>CM054135.1:20812066-20829566 GCA_028751875.1 Rapana venosa
ATGACGACGATGATTATGATGACGACGACGACGTCGATAATGACGACAACGATTGTGACAATGATGAACATGATTACGGATGCTGATGTTAATGATGATGGCGACGACTACTTCGACAATGTTGATAGTTAACCCTTGTTGTTGCCGATGATGCATTCTTGTTTCCATCACTGCTATTGCTACGATTCTACTGTTCTTGTCGCTGCAGTAGCTGTTGCTGCAGCTATTGAAGGAAGCATATCTATTTATTTATTTTTATTTATTTATTTATAGGCAGCCTATACACGGGCGGAATAACTGGCTTCCATATCACTATCTAGGTATTAACATGCAGCCTATGAACTATCACTACGTATAACACTCCCAGTATTAAGTAAAGCTGCTTCGCGCACACACACACACACACACACACACACACGCTCACACAAACACACACCATCTCCCACAATCTTTCTCTCTCTCACACACACACACACACATACATACAAACAAACACAAATACACACACACACACACAGACACTCACTCACACCCCCACCCTTAACCCCCCCCCCACACCCACACCCCACCTCCATACCCACCCCCACACCCCACACCCCGGCCCCACACCCCCATTACATACCAGCCACCTTATCAAACGTCTCCTTACAGAGACAGTGTGGGTACAATGACCCAAGCGAATGGCTTCAGAACGCATTAACACACACTTGACAGCGATTCCTGCTTCCTAGCTGCCAAAGACGGAACTCTCGGGGGCCAATAATTATTGGTGGTAGCTGAAAGTACTCCGCTATAAGCCAAGGACAGTCTCTCCAGGTTTGTGCCTAATGCATGTGTCCAAGTCATCGTCATTGCTCTGCCTCTCCCTAACCATTACTGGGGGGGGGGGGGGGGGGGGGGGGGGGGAAACCCGTGTTATACAACTGAACTCGTGTCTTACTGTGTGACTCTAGGGAGCTTGGCGTACGTTAGGAATCGAAAAGGGACTGCTGTTAGGAGAAGCGATACCTTACATGTCTTTTTATTTTCTTCATAGTACATTTCCATCTTTGCCTGCCCCGTAGTCTAGTCGGTCATTTTGGGTGTCACTGAAGATTTTGCAGCCAGCTTCCTCCACTCCTCAGGGTTCTCAGTTTGCTGTAGTAACTATGGTCTCTTTCTTTCGGCCTGTCTATTCTCTGAGGCTGTCTTCCTATCGTTTTCTATGTCTGCCTCTTCTTTTACCTCTATGTAGCGTTTCCTTATATGTATCTGATATTCTAAAGTCTTTCCAATCATTTTGAAAGACGGGAAGAGAGTGAGTTTGTATTGTGTATGATAAATTCTTTACGTCAATGTTGTTGTTTTTTGGTCAGAAATAGCTGGTTTAGGCTCAGATTAAATTGCCTAGTACATTGAAATTTATTTTCATTTAGAGTCGACTTTCTGTACGCTTCTGTAAGCAAAGATATCTCTTAAGTGAGTAGATATATTTCCAAAGTTAAAATGCAGGTTGTATTATTATTGTTATTCTTATTGGTGTTGTTATCATGATGATTATTATTATCATTATCATTATTATTACAGTTATTATAATAATTTTTTATTTTTTATTGTCATTATTATTATCATCATCATTATATGCATTTTTGAAAATACTCCATCAAGCAGACGTCATTCCTATTTTGAAATTTCCAGACACAGCAAATTTGATGCTATTGGCGATATCATTCTTTACTCCCTCTGTGCTGTTGTTTCTTTCGTTCCAGTGATATTGGGATACTTATTTTTGTGACGAATTTGACTGAAACTATTCTCTCTGCATAGGAATAGTAATTATGGGTCTTTGGCGTATGCATGTTCGAGTAAATATTGTTCTTTTTAAAATTCATTCGTCAGCTAGAGCTCCCAGGTTCACCAATGGCGGAATTTTGCGTATGCGACCGTTTGGTGATGTACATACTTCAAACATGGAACCATTCCTTTTTGGTCAAAAGAAAATGTACTAATAGTTCTACCTTACTCCAAGTCTTCTTCATCACTTAATTACATACACTCGTCACATTGCAGTATTTAGATTCAGATATTCATCCATGCAAATGTTAGCTAGAAACAAAACTTACTCCAAAAAAGACTTTAGCAAATTGGAACATTAGTTATTTTATTTATTTTGGGATATATGTCCCTATCCTCTCTCGAGAAAAAAACCAACAACACCTGGGATTGTATCAAAATGGCTAATAAAAATATTGTAACATATCTTACACTAAGATTACCTAGACTAATGTTGGCGATAATTCATTTTGGCACAAAATTCAGAACTTAACTTTGCAGTTATAACATGGGAGTGTAACTTTCGTTTATCCCCTCTTGTCCTCCCGACCCCTCGCTCTCTCTGTCTCTCTCTCTCTGTCTGTCTCTCTCTCTGTCTCTCTCTCTCTGTCTCTCTCTCTCTATTTCTCTCTCTGTGTCTCTCTGTCTCTCGTCTGCCTCTCTCTCTCTCTCTCTCTCTCTCTCTCTCTCTCTCTCTCTCTCTCTCTCCTCTCTCTCTCTCTCCAAGCACTTCCTCTATCTCTCTCTAGTTGTGTTGTACCCTCGTCCTATTGCTATTCCTCAGGGTATAATTCTGACATGCTCCATATTGAAAAAGATACATCATTCGCCTTGCTCTTGTACAACTTTTTTTTTTAGCGAGCCCTGGATTCTTTGTATGTGGTCTGTCTGTTTGCCTCTGTCTCTCGTTGTTTCTCTGTCTGTCTGATTATCTGTCTGTTTATCCCACCCCTATCTCTGTCTTTGACTCCGTATCTGTCTGTCTGGCTATCATTGTGTCTTTCTGTCTGACTTTTATGTTTACTCTTTTTGTATGCTCAAGTTCTAATGCTGCGCAGCCGTGATGATTCCTTAGACCTAGACTTCCCTTCCCCATGAATATCCAATAATAGTATTAACATTCTATGTTGAAAGAGAGGCGGTTCTTTTCTAGCAGACATTTCCACCAAGTCGACGGTGTCATGAAACCAGACTGAACTTTTGTTTGCGCACAGACTGATTGGTTTCTTGCACCAAATTCTACATTTTAAGAAAGAAACAAACAAACAACACAAAAAACAAAATAACGGTTGCCCCAACTCTAGAATGATTCGATTTTGGTTTTATTCTCTTAAACATCTACTTAGCGATGGTGAGTCAGTTGTTTTGGTTCCTTGGAAATATTCCTTGAACCGGTGTCATCAGTCTTGGGTTTCTGCAGTTGTTTTATTGTTCCGCGTCCTCTTGTCGTTGGTAGTGTTGCTGCTGTTAAGTGTTGCTCTTACTACTAGCACTGCTGCTGTTACTGCTGTTCTTTGTTGTTGTTGCTGCTGCTGCTGCTAGTGCTGCTAGAGTGCTGCTGCTACTGCTGCTGCTGTTGCTGCTGCTGCTGCTGCTGCTACTACTACTGTTTCAACTGGTGCCACTACAACATCAACAGCAACTTATACCACCACCACCACCACCACCACCACACACTACTACTACTACTACTACTACTACTACTACTACTACTACTACTACTACTACTACTTCTACTTCTACTTCTACTACTACTACCAGTACTACTACTACTACTACTACTACTACTACTACTACTACTACTACTACTACTACTACTACTACTACTACTACTACTACTATTACTACTACTACTATTCCTGCTGCTGCTGCTATTTCTACTGCTACTAATGCTGTTATGCTGCTGCTGCGTCTGCTAATACTACTGCTTTTGCTGCAGTGTGCATTGCCGATGCATATTCTGGTAATGCTGCTGCTTGTGTTGTTATAGCCACTTCTGCTTCTGCTGTTTCAGTCGAGCTGTTGATGCTGATGTCTTTTTTATTTTGGGATTTTGGTTTGTTTGGCTCGGGAAATTAACACAATTGGGCCCACCTTTAAATCTCCCCAAAAGTCCTTCCGGGTGAGACCATAAATCGAAGTCCCGTGGCGAAGCACGCAGTTTAACTTTTGGGACACGTTAAACCCAACCCCTTTTCGGAAAAGTAGGGCCCTTGTTTGCCGGTGGGGAACGGGTGACAAATTTTACAAAAAAACTGCATTCACCCAGGGACTGGAAAAAAAAAGCGCGGGGTGTTTTTTTCCATCATCCCGAGCTAAAAGACTTTAAAAAAAAATAAGTAAATAAAATAACCCACACATAAAATAAACACGCAAAAAAACCTTACACACCCCGCACCCCCACACAAAAACACCCCCACACCCCAAAAAACACACACAATACTACACATTAAAAGACCCCACCCTTAAACAAAACAAAAACTCCCCCGGACTAAACACCCCCGGGGTTTAAAACCCAAAAAAAATTGGGTGGGAGAGTGTGTAAGGGTTTTCCACCCTTACGAACCCCCGCAACACTTTCCAAAAGCCTCTTTGCCAAAGGGCCCCCCCCCACACTGGGATTCTCATGTTGGTAGTAAAAGTGCAAAGCTGTAGAACTATAGTTTAATATTATCACAGGGGCTTTACCCAAAAACGCCCTCCCCTTGTTCGTCCACAGCATTTTTTTTCCATACCCCTCCCCTTTTCCATGTCGGGGGGAAAAACCCCCGTAAAAAACGAGGGCCGGTCTTAGGGCTGTATGCTTTGTAAAGAGGGGGGTAGCGCGGTGTGGGGTTATAATTTGGGGGGGGGAAAGGGGTTGGGGATTGAGGTAGAATTTTTGTGTATGTTTGATTTTGCTTTTTTGGCTGTTTTGAAAATTTGTTTTTAAAAAAAGAACGGAAGATGGGAGAGATAGGAGAAAAAAGGGCTGAGAGATAGAGTGGACGAGGCAGGACAAGAGGAAAGGACAGACCAAAAACAAAACGCCCCTTATACACACAAAATTACCAAAACCCGACCCCCCCACTCATTTAAAGGGCACCTTCCACACAAAAACCCCCACCCCACATAAACACAAAACAATTACAAATACCCCACCCCACAAACACACACAAACCCACACACACACACACACAAAACCACAAATAACTTTCCCCACCCCACTCACTCACCCACCCTCAAAAACCCACACACCCACACCACACAATCACACCACACAAAATCACACACCACACACACCCCAAAACCACACACACACACACTTTTTTTTTTGGTCGGGTTTTTTGATAACATAATAATGTCCAAAAAATACCACAACCATTTTGGTTCACCCTTCCCGGGAGAAGCTCTTTCCCTTTTTCTGTGTCTCACCCGTGGGGGAATTTCCCGGGAAATTGTCAGTTTTTAAATTTGCCCTTCCCCCCCGTCAGGTTTTTTTGTGCCAGAAATTCCCCTTTGCTATCCTTTTTGTTTTTCGCATTGTTCTTTTTTTTTTTTTCCCGCCACCTATTTCTTGGGTAGTTTTGCTTCTTCTTTTCCTTCTCCTGCCTTTTCTCTAAAAACCGAAAAATTTTTTCAAAACAATGCCGAAATAAAATTTGTTTAAAAAAAAAGGAAAAAATTGGGGGCTATCCATTTAAAACTTTTTAAAACATTTAAATTTCCCCCCCCTACGTCCTTTTACGGACACTCTGGGGCGGGCTTATTAGGCCCTTTTAACGGTAGCGGGAAAAACCCTTTTCGCCCATTACGACAAACGCAATACTTTTTGTCTGAGTAGATACTCCAAAAAGGAGAAGGGCAGAGGGGAAAGTATTTTTTCCCTACTATCGGCCCCCAAAAACAGTTCATAACCAGTTTGGGACAGCGCCGGTTAAACCGGGCCAGTTTAGCCCCAGTCAAGGGTTTCCCGGGCCATTCCCCCCCAGCGCCAAAAAATTTTGCCCCGTCCGGGTTTTCCCCCCAAGTCCCCGAAATTCGATCACTTTCTGCTGTAATCACCCCCGGGTTGGCATGGACTGGATAGAGCTGAGAGTAGCTTTAAAGTAGGGGAAAAAAGGGGCAGAGTTATGGTGGGGTGAAAAAGGAAAAAGCGCCTTAGCTTAAATTGGGTGGGAAATTGGATTTTAGTTCCCCGGAAAAACCTCCCCCCCACTTCCATTCTTTTTCCCCTTTCTTTTTTTATCTGCTGTTTTTTTTTTAAAATTCTTTTTTCTCTCTTTCTGTCGCTAATCCGTGTATGTGTAAAGTTTGGCCCCGTTTTTCTTCCCAAAAAAAAAGTAGACCCTTTTAGAGAATGCCCGGTTGTTTAAAAACCTCCTTGGTCCCTTTTATCTTTTCCTCTCCCTCCCCGTCTCTAACTCTCCCCCTCCCTCCCCTTTTCCCCTCTCCCCCTCTTTTCTCTCCCTTTTCTCCCTCTCTCTCTCTCTCTCTCTCCTCCCCCTAAAAAAAAAAAAGGGTGCTTATTACCCCCTAGAAAAAAAAGCGTCCCAAAAAAATTTTGCCCACAAATTTACCCATCAAAATTTTAAAAAAAAAATAATTTTAAAAAACCCCTCACACAAAAAGGGTTTTTTTGGGGTTAAAAAATTTATGAAAATTTTTCCCCCGTTGGTTCTACCACAAAAATCCCCAACCTTTTAATAATGTCCCCAAAAAGGGATACCAACTTTTTTTAAAACAAGCACCTTTTTTTGACCCTTTCATTCAAAGGAAACTATTTTTTCCCCTTTATATAAAAATTTCCCCAAAACTAATTCCTTTTTAAAACCCATGGGATTTTGCTTTGTGCAAACACTAAAAAACCCTTACTGAGTCTTGTTCCCAAAAGAGCTCTCAAAAAATGGTCCTTTTTTAAAAAAGACAATTTTCCCTTTAAACTGACTATACTCAATTTTTAAAATTTTTCCCCCCTTTCCCAACGACCCAAAATATAAAAAAAAGGAGTCATTTGTTCAAGATCATGCCAAAGGGAAAATGTTCCCCATTACTTAAAAGACAAATTCCCCCCTTTAAAACCCAAACCAGAAAAAACTAATTAAAAGCCCCGTGTTTCCCAAATTCCCCAGAATAGAAATTTTTCAAATCTTGTCTAAACTTTTTCTCCCGGCCCCATGCTGTGGAACTCCCTTTTTTTCAGGTTTTTAAAAAACATAAAACAATAAAAATCTACAAACTCCCTTAAACAACTCACGATACATCAAAAAAAACAAAAAAAAAGTCCATGCCTTAAAAGCAAAGTTGCATATTCCTCCCTTACCCATCCCGCCTTTTTTTCCCCTCCCACCCCATTGCCCTTTCCCCTTTCCCCCACCTTTTTGGTATGTCAGCTGTTTTTCCTCTCTCTCCTCCCCTCCCCCCTCTCTCTCCTCCCCTTTCCCTCTTCCCTCTCTCCCTTTCTTTTCTTATCTTTTCTCTCACTCATCCCCACTCTCTAAATTTTTATGTTGTTGGAAAAGTGAGGGCTGCAAGTGTAAGGGTTTTTTTTTTTTTATTTTTTTTTTTTTTTTTTTATATTTTTTTTATTTAAATTTTTTTTTTTAAAAAAAATTATTAAATTTTTTTAATTTTTTATTTTTTTAAAAATTCACTTTAGTTATAAGAAATTTATCTAAACATAACAATATTTTGGGTTTAAACTGGGCGAGTATAATGAAAAGAGTGTTCACAGGGGGATGATCTGGTTTTTTTGAGAAAGATTTTTCAGAATTTTTTTTTTCCCGTGTCCTTATTTGTCTTGTTTGGGGTTTTCAAAAAAAAAAGCAAAAAATCCTTTTTTTAAAAACACACCCCCACAACACACACACAAAAACAACAACTCTCCCCCTCTCTCTCATTTCTTCCCCCCCCCCCCCCCCCCCCCCATCTCCTCTCTTTTCCTACAAAGGGAAAAAGATTTTTCTTTATGACTTTAGGGGATTTTTTTTTCCTTATTGCCCTTTGGGGTATTTGGGGCATTTTTGGGGTTTGGTTTTTTTTTTTTTCATGGCCCTTAAAAATTTTACGAGTAATCGTAAAGAATATTGATTTGGGGGATCCTGTGCTGTCTCGAGAATTATTTCAATTTTTTGTTTTTTCCTTGGGAAACACCCACTCTCTCCTCTCTCTTTTCCCCTCTCTCTCTCCTTCCCCCCCCCCCCCCTCCCCCCCCCCACCTCCCCCCCTCCCCCTCACCCCCAAAGACCCAAAATTGGCCCCCCCCCCCCCCCCCCCTTTTTCCCCCCCCTTCCTTGTTTTTATTTATATTCAACTATTGGGTTTTTTAAACCCTTAATAATTCCCTTTTTTAACCCCCAAAATTGGTTTCCGGGGTTTTGATTTGGAAATTTTAATTTTTTTTTATTGAAAACCACATTATTTTTCTTTGGGGGTTTCTTCCCATCTTCCCTTTTAAGTTTTTTCACTTTAACCACTCCTTTTCAAAATGCCCGAAAACGGGGGGACCCCCGAGGGAAGAGAAGGGAGAAGGAAATTTTTTTTTTAAATTTAATTTAAAAAAATTTTTACAAACTTTTTTAATAACCCCCCAAAATTTTTCCAATACCCCCCCCCGAACCAAAAAAAAAAAATAATTTTAAATTTTTCATCCCCCCCCCTTTTTTTTCCCCCCCCCAATTCCCCCCCCCCCCACCCCCCGTTTTAAATTTTTTTTAACCCTCCCCCTGAAAAAAAACCCCCCCCCCCCCCACAACAACCCCCCCCCCAAAACCCCCCAAAACCCCACAACCCAACACACACCCACCCCACCCCCCCCCCCCTCCCCACCCCCCCCACCCCCCCCCCCCCCTCTCCCCCCAAACCCCCCCCCCCCCTTCCCCCAAACCCCCCCCCCCCCCCCCCCCCCCCCCCCCCTTCCCCCAATTCCCCTTCTCTCTCTCTCTCTCTCTCCTCTTTTTATTTGACCCAAAAAAGGGGGAAAATTTTTTGCCCTTTGTTTTTTTTTTGGCTTTTCTTTCCCCTTGGTCCTTTCCCCCTTTTTTTTAAATCTTATTAAAGGTTTTTAAAATTTTTTTAAATTTAAGAATGAATTAAAATTTTATTATTATTAAAATTTTTTTATTTTATTTTTTTTGTTCCATTTTTTTTTTGGGGGGTTTTTTAAAATTTACCCCAATTTCAACCTTCCTCCTTGGGTTTTTTATTTTTTTCCCTTAAAAATTTTCTATTTTTTTTTTTTTTTTTTATTTTTCTCATAAATTTTTTTTAGAGTAATTTTGTTTTCCTTTGTTCTTTTTGGTGATTTTGTTTTGGGTTCCCCCCCCCCCCCCCCCCCCCAAAATTTTTTTTTTTTTTTTTTTTGGTGGGGAAAAGTTTTTTTTTTTTTTTTTTTTTTTGGTTTTTTTTTGGGTTTTTTTTTTTTGGTTTTTGTGTTTGGAGTTTTTTTTTTTGTGTTTTTGTTTTTTTTGGGGGTTTTTTTTTTGTTTTTTTTTTTTTTTTGTTTTTTTTTTTTTTTGTTTTGTGTTGTTTTTTTTTGTTGGGGTTTTTTTGGAAGGGGAAACGGGTGGGTTTTTTTTGTCTTTCTTTTTTTTTTTTTAAAATTTGTTTTTTTTTTTTGTTTTTGTTTTTTTTTTTTGTTTTTTTTGGTTTTGTTTTTTTTTTTTTGGGTTTTTTTTTTTTCAAATTTTTTGTTTTTTAAAGTTCTTGTTTTTTTCTTGTTTTTTTTTGTTTTTTATTTGGGGGAAGGGGGTTTTTTTCTGCTTTTTGTTTTTTGTTGTTTTTTGGTTTTTTTGTTTTTTTCCCTTTTTTTTTTTTTTCTCTTTTTTTTTTTTTGGTTTTTTTGTTTTTCTTTTTTATTTTTTTTTTTTTTTTTTTATTTGGGGGGGGGGTGGGGGCGGGGGGGTATGTTTTGTCTTTTTTCTCCCTCCCCGGGGTTTTTTGTTTTTTTTGATTGTTTGTTTGTTTGTTTTTTTTTTTTCTCCTTTTTTTTACTTTAAAAAAAAGGGTTTTTTCCCCTTTTCTTTTTCCCTTGAAAGTATAGTATGAGTGCAATTTTTTAAAATTTTAACCCCCTTTGGGGGGGGAAAGGATGTTTGGGGAAAAAAAAAATGAATACTTTAAATTTATTTTCCTGGGGGAAAAAAAAAATTTGTTTCAAAAAAATTTCCAAAGGGGTAGAGTTCTTTTTTTGACTTTATTGGGTTTTTCCCCTCTTTTTTTGAGTGTAGGGGTATTGCACCCCTTTTTTTTTACCCTGACATTTTAATTTGCCCTGAACATAATTAAAAAATGTTTTGGTTGATCGTGTGCTTGTGGGGTATTAATATTTAAGGGATTATCCCCGAAACCCCCCCCCCCCCTACCCCCCCCCCTCCCCCCCCCCCCCCCCCCCCCACAAAACACCAAAAAACAAAAAAAAAAACCCCGCGCGCGGCGCTCAAAACACACACACACAAACACACCACACCAAATCCTTCACTCACCCCCCCATATTTTCCCTAAACGACTGTATAAATTTTTTTTTTTTTTTCCTTTGGGTTTTTTTCTTTTTTTTTTTTTATTGTTGTGGATGTAGGGTATTAAATTTAAATTTTATTTCATGACATTAAAAATTTTTAAACGATTTTAATCTAAAATTTTAGTGTTATGGGATCGCATAAATGTTTTTGGGGTTTATATTTTTGGATATTAAACCTAAATAAACCCCACACCCCACTCCCTTTTGTCTTGGCTTCTTCTCTCTCTCACCTTTTTTCGTCCCGCTTATTTGTATAGTATATCCTGAGAAGGATTCATATTTTTTTTATTTTCAAACTTTTTTGGAATTTTCCCCCGGGACTTAAGTTTTTAAATTTAGTGCCCAAATTTAAAAATTTTTTAAAAATTATGTGTAACAAGTATGGGTTCCATTTGGGCAATGTGTTTGATGTTTACTTTATGATTATTAATTTGGGTTTTGGGTTTTTTTCTTGGCTTTGGTTTTTGCTCTTGGTTTTGTTGTTTTTTTTTTTGTTTTGTTTTTCCCCTTTTTTATCTCTTTTGTTGGTTTTTTGGGTTTTTCCCTTTCTTTTGTTTGGTTTTTTTTTGTTTTGGTTAGGTTTTTTTTTTGGGGGGGGGGGGGTGGGGTGGGGTTTTCTTAGGATTTTTTTTAATTGCTTTCTTTGGGGGGGGGGGGGGGGGTTGGGTTGGGGAGGGGGGGGGGCTGTTTTTTGAAAAGGGGTTTTTTCCCCCTTTTTTTATTGCGGGAATGTATAAGTAAATTTGGGTTTTTATTATTAGATGAAAAACCCAACCCCCCCGGGGGGGGGGGGGGGCTGGGGGGTTTTTTTAAAAAAACAATGTTTTCTTAATTCATTTTCCCCCGAAAAAAAAAAGAAAAATTTCATTGTCATTTTTCATTTTTTCTCTCTCCCCCTCTCTTTTCTCTTTCCCCCCCTCTCCTCCCCTTTTCTCTCTCTCTTCCTCTCTTCCTCTCTCCCCTCTCTTCTTTTTCTCTCTCTTCCTCTGTTCTTGCGTACTGAAATTTGGGTGACCGGTTTTTTCTCTTTATTGCCTTTTTGTCTCGGGCTTGTCTGTGTCTGATGTATTTTTTCCGTAACAAGTTTTTTCCCTGCCTGTCCCGTCTCTGTTGTGTTTCCTTTCTCCCCGTCCTATCCCCCTCGTTTTGGGTTTGGGCTTTGTCTCTATCATTTTTTCGTCATATCTTTGTTGTCTGGACTAATTTTTGCATTGGGATGTCTGTTTTTTTTGCCTCTCTGTCTCTGTCTCCTCCCTTTTTCCCAGTTTCTCTCTCTCTCTCCCTCCTCTCTTTTTTCCCTCCCCTCTCTCTTTTCTCTCTTTCACAAATTTTTTGTCTGTCTTTTAAAAATCTTTCCCCTTGTCCTCCTCCTTTACTCCCCTTTTTTCCCCCCCTTTTGCCTCCACTTTTTTTCCCTCCTTTCTCTGTTTTGACTCCGTCTCCTCTTTTATGCCTCTCTCTGTCTCCTGGTTTTTTCTCTGCTCTCTCTCTCTTCCCCATCTCCCACACTTAAAACCTTTTCCCCTCTCTCCCCTTTTCTCTCTTTCTTTTTCTCTTCCCCCCCTCATCCCCCCCCCCCCCCCTCTCTGTTTTTTTCTCTCCGTCCCCCCCGCTGCCCCCTTTTTGTCTCTTTCTGTTGTATGTATGTTTTATTATGAATTTTTTATGTATGTTTATGTCTTCCTCTCTCTCTTTTTTTCTCTAAACTCTCTCCCCCCTTCTCTCTACTCTCTCTCTCTCTCCTTTTCTCTCTCTCCCTTTCCTCTCTTCAATTTTCCCCTCTCTCCTCTCTCTTTCCCCCCCTCCTCCTCTCTCTCCCCCTTTCTCCCCTCCCCCTCTCTCTCTCTCTTCTCTCTCTCTTCTCCCCCCCTTCTCTCTCCTTTTCTCCTTTTCTCCCCTCTCTCTTCCCCCTCTCTCTCTCTCTCCCCTCTCCCCCCTCTTCTCTTTTATCTCTCCTCTCTCTCCTCCCCCTGTCTCTCTCTCTCTCTCCTCTCTCCCTTTTTCTCTCTCTCTCCCCCTCCTCTCTCTCCTTTTCCTCTCTCTCCTTTTATTCTCCTCTCTTTCTCTCTCTCTTTCCTTCTCTCTCTCTCTCTCTTCTCTCTTCTCTTTCTCCTCTCTCTCTCTCTCCCCTCTCTTCTCTCTCTCTCTCTCTCTCTCTTCTCCCCTTTTCCCTCTCTTTCTCCCCCTCTTTTTCCCCTTTTCCCCTCTCTCTTTTCTCTCCCCCCGGCTCTCTCTCTCCTCTCTCTCTCTCTCTCTCTCTCTTTCTCTCTCTCTCTCTGTATCCCCCGTCCCTGCCCTTCTCTGTCTGTCTTTCTCTCGGTCTGTCTTTCTCTCTGTCTGTCTTTCTCAGGTCACATGAATTGTGTTGCCAACATGGTCTGGGTAACAAGAGGTTATCCGAATGTAGGCTCCTCCTATAAACACAGAGATCATATTTCTGACTCGATGATTTGTGCTTCGTTTCCTTCTCCTTAACACTCGTTATTCTGTGCCAGCCGACCCTTTTCTGTTAAGTGTGTGTGTGTGCTAAAACAAGCATCTCTGAGTGTGTGAGTGTGAGAGGGTGTTGTGAGTGTGTGTGTGTGTGTGTGTGTGTAGGAGGGGGGGTTGTCGGGGTGAGGGGGGTATGAGTGTGTGTATGTGTGTGAGTTCGTGTGTCTTTGTACCATCATAATCCTCATTATAATCATCACCCTCCTCCTCATCATCATCATCAACATCATCATCGACATCATCAACAACAACAACAACAGCAACAATGATAACATATGTAAAACAGAATAAAGCCAATATGAGTAATTGTTAAAATCGTGAATGGTCGCATGTGACATGACAGAACAATTGAACAATTTCGAACAATTTTGAACAATTTTTATTTTTCAGAGGGTAGTAGATTAAGCATTACATGCTTTTTTACATCCAGCCCTCAAAATAATAAATAAATAAATAAATGAATAAGAAACAAAAATACGCATATTGACATAGATTACATGGAAAACAATACACACACAGACGCACACACACATACTGGAAGGCAAGCAAGATATAGAGAACAGCAGAGAAAGTGCTTAAATATACTCAGAAATAATTAAAGACAAACAAACAAAATTTGAATAGGAATGGATATTAACAATAACTAATTATACCATGCGCGGAGACAATTTGTGTAACTGAAACTACTAACGGTTTGATTAAAACATTTGTGGTGAAAGAAATGTGACATTTTCATAGGTCATTAGAAAATCATAGAACAGACTCTTAAATCTAGAAAATCCTGTTTCATCTTTTAGAAAGGTTGGGAGTCTATTCCAAAACCAGCTTCCAGAATATACTAAGCTTGATTTAAACAGAGTAATAGCTGGTAAAGGGAGGTTAATTTTATGTGAATGTCGAAAATTGTTTTCACTGAACATGCTGCTCAAGGAAGATGGGGCACTACCATGAAGAATTTTATGCATTAGTATACCTTTATTAAACAGCAATCTTGTTTTGAGAGGAAGAATATTAACATTTTTTGTAATCTGAAAATGTTAATGAAGATGACTTATCTAATACTATTTTGACAGCTCGTTTATGTATACTGATTAATAGTTTGAATAAGTTATTACTGGCTAAATCCCATAGTGTATATGCATAATCCACAGAAGACTGAATAAATGAATAAAAAAATGTTTTTCTCGCATGCAGATTTACAAAGTGTTTGATCTTATTTAACTGGTAGGTTTTGGAGGCAATTTTCTTTGTTAGATTACGTATATGTACAGACCAAGACAAATTATTATCGATGGTTATCCCCAAAATTTTATGACTAGAAACTTCTTCAATTTTGACACTGTTGACGTAAATAGAAGGCAAGCTTATGTTAAGATTTTGACGTTTTTGTCTTGTTGATAACAGCATAAATTTTGTTTTACCTGGATGAAGGGCCATGTGGTTCATTTGTGTCCAGTTGACAATTATGTTTATATTCTCTTGTAAACTTTGACATATATGGAGAGGGTTTTTGTGGCTAGTATAAAGAGTTGTATCATCTGCAAATAGTTCATTTTGTATAGTTATACTCAAAGGCAGGTCATTTATATACATAAGAAACAACAAGGGACCAAGTACTGATCCTTGTGGAACACCAAACCTTTTAAGAAGAAAACTTGAAGACGTGTTGTTTAGATGTACCTTTTGCTGTCTCTCAGATAAGAATGACAAAATAAGTGTGAGGGTACTAGGAGATAGTTTGTAGACTGCAAGCTTTCGTAGTAGAAGTCTGTGGTCTATAATATCAAAGGCTTTAGCAAAAATCAAAAAAAGTATACCTGTAATTCTTTTTTATTCATATTAAGCAACCATTTATCTGTCATTTTTACAAGAGTAGTGTGGCAGGAATGGTTTGCTCTAAATCCAGACTGGTTTGGGTGTAACAGATTATATTTATTTAAGTGGGCTAATAAACATTTTTAATGTGCTGCTCTAATGGTTTTGAAAGAGTGGACAATATTGAAATTGGTCTGTAGTTTAATGGTTCTGAGGTATTTCCAGATTTATGTAAAGGAATAATTTTTGCCTGTTTTAAGATTTTAGGGAAAGTATTCTTACTTATGCAAAGATTGTAAATATATGTAAGTGTTTCTGCTATAACAGGTGCAGATAATTTAAGAATTTTCCCATCCAATCCATTAAGACCACGTGTTGATGATTGTTTCAGACGATTTAAAGCAGTGAACACCTCGTTAACTGTAATAAATGCTATCTCAATTTTCGATTGAATGTTCTTGCTGTCGCAAAAAGCTTTCAAGTTTTTTAAGTCATTGTCTTCTGATTTGTCCTTAGAGATTAACTGGTCTGCAACAGTTGAGAAATGAAGAGTTAATGTATCAGCAGATATATCACAGCCAACGTTTGAATTTTTATTATAACTTTTGTTGGTGAGCTGGTTTATAGTTTTCCAAATAGATTTACTGTCCCTGTTGTTTTTAAGAAGCTCTTCAAAATGCTTTTTTTTCTCAGCTCGTAAAAGGGAAGTTACACAATTTCTCTGTTTTTTTATAATCTTCTCGGGAACCTTTCTTTAATAGGTAATCTCTATGATATATATGTTTCTGTATTTCGTTAGTAAGCCATGGTGTTTTGGTTTTGTATTTAACTCTTTTAGTTTGTAACGGAGCATGTTTGTTGTAGACACTATAAAAGATAAAATACCAATGTTCAGTAGCTATATTGGGATCAGTAATTTGATAAACATCACTCAAATGCGAATTTAGAAGGTCCTGTAGAAAATCGTGATTATTAAAGTTTGAGAAATTTCTGTAAGTTATAGTTTTATGGCTAACTTTTGGAGTTTTTACTCCTTTTTTCGACCAAGTTATACATATAGGAAAGTGATCACTACAGCCAGAAAGTGTAACATTTACCTCTACAATAATCTCTTTATTTACAACATATATATGATCTATTAAAGTTTTTGAAATATGTGTGACACGAGGTGGAATAGTTATCAATTGCTTCAAGTTGAAAGATTCAAATGTCTGTATCCAATGATTATTAGGTTTTAATAAATCAATATTGAAATCACCTTATATAATTATATCATCATAATCTTTATCTATGCTATCCATCATTGGGATATAGCGATTAATCCATTCTGCTTTTTCTTTGGGATTTCTGTAAAGAAAACATAAAAGAATTGGTCTGGAATGTCTTAGTTTAATTTCATCCAAATTGTTTCTACATGAAGTTGCTCTAAACTTGTAACTCTTTTGAACTGTACTGAGTGATGAATATAAACAACTATACAAGTTTCTTTATGAATACGGGAGTCTCTGCGAATGGTATTGTAGCCTGGTACTGAAATGTCATTGTCTGAAATATGGGGTGATAGATGGGTTTCTGTGAAGCCAAATACATGGAAATTTGTCCCTGAATTTGACAATATAGAAGATATTTCAGACATTTTGTGTATTGTATGGTTGATGTTAAGATGACCAATTCGAAAACCATCTTTAGTTAACCAAAGATTATTTTGATGATCCATAATCAAAATAAATTGCTTATTTCATACACATCTAATCACTAATACCTACAGTTTTTCAACACAATATCAGAGTACTATCATAAAATAACACTTACATACAATGGCACCAAAATACAACTATAGGGAGAATGAAACAAGATCAAGTAAGCAATGTATGGAAAAATCACAAAGCACCAAAATATATGCAAAGGGAAATATGATTTTACTCTCAATGAAATGCTACTTTGCCAAAACACACTGTTTAGTGTAATTATATCAAAAACTTGCAAAGTGTCTATAAGCAAAAGAATCAACAATGCAAAAGGAAAAACCTATAAAAAAAACAACACCAAACCGCCAAGACAGAGAGACAGGAAGACAGACAGACAAACAGACAGGGACAGAGAGAGAGAGAGAGACAGAGAGAGAAACAGACAGACACACAGACACAGACACCACGAGAGAGAAACAGAAACAGGGACAGAAATACTAACACTACTACTACTACTACTACTACTACTACTACTACTACTACTACTACTACTACTACTACTACTACTAATAATAATAATGTATGGGATTTATATAGCGCAACACAGAAACAGAACACAGAGACTGAGGCAAAGAGACAGATGCAAGCAAACAGACAACGAGATAGGCAGATAGGCAAAAGAGACAAAGACAGACAGACAGACAGACAGACAGAGTAAAGTTCGTTGCCAAAATGCAAAGGAGACACGCTAACAAAAATGGGTCAAAAGCAGCAATATCATTAGTTCCTACAGAGGATGCTCAGAGAACTGTCGACTTATTTCTCCAGTGTACGTTCACCCTTCGTGAGTAAATTCAGAGCAGTTAACTAAAACTCTCAGAGGACGGCTGTCCACTATAGCGGATCGGTGTAAAGCCACGGTTTCGGACGACTCGCCGCTATAGCGGATTTGCTGTTTGCAGATTTTTCATGTGGCAGCCGCATGATACTATGACTCGTGCAGCTCAACATAGCTTCGTTAGCCTGTCCAACGTCGAATGCAGTGCGTTGTCAGGTGATTCCGTGTGTTCCGAGCTCTTTGTTTGCAGTTGTAGAGAGTAGCCGACATGCCCAACATGTTTCCATATGTGTCAGAAGCAAAATAGAAGGGATCAGATTAGGTCTCCATGACCGGCGTTTTACTAAAGTGAGAGCT
>CM054135.1:20834566-20867066 GCA_028751875.1 Rapana venosa
AGCATATTAGAAAGACTGTTTATAGTCAGCTTGTTTTCAGATACAAGTAACACTTTCTATATTATAAAGAATATAAGAAAATTGTATTTGTTGTGTGTGTTTTTTTCTTCTTTCTAATGTCGGCATACTTATGATGGGCACACTATCGCAACATGGATTGTGTATTGTATTCGATTGTATACCACTTAAACTCACAGCAATTTTCTATTCGTAAAATTTGGGTTGCTCTCCGTAGCGAGAACACGTCGCCACAAAAGCAGCGCCACCCACTTTTTTTTTTCTTGTCCTGTCTCCAACTGTATCTGTTTCCATGTCAGAGAGACGTTTTACAACATAATTTTGCTAGGGACAACTCCCTTGCTGCCGCTGCTTCTTTCACGTGCCTTTAATAATCATGTCTAACACACGGGACCTTGGTTTATCGTCTCCTCTAAAAGACTAACACCCAGACCACTAGTCATGGTCTAGTGGATGGGGGGGGGGGGGAGTGTCTGGCCTAATCGAAGATCAAACCACCACAATATATCTTGCATGCTCGGAGTTTTCGCTGTCTAGGCAGGTGCGTTACCTCTACTAAACCAGCGATCCTGGATCCTGTCTGTGTCCCCTATACACCAGGGACACAGTCATAAGATCTGCAGCTGGTAAATACATGTGACGCTCCACCACACCATCAGTCGCGTTGCACCAGAGGTCAGTTGTTGACATGTTATTAATCTGCGATAAAAAGGCTATTCAATACAAAAAGCAGATTGAAAATCGGACAATTCTATGAACAGTTATTACAAACTGAAGTGATAGACTGCAAGTTGGGCCAACATGAGAGATTGACAAGTTAAGCATCGTAATAGGTGGTCAGAATAAGGACCTGGATTTTTTTTTAAAAACGCATTTAAATGCATAAGAACACAACATTATGCTTGGATATTTCATTACAAGATAGAATAATAGCTTTATATTTATGATCAATGAAAATCTCAACATTGACAACTTGCCCCCCCCCCCCCCCCACCTGCCTAAAATGGCTCCTAGCAAACAAGTGGCTTAGGTGCTAAGCGACTCATTTCGTGATGGAGCGTCGGAGTTATCTTTGAAATGCATACACTACTGGATTCAAAACAAATCACCTTGTCTGTTTTCTTCTTTATCACCCATCCATCCCCCACCCCCACCCCCCATTCTCACCACCGACTTTTTTCTCGCACACTGCAATTTCCCTTGTCAATAGATCCCATCCCCACCCCCTCCATCACCTCCTCGACCCCCTGCCTCCCCACCCCTCTGCCCCCTTTCCTTTCCCCCGCCCCCACTGTTTTGATGTGTCTAATATTCAGTAGAAAAAGTGGCGTAGAAAAGCCACGATTTAGTTTTGCCAAGTACGTGGTATATACTATTTCATTGCTGTACAGTTTCAGAGAGCAGTTGGCTACTCTTCTGGATTATTTTTTTTATTATCAGCAAAACGTTCATTTAAGAGAGAGAGAGAGAGAGAGAGAGAGAGAGAGAGAGAGAGAGAGAGAGAGAGAGAGAGAGAGAGAGAGAGAGAGACACAGACAGACAGACAGACAGACAGACAGACAGACAGCTAGAAACAGAGAGACATATAGACAGACACACACACACACTCCGACACACAGACAGATAGACAGATAGGCAGACAGAAAGACAGATGAAGAGACAGACAGAAGGACAGAGTAAAAGAAAAAATAATATCATGGATTATTCTGATTCATTGGAACCTGCTTTATCATATTGCAGCAGATCGATTTCTGGCAATTACTGGCAGGCATTATTCGTTCACACTCTGATAACATGGGACGGTTGATTCTAAGCTAAAATGAAAGCAAGAGTTTCAATTGACGCTTGCTAACCTTGGAGAAAATCGTTGATGATCCCCTGCATGTCTGTCTCTGTCTGTGTGCTTGACAGTCTGTCTGCCTGTTTGTCTGTCTCTCTGTCTGTCTGTCTGCCTGCCTGCCTGCCTGTCTGTCTGTCCGTCTCTGTCTCTGTCTTTGTCTGTCTGTTTATCTGTCTCTGTCTGTCTCTCTCTGTCTCTCTGTCTCTGTCGCTCTGTTTCTCTGTCTCTGTCTCTGTCTATATCTCTGTCACTCCTATCAAGAAAAATCAGTGATGCATAAGTACCTTAAATTCAAATCGAAGAATGTTGTTATTTGTGACTTTACATAATAATAACTACTATCTGCACCCTAAAAACATCTCGGAAATATTCTGATTTCGGTTTCTTTGGATTGCATTTTCTTGAACCAGGTACAAGTTCACACATCTTCGGTACTATTGATGGATAATAATCCTTCAAAGTTTCTTCCACAAAGATCATTTAACATGAACACTCAAATCTAGCAGAAGTAAAGCTGTTTTTCAGCATTGCATTTGCACCAAAATAAATCTATATATTTCATAAAATGAGAAGAGAGGAAAAGAGAAAGAGACAGGAATACATACATACATACATACATACATACATACATACATACATACATACATACATACATACATACATACAGAGAAAGAGTGGCTGAGAGAGAGAGAGAGCGAGAGAGAGAGAGGAGAGAGAGAGAGAGAGAGAGAGAGAGAGAGAGAGAGAGAGAGAGAGAGAGAGAGAGAGAGAGAGAGAGAGAGAGAGAGAGAGCGAGAGAGAGAGAGAGACAGACAGACAGAGACAGACAGAGAGAGATATATGATATCACATCATATCATATCATAATTTATATTTATTCAAAAAGGCCATGGCCCCTTAGAAGGGGGTTGTTCAAGACACTGTTGACAAGGCACATCCACATTAACAATTTACAACACACTCGCTTCGCCTTTTAAACGCTTTGTACAGATATATGCTTAATCTCTTAATTGAAGTCTGATTTGCTTCTGACATTAACAATACGAGTTTAAACAGACATAGGAGGTAAAGGTAAAGGAGTCCCATAACCTATAAGGTCGTAGGGGAGCAAGGCGTCAGAGACCTCACTTCTCTAGGGCCAGCATATTGAGGGCGGCGCCCATCTCCTCTCCCTCGCTGCTTTACCTTCCCTGACCCTAAAGAGGGCAGGTACCCATTTACAACTGGGTGAACTGGGGGAACTGTACTGAAGCCAAGGTGCGCAAACGGTCACCCATCCAACTTGTAACCACGCTCGACGCTGCTTAGCCTTGGCTGGGGGAAAGCGAGTGCTCCGACCACTGAGCTATCCCGTCCCCTTTACTTTTAAACAGACATGGATACATGAAATAATGTTGCCGGAATACATTTTTCTCTAATATCTTTTAATGCTGGACAAGAAAGTACAACATTAAATTTGCGCCAAGAAAATCTATGTATTTCAGAAAATGAGAAGATAGGGAACATAAAAAGAGAAACAGACAGGCATACATACATGCATACAGAGAAAGAGAAAGACAGAGACAGAAACAGAGAAAATCCACACGAGAGACATAGAGACAGAGAGATGCAGATACAGACAGGGAGAGACGGAGATGGATAGAGATAGAGAGACAGACAGAGAGACAGACAGAGACAGAGACAGAGAGACAGAAAGACAGAGAGCAGAGAGACAGTGAGATGCAGATAGAGGCAGAGAGAGACAGAGAGAGAAGGAAAGAGAAAGAGAGAAACAGCAAATGAGAAGGCTGATAAAATCGACTCTAAAAGAAGGCAGATGAGAAAAGAAGAACAGAGGGAAGCAGAGGTTGGGAGGTAGGGGTACATGAACAAGGGAGGACACGGAGAGCTGTTTGAATTCATTCTACAAGTGTGCGCCTGCTTCCGTCAACGGTGAGGTACCAGACGACGGTGTCTGGTTAACTGAAACTAATGTGTCTCTGTAGTTTGTTTCTGTGCCTTTGTCTGTCTGTCTGTCTGTCGTTCTGTAAAGTAATGGGTCGCTGAATTTTGTCTCTTTGTCTGACTGTATGTCTGTCTTTCTGTAAACTAATATCTCTCTGCAGTTTGTCTCTTTGTCTGTCTGTCTATCTGTCGTACTGTATGTGTCGCTGAATTTTATCTCTGAGTCTGTCTGTCTGTCTTTCTGTAAACTAATGTTTCTCTGTAGTTTGTCTTTTGTCTGTCTGTCTATCTGTCTTTCTGTAAACTAACGTGTCCCTGTATTTTGTCTCTTTGTCTGCCTGTCGTTCTGTAAACTAATGTGTCCCTGTATTTTGTCTCTTTGTCTGTCTGTCGATCTGTAAAGTAATGCGTCGCTGAATTTTGTCTATGTGTCTGTCTGTCTGTCGTTCTTTTAAGTTATGTGTCTCTGTAGTTTATTTATTTGTATGTCTGTCTGTCGTTCTGTAAACTAATGTGTCTCTGTATTGTGTCTCTTTGTCAGACTGTATGTCTGTCTTTCTGTAAACTAATGTGTCTCTGTATTCCGTGTCTTCATCAATCTGTCTGTCTTTCTTTCCGGAAAAGTAGTGTCTCTCTGCATTTGCCTCTTTTTCAGTTTGTTTGTCTGTCTTTCTGTAAACTAGTGTGCCTCTGTAATTTGTCTCTTTGTGTGTGTGTGTCTGTCTGTCTGTATACCTGTCTTCTTTTCTGCACGCTCGTTCAAACTGCTTTCGTAAAGAAAATCCATCTTTCGGATGAGACTATAAATCAAGGCCCAGTGTGCGAAAACACGCAGAACATATTTTGCACATATTCAAAGTCATTTCCACTTTTCGGAAGTGTGGGTCATTTGTCCCAGTAACAATAGAAGAAAAAATATACTCTGGAAAAAGCCAGCATTTACACTTCTGTCATCTTTAGACAACATTATCCCGAAATGCGGAATGCGGCCACCTTAACGGTAGGAAAAAAAGCTGTCACATACGCAGAATATTACGACTGGTGAACGTTGAAGCTTTAAGCCGAGGAGCGAGAAAAAAAAATCAAAATCCGTGTCCTTAAATCCTTTTTTTGTTCTGTACAATAGAATTATACCATGACGTCGGTTCCTTCTAGAGAAGATAAAAGGCAAAACAAAAACGTATCCAAGGCAACCACCACCCCCACCCCCTAAAAACACAAACAAACAACAGAAACAAAAACAAAACACACAGATACAAACAAAACCAACAACAAAAATACGTCATAACCGTTCAACATAATCTACGAGTCTACATTAAAATACTGTCATGTTGTAAAAAAACCCACTCTATTCAGATCGTTTCCAGCCATATCACGCTCTTAAAGTACCAACACCCTGCACTGTCCTATAACGAAGAATAAGTCCTTTGAATTCATAGCACGGCTGCCTATATAGTGAGATACTTGAACAAAATCGCGATACTCGCAAGCCTCCTATTCAGTGCGTACTTTCAAATTCACTGTGGTTGACATGCAAAATGCATGAGGTAGAGTGCATATTTTGTGTGACTCTTTGAGCTGTTAAGAAGAGACCACCCCTGCGGGGATGTGAGGAGGGAGGGGGTAGCGCTGTCACTATAAATAACATCCCCACTATGTGAACATTCTGTGCCAGAAACTTCCTCTTCTGTATCCCTCTCTTTGTTTCTGCCTTGTTCCTCTCTCTTCCTGTCACTTCTTTCTTGTCGACATTATTATGCCTTCTTGCTCCATTCTTCAGCTTTTTTCTCCAGAAAAAAAATCAAACTTAAAACAATCCTCTCATATGCGTAAGTCAGATGCGCTGGGCCTGACTTGCCAGGCGCTTAACGGCAGCTTGACACATGTTCCGCCCATATACCAGACAACAATAGTTGCTGTCTAAGCGTTCAATGACGACGACGCAGACGAAGAAGAAGAAGAAGAAGAAGAAGAAGAAGAAGAAGAAGAAGAAGAAGAAGAACAACAACAACAACAACAACAACAACAACAAGAACAAGAAGAACAAGAACAAGAAGAACAAGAAAAACAAGAACAACAAGAACAACAACAAGAAGAGGAAGAAGAACAAGACGAACAAGAACAAGAACAATAACAAAATCAAAAACAAGAAGAACACGAACAAGAATAACAAGGAGAACAAGAACAAACACAACAACAAGAACAACAAGAAGAACAACAAGAACAAGAAGGGACATGGAAAGGAAGAGAGGCAGGAGCATTGTGGCAACAGCCACAAAGACAGAAAACGTAGTGGAGGGAATGGTGGTGAGGTAAAAAAAGTAAAATGAGAAGGGCGGGTGGGGGGATGGGGGTGAGGAGGGACGATGGGAGTGGAGCAGGTTGTGGTGTGGGGGGGGGGGGGGGGGTGGAAAAGTGGGGGGGGGGGGGGTTGGAGACAGAACAAGGACGTCAGGAGGGAGAAGGCGATTTGTTTTAATTCCAGCAGTGTACCGCTAGTCCAGTCAAGCTTGATGTACCAGACGACAGGGGCTTGTTAACTGGAGTAAATCTGTCTCTGTCTCTGTCTCTGTCTCTGCCTGTCTTTCTCTACCTCACTCTATCGGCGTCTGCTTGTCTAGCTGTTTAGTCTGTTTAGTCTGTTTGTCTGTTTCTGTCTCTGTCGGTCTAGCTGTCTGTCTGTAGCTGTCTGTATGTCTTCCTGTCTGTATGTGTGTTGGACTGTCGGTCTGTTGGTCTGTCTGTCTGTCTGTGTGTGTCTATTTCTCGCCCTTTCTGTATCTCTATCTCTTTGTCTCTGTCTCTATATCTCTCCTTATCTCTCTCTCTCTCTCTCTACTCCCTCCCACTCTCTATCTCTCAATCTCCCCCCCCCCCCCATTTCTGTCTCCCTAACCTTCTCTCTTTCTCTCTCCACTCTCTGCCTCCCTCTCCCTCCCTCCCGCATGCCCTTACCCCCTTCTCTCTCTTGTGTTCTCTCTCTCCTCTCTCTCTCTCTCTCCCTCTCTCTCCCTTTCTTTCTCTCTCTTTTCTCTCTCTCTCTCTAACTCTCCCTCTCTCTCTCACTATTTGACCAGCAACTATGACGACAGAAGATACCGTTCATTCAAGCAAAAGAAAACAGACAGATACTCAGACAGACAGATAGACGGACGAAGAGAAGGGTTAAGGGAAGAGAGAGACAGACATACGGTACAGTCAGACAGGTCGGTATTAAACACACACACACAAACACACACACACACACACACACACACGTGCACACGCACACACAATCCACACACACACACACACACACTCTCTCTCTCTTTCTCTCTCTCTCTCTCTCTCTCGCTTTTCTCTCTCTCTCTCTCTCTCTCTCTCTCTCTCTCTCTCTCTTCTGCTCTCTCTTCCTCTTTCTTTCTTTCACAAATACACACACGAGACGCACAGAGATACAGATGCAGGCACACACACACAAACACACACAGATAAAACACAGACGATCAAGGACATTCCACCCCCTGTCCCAGAATCTGTCAACCTCATGCATCTTCTAATCCCCAAGCAGCAGCAGCAGCAGCAGCAGCAGCAAAATCAGGAGCGGGAGCACGCAGAAATCCCCAGAACACAGTCATCATTTTGACCTACAAAAGGAAATTCGACTTGTTGTTTCTAGAATGACGTAAATGAGGCACACAATATCAACATTAGCATACACACTAAACTAAGAACAAACACTAGTCCTAGCATATGCATGCACACACATACACACACGCACATACACACACTCACTCACACACACACACACACACACACACACACACACACACACACACACACACACGCGCGTACACACACACTCACACACACAGACACACACGCACACACACACTCACACACACTCTCACACACACACATACACACACACACACACACACTCACACACACTCACACACAAGCACACACACACGCACACACACACACACACACACACACACACACACACACATACACACACACACTCACACACTGTTAACGCAGACGATCAACAACATTCCACCCCCTGTCACAAGAATCTGTCATCTTCATGCATCGTCTAATCCGGCAGCAGCATTAGTCAAAAAGGAAAGACAACCCAGTCATCACTAAAACCCACAGTAAGCATCCCACTTTCACTGGAATGGTGTTAATGGCGTCAACTACACAAACACTGTCACGCACTCAGACAGACAGACACACACACACACACACGCGCGCGCGCGCGCGCGCGTAAATGAGGCACACCAAATCAACACTAGCATACACACTAAACTAAGAACAAACACTAGTCCTAGCATATGTACACCCACGCACGCACGCACACACACACACACACACATATTATTTCTCTATTGATTGAAGGTGTATTTCCCCTTCCCCCTTGATACTCCTCCCCCACCCCCATCCTTTCCAATGCTTTTCTGTTATCATCGTTATGTTATTGTCTCATGGCGATGGGGATCATTTGTTATATTGTTGTCTCATGGTGATGGGTGATTGTTGTTATAATTGTATCGCTATTATAATAATCATTATTGTAATCTTATTTGACTTCGCTTGCTTGGATAGTTATTGTGTGAATATGTCATTTTAAAAAAAGCGCTATTTGAAAAGTATGGGCGCATAAAAAGCACACGTTTGCTGGGTGGAGGAGGAGAGGAGGGAGGTCATTGAAGGTAATATTTCAGTAATGACGAATGCCTAGTATTTTCTAACGTTTTATTCCTGTATCTTTTTTATTATCTAAAGTATAAACGTGAAAAAATGGATGAAACAGTAAGTGAAGTAATTTGTGTGTCCTGACGTTCTATGATTTTCTTTTTTTAATTCTTAAAACATTTTTTATTTAAATGTGTGTGTGGACGTGAGCGCGCACGCGCTCAGGTGCGCATGAGTATGTGTGTGCGTGTATATGTATATGTGGTAATTTGTATTTTCAATGTATTTCCTTATCGATTTTTTCCTTTTTTTTTTTTTTTTTAAATTTTTTTTACTGGTTTAATTTAATGGTAAACGATGCAATAATGTAGTGTCTTAGTATAATCATTACGAAATTTGTTCTTAGATAGATGGCTTGATGAAAAAAAGCAAATGCATTGCTTATTCAATGTACCATCTGGAAATAAAATTTTGACTTGACTTGACTTGACTTGACTTGACACACACACACACACACACACACACTCTCTCTCTCTCTCTCTCTCTCTCTCTCTCTCTCTCTCTCTCTCTCTCTCTCTCTCTCTCTCTCTCTCTTCCTCTCTCCTACACACACAAACACACACAAACACATATATGTGCATGCGCGTGCGCGTGCGCACACACTTGTAACAGAATCAACAAAAATCCAGGTCTTGTCACAGAGACCTCCACTTGCTCCATCTTTCAAAACTGCAGCTGTAGCAAAACACAGCACGAAAATAAAATTCAGTCACCACTTTGAGTCACGGTGTTGAGTGGACGTCTGCTGAAATATTGCAAATGACGCAAGCATAATGCCATGACATGAAGAACAATGCCATTTGGTCCAGGTTGTCTAAAAAGGTAGCAAAAGTAAAATAAAAGCGCGCTAAGGTTTGCCCTTTACCTGTGCAATCGTTGGCGAGTGAGATAACAGAGCCCTCAGCTTCTCCTGGGGCCAGCATATTGAGGGCGGCTCCCATCTTCTCTCCCTCGCTGCTTTACCTTCCCTGTCCCTAAAGAGAGCATGTACCCATTCATTTTCAGCTAGGTAAACTGAATGAACTGCACTGAAACAAAGGCGCGCAAACAGTCACCCAACCAACGTTGCTTAACCTTAGCTTGTGGAAGGCGAGTGCTTAGATCACTGGGCTACCCAGTCTCACTTGTGACAGAAGATGTAGATCTTGTTAACGCTTCTGGTTAGCGTTCATCCTAGGGACATAGGTTCCAGAGTAAGGACTTTGAATATGCTTACTCTTTGTACCTGGGGGTACATTATGGGTGAGAAGAAAGCTTAGTGTGTGTGTGTGCGCGCGTGCGTGCGTACGTGCATGCGTGCGTCAGTGCGTGAATGCGTATGTGTGTGTGCGTGCGTGCGCGTGTGTGTGTGAATGTGTGCGTGCACATGGCTACTCTGAAGTCTCACTTATCAGGCAACAATACTCCGACTTGAGATGATTTCTCATTCCCTTTGGATAAAAGATGCAAAGTATTAAGCAAAACGCTTGTAATGAATAAGCCTCCCCATAGTATTCACTACACAATAACCAGGAGAGGGCTGGGTGGCTGAGTAGCCTAATGCTGAAAGCATTGTGCTGGCAATCTGATGGTCTGGGTGTGAGCAAACCACAGAGGCACCTGTTTGTGGGGATCTTTCCCCTAGAGGTAGTATCAGCAACAAACCCACTCCCTCGTAGGTCCTTCAGATGAGACTATAAACCATGGTCCTGTGTATGAGCGCAGGCAGAACATCACTCACACATGTGAAAACGTTTCCATCTTTCGAAAGAGAAGACAGTTTCATGCTGGTAGTAATGGGTCATCATCTCATCATCTGCCCCCATAACCCCCTACAGGGGTCGTAGGGACACTGCAGTGACGAACGTTGAACAGGTGTGAACACTTTTCCATCTTTGGAAAGAGAAGGCTGTTTCATGTTGGTAGTAATGGGTCATCATTTCATCATCTGCTCCCATAACCCCCTCGGGGTCGTAGGGGCACTGCAGTGACGAACGTTGCACAGGTTGGCTCCTCTTGCCGCGGTTGTGGGCAAGTGCCTGGGTTGTAGATAAGCTCTGCCCGGAACATTCAGTGACGGTGTCTGCCCATTTCTTCTTCGGCCTTCCTAGCCTTCTCTTCCCCTGCACTGTTCCTTGCAGTATGGTCTTGGAGAGCTCATCTGATCTTGTCGCATGTCCATACCACCTAAGCCTCCCTTTCTTGACTGTGGTCATCAGGTCTTTGTAGTGCTTTACTTGTTGGGTGATGGTTTGTCGGACTTCTTCGTTGGTAATGTGGTCCGTGTATGAAATGCCAAGGGGTCTTCTGAGGCTTCCCATCTCCAAAGCCAGGATCCTCCTTTGTAGATCTGCATTCAGTGTAATGGATGACAAAAAATAACAAATAAAAAATACAATCCGCATGCACACAGATGTCGTGTTTGAACATCATCCCCAAAGTCGGAATGCGGCTACATTAGCGGTGGGTAAAGGGATGTGCGCAGAATATCAACATTGGTGAACCTCGGAGCTCTAGCCATGGAACGATAAACAACCTCTCCCCACCCCAATAAAAAAAACACCTCAATTACGCTTGCCAATTTGGACTCATTAATACCCGACAATACCTTTGACATAAGATCGTTAATCTTTAACTGGCATCCACAGTTTCAATCACACAAGCTTTTCTAATATTGGTTATTAATATTATTACGAGGTGATACCTGCAATATAGGTTTTGAAAGGTTTACATGAATACGACTATATATATATATATATATATATATATATATATATATATATATATATATATATATATATATATATTATATATATATTGTGTGTGTGTGTGTATATATATATATATATATATATATATATATATATATGCATGCATATACATATACATATATGCATATTTATATATATATATATGCATATATGTATATGTATATATATATATATATATATATATATATATATATATATAATATAATATATATATATATATATATATTATATATATAAAGGGAGAGATTTGTTTAATCTATACGGTACCCCGAATCAACAATGCATACACATATACTCGTGTTTAATAATTTCAACAACATTAGCAATGGATGCTAGCTGTAGAGTTACGCGTGAATAATTGCAGTAACATGAGAGGTATTAAAGGCGGAAAGGTTTGGCCAGGGTATATTTCGACTGGACGCGGAGTACAGCTGTGACAAACAACTTCCGACTAAGTGAACATTGGAAGCATCGGTACTATTATCTTTCCCATCACCACCTATTAATTTGCTGTCAACAGACCATTTGCCTGACTCAGTGCATTTGTTGCTTTTGTCTTACCATGACATGGCTTTTAATTTGCCCTATGCTATGAGGACCGGGAACAGGATAGCTCAGTGGTCAGAACATTCGCCTCTTCAAGCTAAGGTGAAGCAGCATTACGTGTGGTTACCAAGTGGATGGGTGACCTTTTGCGCGCTTTGACTTCAGTACAGTTCCCCAGTTCACCCAGCTGTAAATGCGTATCTACCCTCTTTAGGGTCAGGGAAGTTAAAGCAGTGAGGGAGTCGCCCTCAATATGCTGGGCCCTAGAAAAGTTGAGGTCTGCGACATCTCTCTTCCCTACAACCGCATAAGTTATAGGAACCCGGTCTGAATAAGCGTCAAGTCAGTTGAGGCCTGAATATGACACGTGTGACTGGTACTTGTAAGGGTAGGGATCAGGCGAGGTGGAGGAGGATTGATGGTAGTCACCGTCTCAAATAAGGATATCTCACTTTGTCTTTTTCATTAACTAGACTTGTTGTTTTCAGAAGGGAGCGCCCTGTGCATGACGAATTACAGCAAGAACCACTAAATGCCGTGAAAGTGACCTAGCGGTAGCGCAAAGCCTGATTATGACTAGTATCATAACATGCACGAACATAGCTGTGGTGGAAAAAAAAGACTGAGTAGCCAAAAACAGCTGCCCTGGTACGTCAATGAGACTTCAACCAAGTTTTCATTTATGACCTGATGAAGAAAGGTATTAACAGAATACTACACCAAAAAAGGGAAACACAAGAATGACAAACGTGTAAATGACTTAACTGAAGACTCAGGATACAAGATGCATTATTTATTTCAAGAAACGAAAGCACCTAAAGAGACGGAAGAAACAGTGATACAGAGGTAGAGACGTGTAGACATTCAGACATATACACCTGGGGTGGGATAGTCTAGTGGTTAGAGCGTTTCGTTCATGATCTGGCGGTCCGGTTTCGAGCCTACACTTGAGACACCCGTTCGAGAAAATCTTTACCCCGGAGTTAACATCAATACTGATTCCACCCGTAGACTGACCAGATCATGTATGTATTTATTTATGTATGTGTTTATTCTTTTATATCGAGGATAATGGAATACGCACTTATGTGCTTTTTTTTACATCGATTCCCCGTGTGTATGCGGTTTTGTAAATTATGTCATCTGTTCCCACCGGCACACAATGGCCTACTCTTACGAAAAACGGAGCAGGAGTTTAACGTGTGCGCAAGATGTTCTGCATGCTTATGCCTGTCTATATTTTTGAACGCTATCTTTTCAGTGTCAATCATAATTTTGCAAAACAAAAGCAACCAACCAACCACTCAACCACCAACCAACCAAACAAACTATGTCCAAATCTAAACACCATTCATGGCTTTGAGTCAAACAAGCGTGCATACAGAAAAGGGCATGAGCTTTAAATAAAGAGTAAAATGAAACAAACACGTTAACCATCAGATGGAAGCCCATCCATCATGGTTTCCTGTAACATTAATTTTCCCCTTCCTCCTAATGCTAGGTTGGAGCCGGCAAATCCCGGTGGAAAAATAAAATCAACAGATCGTAAACACCAGTCATCTGATGGAAGTCAGAAACTAAACGGTATTAATGTAGTTGTAAAAAGTGCAGGATGTTTGTTTGTTTGTTGGGTTTACGGTTGGTTTTTGTGGGCTTTTTATTTTGTGGTTTTGGTTGTTGTTTTGTTGTTGTTGTTTTTGTTTATTTGTTTGTTTGTTTTGTTGTTGTTGTTTTTTATGGGGGTTGTTGGTGGGGTTTTTTCAGCCGGAGAACTTAAGTAAAAGGGAGCCATTTACTAATACAAATATGAGACAGTGTGTAGGAGCTATTGTGTGTGAGCATGACTACACATGCAAAACATTATACAATTTAGATTCTAACAAAATGTACGAGAGTATTTGAAGTAGTATTCAACGTTAGAAGGAGACCAGAATCACGAAGGATAAGTGAAATCAATTAGGAAGAAGGAGGAACTAAAACAATACAATATTGATTTCAAACCCAACCATGGCATCAACATCAGTAACAAAACGCAGAGGGAGAGAGAGAACGAGAGAGAGAGAGAGAGAGAGAGAGAGAGAGAGAGAGAGAGAGAGAGAGAGAGAGAGAGAGAGAGAGAAGAGAGAGAGAGAGAGAGAGAGAGACTGACAGACAGACAGACAGACGACAAATAGACAGACAGAAAGACAGACAGAAGGAATGAATGGATGCATGTTTTAGAATTTCAAGAAACTATCAAATAGCCACAGCAACAGCCCTGGAATCACAAGGAGATAATCCATGAAATCGCGATTGCCAGAGACATGTGCCCAATCTGATTAGCGGTTGAGAGTAATAATGACACCCCAAAAATAATTAGGAATAGTCCTGTTTCAGTCAGCATGAGCATTCTGAATAACAGGGATACATGGATAGCCCGGCGGCTAATGTGTTGCATGTTAAGCTTGGGTTCGATCCCAAGTTCGAGTCACCACCAAGACGCCTGTTTAAGGGGATGTTCCCCTGGAGTTAACATCAGTGCCGACTCCACTCTCCCCAAAAGTCCTTTGGATGAGACAGTATGCCGAGGCTTTGAGTGTAAACGCACGTAGATCTTGGGTACACGTTACGGCATGATCCATATTTGGGAACAGTAAGCCATTGATAAAGGTTGAAAAAATCTACAAACTGCATGCACACGCACATTGGATGTAAAGGGGAACACATATGTGCTTTTTTCTATTATTCTCGAAATTAAGACATTAAAAGAAGATAAATGGAGAAAATCTCACGCAACGCTAAAATACTCTGTTTTTCTTTCCAAAACAGTCTGTGTTCTTTATCTTAAGGGTCCAGCTAAGGCTAAAAGAGCGCATGCTGGCCATGTTCTGTATGTTGGATCTGATGAAATTACCCGGACCAAAGGATGCATTAGCTATTGATGTAAACTAAGTGTCGAGGCCTAGTTTATATTGTCATTAAACTTTGAAATGTTACGTTTACATTATATTCAGCCACGACAAACCAAACAACATCAACTTTTAAAAAAAATGTTCTTTAAAGCGGACAATTTCTATGAAGTCGGTATCTGACTGCCTATGTGGCACATTTCTTGAAATCAGTCATACTGATAAAGAGTTCCACCCAGTGCAAACTTGTAATCTTACAGTGACTCCCAAGTGGAATGTGTAAGACAGAGTGAATACTCTGGGTGATCCCCAGGGTGTTCGGCTAGGGAAGGCAAAACAACATAAACAAGGTCTCTATGAAGAATGATGTCTGATATATGTTACGGTCATGTCTTCCGTCTGATCCAAGGCTCAAATACAGATTCAAAGACAAGACAAAAACCTTTCAAACAATAACAAGACGGTGGGATACCCTAGTGGTTTGAGCTTTGCATTCACGATTTAACAGCCCAGGATCAAACATGGGGTTGGAGCCACCACCGAAACGCCAGGTCAAGGGGATTTCTCCTTTAGAGCTAACACCAGTACAGACTTCACCTCCCACGCAGACTATCATTCACACAATCATGCTCAAATTATGTCTGCCCTCATGAAGAGTAAGGCAATCGTGCCAGTAAGAACGAATAACCAAACAGACAACAGAATAAGAAACGCATATACACTGCTATTGTTATTAGACATCGTCACCCACGTCAGAATAAGGCATTCTTACTTAATAGTGGGGGGAAAACCGGTCACATACGCAAAAATCTCTATATTGATGAACACGGAGAACTTTAGCTGAGGGACAAAAAAGAGCAACATTAAAATGGCAGACACCTTAACGAATGGAAAGCAGTTTTAAATTATATCCTTTCCACCCTGCGTTTTCTTTTCTCTTCCTCGTTTTTCCCTCTGTAGAATCTGCTTAAACTAACGAGTCGATTCCCTTGAGACATTAAACCCGTCACCTCGTAAATATTAACTACCTTTTTTTGGATACGAGAAACAGAAACAAGAGGATTTTTAAGTTGGCCTGTTGCTTTTAATTTGTTTAGCTGCTTCCTTGCTTTTTGTTTCGTTTTGATTTTTGTTTACATATAACAGACTCGAATCAATATTGGAGTTGACAGCATACAGTTTTCACACTGAAACAATCGACTGCAATACAACGTGTTTGATGACCATTGACTCGATAACTAGATGAGCATAATGCTAAACCTTTACTACTTCAATATGAGAGACCGGCTATAAACAGTTATAATCAAACTGGAAAAGGGAGACAAACGAAGCAATGGCGGACATTGTTGACAGAGGATCGAAGAACTCAGTAACATTGAAACCACTACTGCTATTCCTACTACTGCTGCTACTACCGTTGCTGCTGCTGGTGGTGGTATTACTTCCTCCTCCTCCTCCTCCTCCTCCTACTACTACTACTACTACTGCTGCTGCTGCTGCTGCTGCTGCTGCTACTGCTGATACTACTGCTACTACTACTACTGCTACTGCTGCTGCTGCTGCTGCTGCTGCTGCTGCTGCTGCTGCTGCTGCTGCTGCTGCTGCTGCTACTACCACCACCACCACCACTACTACTACTACTACTACAACTACTACTACTACTACTAACTACTACTACTACTACTACTACTACTACTACTCCTGCTGCTGCTGCTGCTGCTACTACTACTACTACTACTACTACTACTACTACTACTACTACTACTACTACTACCACTACTACTACTACTACTACTACTACTACTACTACTACTACTACTACTACTACTACTACCACTACTACTACTACTACTACTACTACTCCTGCTGCTGCTGCTGCTGCTGCTGCTGCTGCTGCTGCTGCTGCTGCTGCTGCTGCTACCACTAAATAACACTACATACGACAGTGTAATGACGTAACAATAAAATACAGCACATTCGGATGTCAACTGGTGCATAATTTACAACTAGACAACTATTCATGATGAGGAAAAATAAACAGAAGGAAGAGGAAGCAGATATAGAGAGAGAAAGAGAGAAGAGAGAGAGAGAGAGAGAGAGAGAGAGAGAGAGAGAGAGAGAGAGAGAGAGAGAGAGAGAGAGAATGACAAAGACAGAGACACAGACAGAGAGACACAGAGAGACACAGAGAAAGAGCAGGGGTACGGATGTACTAATCGGTAGACTGACAGAAAGGATTCAGTCATAAATGTCATACACTGTATGCCACTTACCATTGCAGTAATATGCCTACCGAAACAGGCCGAGTATTAGAAAAATAAAAACTCAATCAACAAGATGCGTTCGCTGCCGTACAAGTTTAACTACCTTCATGGCACAGATCAATGTTTTATACATACTAAACATAGAGTGAAACGTCTGTTGGTTTCTCCCTTCAAAAAACAACACAACAACACCACCACAACTACAACAACTAGCAAACAAACATCCCACAAAACCCCTAAAAACTCAACATACTCATTTAAATTTTACACAACCAGTATTTATTTTTTCCTCCAAAGAAAATCCCCCAAAAGAATCACCATGCCATCAAATGTCCTAGCTGAAACACAAAACAAGCCAGTTATCTTCTTTCAACTTTTTCCCTAAGTGATCCATCGGGAGATGTTGTGTGTAAAACAAACCCACAATGTGCAATCTACCGTCTGCTGCTGTTGTCTTTAGGGTTCAACTAATGGTGCAAGGTTCACAGAACGGACGGGGAGTTTAGACCAGGTGGACCCAAAACAACCATGATACAAAATAATATATGGCAGGCAGCTTCATTATCCTCTCTCTGTGTCTGTCTGCCTGTGTGTCTGTGTGTCTCTCTGTGTGTCTGTGTGTCTGTGTGTCTGTCTGTATCTCTCTCTCTCTCTCTCTCTCTCTCTCTCTCTCTCTCTCTCTCTCTCTCTCTCCCTCCTTCTCTCTTGTTCTAGCCTAGTGGTCAGAACATTGCGCTCGCAATCTGACGACCCGGGTTCGATTCCCGTTCCAGGGGGAAATTTTCCCCTGAAGTTAACATCAGTGCAGACTCCACTCATCCCAAAAGTCCTTTGGATAAGACTATAAACCGAGGTCCCCCGTGTGCGAACGCACGCAGGACATCTTGCGCACACGTTAAATCCTGTTCCGCTTTTCGTACGAGTAGGCCATTGTTATGGTATCGTTTCCATTGTATTGACAGTATCGTGCCCTCTCTATCCTATCCTCTATATGGTATCCTTTTTACAGTATCATTTCTGTCGTATTCTCTCTTTGGTATCTACTTCACGGAGTCATCTCTATTTTATCCTCTATATGGTATCCTCATTACACTCTCAGCTCTATTTTATCCTTTATATGGTATTCTCTTTACACTATCACCTCTATCCTATCATCCCTATGGTTTCGTCTTTACCGCATCATAACTATCGTATTCTCTCTTTGGTATCCTCTTTACAGTATCATATTTGTCTCTGCTTTCCTTTCTATCGTATCCTCTTTACACTACTATCTCTATTCTATCCTCTCTATATTATCCTCTTTACAATATCATCTCTTTCCTATTCTCTCTATGGTATCCTCTTTTTAACTATCATCTCTATCCTATCATATATATATGGTATCCTCTTTACACTATCACTTCTATCCTGTTATCTGTATGGTATCCTCTTTACACTATCATCTGTATCCTATTATCTGTATGGTATCCTCTTTACCGTATCGTCTCGTACTATCCTTTATATGGTATCCTCTTTACGGTGTCATCTCTACCATATGCGCTCTATCGTATGTTTTCTATTCTCTCTCTATCGTATCTTTTCTATCATATTCTCTTTATCTTATTCTCTCTATTGCATCCCCTCTTATGTATCATATCTATCTCATTCTCTCCATTGTATCCCCTCTATCGTATTCTCTCTATTGTATTCTCTCTCTCACTCACTCGTATCTTCTCTATTGTCTACTCTCTGTCATATTCTTTCTATACTAGCATCTCTCTCCTATCTTCTCTACCCTGACCTCTCCATTGTATTCTCTTTACCGTTATCATCTCTATCGCAATCCTCTATATCGTAGCCTCTCAATCGTAGCCAGACCATCAGATTCTTCTTCAGTGCTCCTTCCTTCCCCTTAAAGCAACTGTTTCAGCCAGCGCATGCCCCAGGGGTAAAAAGAATTTGTCAGATGGTAAATATTGCTAACTGTTTGGAAAGCAAACAAAGATAGGGTCTCAAAGTGCAACGGTGCTGTTTGTTTTTCTAGCACATGCAAACTTCTGCTCCCTTAACTTCCTGAAAGTTTGCTGGAACATTGCACTAGATTTTTCTTTTCTCGGGCAGTGTCCCCAGAGCAATTTGAGCCTAGCGAAGCCCATCTTTGTCAAGATACACGGTGCATCCTGGGCATGTTTGTGGGTTTTTTTTCTGCAGCCCGTGAAATTTTGGAAAAAATTACGATATTTTTTTTTCGAACGTGCGTGTTAAATCTTCTGCATGAGTTTATACACACAGGAAATTAGGGTACTGCATCACACATTGACGTAGAGGGTCGTTAAAATCCTTACCTTTATTTCAATTGTGAAAGCCGCAACTATAAACTAGGGCCCGGGTGCAAACGCACGCAGAGCATCTTACGCACGCGTTAAAACCCGTTCCGCCTTTTGGAAGAGTAGGACATTGCGTGCCAGTGGGAACGGATAGCAAGATTTTCAAAACTGCATACACAAGGGGGACTGGATGTAAAAAAGCACATGGGTGCTTATTCCAGTATCCTTGAAATAAAATGAAAAAAAATAAAAGAAAAAGATTCGAGCCCATGACTTCATGGAACAAGGAGGTATAAATCAAACAGTTTTGACAACTCAGCCATAGCGTTCATCTAACATACACTACTACTACCACTGCTACTACTACTACTACTACTACTACTACTACTACTACTACTGCTGCTGCTGCTACTACCACTACTACTACTACTACTACTACTACTACTACTACTACTACTACTACTACTACTACTGCTGCTACTACTACTACTACTACTACTACTGCTGCTGCTGCTGCTGCTCCTGCTGCTGCTGCTGCTCCTGCTGCTGCTTCTGCTCCTGCTGCTGCTGCTGCTGCTACTCTAGTCAGGTACAGCACATCCGACTTTATCATGGCAGAGAAAAAAATTGTATTTGCTTTTCTTTATATTTTAACATCAATAAGTTTTCTCAGCGGTATTTTAAATTTTGTCCTTTTCTTTATTTTTATTATTTCCTTAAGCGCTCCGATTTGTCTTTGCAAGATATAGCGCTATACAAATTCCACTTATTATTATTATTATCATTATTATTATTGTTATTAATATTATTATTATTATTATTTTAGTAGTAGTAGTAGTAGTAGTAGTAGTAGTAGTAGTATAGTAGTAATATTATTATTTTGTAAGAAAATATTTGAACCTAATCTCTTTATGAACCCACCAATAGAATAGATGTTTGTCTCCCTTATAAAATGCAAAAAAAATTAAATCGCTATGCAACAATCAATCCAGTGTTAATGATTGTTTTAAACAAGGGAAAAAAAACGCCCTAACGTGAACTCAACAGATCTGCTTAGGGTTAAAACTTGTGTACTTGGATAGGTGGTCGATGGTCTAGAAGTAACGCGCCTGCCTAGCAAGCAAAAAGTCCGGGTCAGAAGTGTGCAGTAGCTTGAATTCCGTTTGGACTCGAAACGTTTACCCCCATCCATTAGACCATGAGTGGTGGTCTTAGTGCTAACCTTTCGGATGAGACGATAAACCGAGGTCCCGTGTGTTACAAATAACTAGTTAGCGCATGTAAAAGAACCCACGGCAACAAGGGAGTTTTTCTTTGCCAAATTTTTTTTTAAATTTTGTAAACAAAATTAATAAGCCACTCTGATAGAGAAACAAATACAGATGCAGACAGAAAGAGTAAAGAAAGAAAAAAAAAGGTGGCGCTGTTCTTGTGGCGACGTACTCTCCCCTGGGAGAGCAGCCAGAATTTCACGCAGGGAAATCTGCCGTGACTTAAAAGTGGTATGCAAACAAAGATTTACAATATAAATAAGCTGCAAACAAACATGTTGAAAGAAAGAAGAGGAGTTTCAAAATGACCAAAGTAAAACACAAACACTAACACATGGATGGAAGCCCACTACCATCATCAATTACAAAGTTGACAGAGAGGACAGGAGCTTTGAACAGACTGGCGTTACCAGACCCCCCCCCCCCCCTCCCCCCCCCCCCCCCCCCCCCCTCGCTATTTTTTTTAAACCCAAGCAAACAAACAAAACGCTTGCAAGTGAATGAAAGGCCATCACGACCATTATTTCCCATGATTCCTATTCTTTCCTCCCTCCCTCCCTCTCTGCCCTCCCTCTTAATGTTGTTTGGGAGCCGGCAAATCCCTGAAGAAAAATAAAGTCATCAGATCGTAAACATCAGTCATCTGACAGAAGGTAGAAATAAATACGGCTGTCGAAGCGGCATGGGTGATCTTGTTTGTTTGTTTGTTTGTTTGTTTGTTTGTTTGTTTCAGCTGAAAGAGAACTGGGGTTAAGGGCTGTTGTTCGTGGTTTTCTTTTTTTCCCAGGCGATTGGAGATGATAAGCATGCTTACTGTTCTCTGAAACTATTGTGTGGAAAAACTGAATGGGCATTATTATCAATTTGTAGTTTAGACTGTAAAAAGGGGTATTTTGGTGACATTGAGCACACAATATCAAAAAGTCCTTCGGATGAGTATATGAACGCATGCAGAACATCTTGCGCGCACGTTAAATCCTGTTCCGCCTTTCGAAAGAGTAGGCCATTGTGTGCCGGTGGAAGGAGATGACAAAATTTACAAAACCGCATACACACGGGGACTAGATGTAAAAAAGCGACTGAGCGCTTATTCCATTATCCTCGATTTAAAAGAATAAATACAATAAATAACATTTAAAAAATACAATAAAAAGAAAACCCGAAACACAAAGAGAGAGAGAGAGAGAGAGAGAGAGAGAGAGAGAGGAGAGAGAGAGAGAGAGTGAGAGGAGAGTGAGAGAGAAGAGAGAGAGAGAGAGAGAGAGAGAGGAAGACAGACAGACAGACAGACAGACAGACAGGCAGACAGAAGGAGAGGGGGTGGGGATAAAGCATGAACACGGAAAGAGAAGGAAGCAGCTGCAGGAGAAATCGGAAAGAGGCATGAACGAGGAGAGAGATGACAGGTAGATGGGAAAGATGGAGGGAGGGAGGGAGAGAAAGAGAATATTGATGTTGTGAACTTTCAGAAATTAGCAATTCAAAGATCATCAAACACACACACACACACCGCGCGCGCGCGCGCACGCACGCACACCAGCACGACCACACGCAGCGCAACACACATACACATACACACACACACACATACAGCACACACATACAACACGCACACACGCACACAACACACACCAACACACACACACGCACACAACACACACACACACAACACACACGCACACAACACACAACACAAACACACACACGCACACAACACACACACACACAACACAACACACACACACGCACACAACAGAACACACAACACACACACACGCACACAACATACAACACACAACACACAACACACACACACACACTCACACACAACTCAGCGTAACCCCAGAATTACAGGGAGATAATCCATGTGATCAGGACTGCAAGAAATGTTAGCGCTGTCAGATCAATGGTCGAGATTCACAACAGCCCAAAGAAAGAGAAATAATGTTGAAAAACACTGTTATGTAGTCCGAATTAGTATCTTATAAATCTTCAGTAATCATTAGAAATGCTACGGTTTTGGAAATTATTATCAAATAAGCTTTTTTTGTTTTTATGTATATCTTATTTACCTAGTTGTTCAATGAAAAAACTGAAAATCTTATTTAAAATATATATATTTACCTTATTGAAATGCTATAATTTTCAAAGTTATTGTCAGATCAAGTTAACACGTTTTTGTTTAATTTGACCTCCACATCTCTACATAGAAGGATGTCATTAAAAGTACTTATCATTGTCAAAGTCTCTGTCTGTGCAGGTTTGAAGAAAAACAGTCGTCTAAATACAATATCGATCGAAGCAAACATAAAAAAAAGAATGGACGGCAGTCAAGTACTTTTTATCATGTATCATTTGTTCTCCCAAATGTAGTTTTATTCACCCTCTAAAGCCACACTTCAGCTGAGGAATCCATCGAACATATAAAATCGCCATGCCGTAAATATTGGCAATCGTTTTGAGAAGGAAACGGATATCACCTAGTTTAAACCATTATGCTGGTTTTATCAGGTCGTAAACATGTGTAAACATTTTTTTCTGAGAAGGAAGACAACATAAACTAGTTTAGCAAAAGCGTCGCTGTCCTGTGGCCTTTTCTTTAGAAAAGCATCCCAGTATTCAAATCGATAATTATGCATAGAAACTGTTAGCTCTCTGTAGAACGAAAGAGAATTGAAATGCACATGGAGCCTGTTTTAAGACCATCAACACAGAACTGAATGCACTTAGTAGTAAGAGTACAGAACACACGTGATGACAACCAAGTCCATTTCAAGAGGCCTAAAAAGGACAAGAGAGAAAGGGAAGAAACTTAAGACAGAGGAAGGAAGGACTGAACAGAAACTACTACTACTACTACTACTACTACTACTACTACTACTACTACTACTGATAATGATAATGATAATGGTAAGGATAATAACGATGATGATGATGATGGTGGTAATGATAATGACGATAATAATAATAATAATAATAATAATAATAATAATAATAATAATAATAATAATAATAATAATAATAATAATAATAATAATAATAATAATAATAACGAGAACAACGATGATGATGATGATGATGGTGGTGATGGTGATGATGATGATGATAATAATAATAATAATAATAATAATAATAATAAGCTGATGATGATAACAACTGCGACACAAGGAACTGACAAGTGTTACAATGCAATGACAAAGCAATTAGAATATCGTGATGGGTTTGAAAATCAACAAGCAAAGTGCAAAACGGGCAGTTAAATAGGATAGAGTAAAATAAAGAAAGGCCTGGAGAGCCGTTAGGAGAGAGACTCTCTGACTTTGCTAGCCGCTGGTTTCTGCCATTAGGATGTCCTCCAGGAGTCTAACTCATAGCTAGGGGCTGGTTTGCGACCACCAGGGTGTATTCACATTAAGTTGGACCCGCATGTCACATGCTAAGTGGACAAAGTCTCCTTCTTTGGTTTGTACTACTATTCGGTCAGCTCTCCGAAAAAGTGGACTCAGAAAAAACATTAACCTCATGGATTAAGCATTTTGAAGCATCCAATGGAACACTTATTGATGTATCCATAGTTACAAACTGGGTTGAGATATTCAATAGGCAAACCAAGTCTAAACTTGAAATTATTTTAGCATATCGTTTTCTTTCAACACACATAAAAATACGGCCCTAAGTAATGGCAGTAATGGTGTTGTATCAATAAAAACTCATTTAAGACTGAAAACGTGACAGAAATAGTTAAGTTCTCCTTAATGATCTATCCTCTGACAGATTCAAAGGCCCACAAAGACAATACGTATTATCTTATTTAAGATCATTTTATCTTGAGTATTACAATCTGTGTGTTAGCAGCCCACTTAGTGAAAAAAGGAGAAGGTTGTTGGGTTTTTTTCTCCTTAAAAAAGTTTTCAAACCCAGGGACGAACTCTGATCTCATTTGAGCCTCACTGCTTTGCAACTATAACCAATGTAGTACACAACAAATGCACCTTGCTTTAGCCACTGACACCCCCCAGCCACTCCACACAACCAGGGACACTTGCTCTGCACCCAAAGTCCTACCGAAGTCCACTACTCCTCTAACAGTAGGACTGTTTTCCTGTCAGGGGGTAAATCAATCTTCTATTGGGAACACTGATTCTGGCAAGTGTGCTCTGTTTGTTTTCTGAATGATCCTCACAGCACAGTGTCCAAGCTCCTAATCTTGTATTAGTGTTGGGGGTGGGGGGGAGGGAGTGGTGAGAAGAAAAAGCAAAGAGCATTTCTTTGTTGAGGCAGAAGATTACCTTCTGTGTGTGGTGTTTCAGGGCATTTTTCTTTCCGTTTGTTCGTCGATGTTGGTGGTGGTGGTGATGGTGATGAAAGAAAGAAAAAGGTATGCAAAACCAAGAAAGAAGGGGAGACAACACACTAAACAAACTAATATAAGGACTATATTAGTTTGTTTAGTGTGTTGTCACCCTTCTTTCTTGGTTTTGCATACCTTTTTCTTTCTTTCATTATGTCTGTTTCAATGCTTTATTGGCTTTTTCCTTTGTTTTCCTCTTGATGTTTTTTTGTGTTTCTGCCTGCCTGCCTGCCTGTCTCTCCTCTCTCTCTCTCTCTCTCTCTCTCTCTCTCTCTCTCTCTCTTCTCTCTCTCTCTCTCTCTCTCTCTCTCTCTCGCTCTCTCTCTCTCACTCTCTCTCTCTCAGCTCAGAGAATTCAAAGTTATCTAGAGCTGATGTATTATCAAACTATTTCCAAACCCAAGGATGATTTCTTATCTCCATTGATTCTCACTTCTTTACAACAATAACCACTTTTGTACACAACAAATGCACGATGGTTTAGCCACTGAAAACCCCACCTTCTTCATGCAACCAGGGATACTAGCTCTGCATCCAAAGTTCTACAGGAATCTAAGACTCCTCTATCAGGAAAACTGTTTTCCGCTACGTGGTAGATCATTCTTCTTTGGGGAACAATGATTCAGGCGATTGTGCTCTGTTTGTTTTCTGACAGCTCCCAAGAGCACAGTGCCCAAACTCTTAATGTTGCATTACTGTTGGGGAGAGGAAATAAAAAACAACAACAACAAGGTCGTTTCTTTGTTGAAACAGATCGATTCCTGTGTGCAGTGTTTTCGGTGTGTTCCTTTTATTTTGGATTGTTGTTGTTGGTAGTTGTGGTGATGGTGGTGATGGTGGTTTTTGTCCTTATTTTAGTTTGTCTCATGTTTTGTCTCCCCTTCTTTCTTGGTTTTGCATACTTGTTCTTTCTTCCATTATGTCTGTTTGAATGCTTTACTGACTATTTCACTGGGTTTTTCTGTATTATCTTCTTGTTTTTTTAAAACTTGTGTCTGTCTGTTTGTCTGTTTGTTTGTCTGTCTGTATCTCTCTGTATCTGTCTCTTTCTGTCTCTTTAAGCTCAGAGAATTCAGAGTTCTCTAAGGCTGATGTACTATCAAACTATTTCGAAACCCAAGGAGGATTTCTTATCTCCATTGAGTCTCACTGCTTTACAACAATAACCACTTTAGTACACAACAAATGCACGATGCTTTAGCCACCGAAAATCCCCACCTTCTTTATCCAACCAGGGATACTAGCTCTGCATCCAAAGTTCTACAGGAATCTAAGACTCCTCTATCAGGAAGACTGTTTTCCGCTACGTGGTAGATCATTCTTCTTTGGGGAACAATGATTCAGGCGATTGTGCTGTTTGTTTTCTGACAGCTCCCAAGAGCACAGTGCCCAAACTCTTAATGCTGCATCGCTGTTGGGGAGAGGACATAAAAAACAACAACAACAAGATCGTTTCTTTGTTGAAACAGATTGTTTTCTGTGTGTGGCATATTTGGTGTGTTTCTTTTAGTTTTGATTGTTGTTGTTGGTGGTGGTGGTGGTGATGGTGGTGATGGTAGTGTTTGTCCTTATTTTAGTTTGTCTAGTGTTTTGTCTCCCCTTCTTGTTGGTTTTGCATACTTTTTCTTTCTTCCCTTATGTCTCTTTCAATGCTTTATTGACTGTTTCTTTGGGTTTTTTCTTTTATTTTCTTCTTGGTGGCTTTTTTTCTGTCGGTCTGCTTCTGTCACTGTCTCTGTCTCTGTCTCTCTCTCGTACGTCTGTTAAACCACTTAAACATTTTCACCTTTGTTTATATCACGTATTATCAAGAATTCGTGGCATAATATGATCATGATTTTCTGTATCTCCCCCTTTTATACTAATGTCTATGACTAATTATTTCAGTATATGTGAAATGTAAACTGTGATTTGACAACTATCCTTATAATTTGTACCGTAGTAGGTATGAGATGTATATGATTTTCAGGTAACCAATGATTATAGAATATAGATAGGTGTTGCTAAATAAGATATTTTCCTATTTTCTTTTCTATATTGTATTGTGGCCTAAGGCCAATGTGCAAAAAAAATCATTTCAGAGTTTCAGAGAGAGTTTCTCACTCTCTCTCTGAAACACTTTATTGAAAAACTGCTACAATTTGATATACTCAATATGGATGCTTTTTCTTAGCATCTTCTCTCTATGATTGGGTTATGGTTGATTTAAGGTTTATAATCATGTAATTTTCTTCCGTATTCAATCATAAATTGTATTGACATAATCTTTTTGTATGAGTTCGCTATATATATTTGTGTGTATTTCTTCTTTAATCAGTCATAAATCATTATTTGTTTGTGCATTTGCTTTGCCAGTGATATGAATGAACTCGCTGTTCCATCCTGAGCCCAACAAATGTATTGTGGTCCAAGGCCAATGTACATTAAATCATTTCAGAGTTTCAGAGTTCAGAGTTCACACACACACACTCTCTCTATAAGCTCAGAGAATTGAGAGTTCTCTAAGGCTGATGTTTTATCAAACTATTTCTAAACCCATGGAGGATTTCTTATCTCCATTGAGCCTCACTGCTTTACAACAATAACCACTTTAGTACACAACAAATGCACGATGCTTCAGCCACTGACACCCCCACCTTCTTCCTCCATCCAGAGATACTAGCACTGCATCCAGAGCTCTACCGAAGTCTAAGACTCCTCTATCAGTAAGACTGTTTTCCTGATAGGGGGGGGGGGGGGGGGTAAATCAGTCGTCTTTGGGGAGCAATGATTTCGGGCGATTGTGCTCTGTTTGTTTTCTGAACGATCCCCAGAGTACAGTGTCCAAGCTCTTAACGTTGCATTGCTGTTGGGGAGAAGGAAGAGAAAACAGAATCCAAAACAAAGAGCGTTTCTTTGTTGAAGCAGAAGATTATTTCCTGTGTGTGGTATTTTTGGCATGTTTCTTTTGATTTGTTCGTTTGTTTGTTGTTGTTGCTGCTGTTAGTGTTGTTGTTGGTGATGGTGGTGGTTGTCCTTATTTTAGTTTGTCTATTGTTTTGTCTCTCCTTCTTTCTTGGTTTTGCAATACGTTTTCCTTCTTGCATTATGTCTGTTTGAATGCTTTACTGACTATTTCACTGGGCTTTTTCTTTATTTTCTTCTTGTTTTTTTTAGTTTCGTCTCTCTGTTTATCTGTTTGTTTGTCTGTCTGTCTGTCTCTCTGTATCTCTCTCTCTCTGTCTCTCTCTCTGTGTCTCTCTAAGCTCAGAGAGTTCAGAGTTCTCTAAGGCTGATGTATTATCAAACATTTTCCAAGCCCAAGGAGGATTTCTTATCTACAGTTAGCCTGACTGCTTTGCAACAATAACCACTTAAGTGCACAACAAATGCATGCTGCTTTAGTCACTAACACCCCCCCCCCCTCCCTATTTCATCCAACCAGGCATACCAGCGCTGCATCCAGAGCTCTACCGAAGTCTAATACTCCTCTATCAGAAAGACTGTTTCCCTGTTAAGTCGTAAATCAATCTTCTGTGGGGAAAAATGATTCAGGCGATTGTACTGTTTTCTGAATGATCCCCAGATTACAGTGACCAGACTCCTATTTTTTTAATTACTGTTGGGGGAGAAGAATACACAAAGAGAGTTTCTTTTTTGAAGGAGAAGATTGTTTGCTGTGTGTGGTGTTTTGGCGTGTATCTTTTAGCTTGGGTTTTTTGGTTGTTGGTTGTCTTTATCTTATTTCGTCTAGTTTTCTGTCTCTCTTTTTTTATCTTGGTAGTGGATACTTTTTCCTTTCTTTCATTATGTCTGTTTGAATGAGTTACTGACTCTTTCATTTTTTCCCTTTTTTTCTTGTTTTTATGTTCTTCTTTTCTACTTTCAATTTCTTCTTGTTTTCCCTTTCTTTCTGCCTACTGCTCTCTATCTCATTTTGTTTCTCTTTCACACACAACACACACACACACACACACACACACACACACACACACACACCAACACACACACACACACACACACACACACACCTGCACATAAATTTGCCCTGTTATAGAAGGCTGGGTATTCTGCAAGCGTTTCCCACAGGACCTGGGTTTCCAGTCTCATCAAGAGAATTTTTCCTTCAAAAGTGGAGTCAGCACCAATTGTTCTTCCAAGATTGAAGATTTAAGGGGAGGCTTGAACCCACACTCTCAGTACCCCCTTTATCTCCCACCCACTGCAAGTACATGGTGTCTTTAAATGGATTTCTTATCCCTATCTGAATGTAAAGATTTTCAGCCCTATAAATTTGGTCAAAAGTGTAAGTGTAGTTATATTTAAACTGCTTAGCATATTGTTTCCCATAAAATTAAATAAAACGTCGCCAAAAAACTTAAATAGACCAAACCTTAGTCAGACTAAGAAGATAACAGAAATAGTCCCCAACTTCCCCATAAAAACCATGTCATCTGACTGATCTGCATACTCCAAGAGATAACAAGAACTGCCAGATTTCATATTGTTTGTATTACAGTATGCAGCCTGTGCATTGGCAGTCCACCTGGTAAAGACATTATTTTGTTCTACAATAACATTCCAAACTCAGGGGAGGGGAAGTTCTTAACTCTATCTAACATGTCCAGTTTACAACAATAACCACTTTACATCACAACAAACCTAGGATGCTTTGGCCACTGACCACCCCTTCCTCAACACATACGCACCTGCAGACACAAACACAGGCATGAACGCACGCACGCACGCACGCACGCACGCACCACACACACACACACACACACACACACACACACTCTCTCTTCACCAACTCACCCACTTACTCACTTATTCCATTTTCCTCGATATGAAATAGTAAGATAAAATAAAATGTTTAAAACCCCTCTCACTCACTTCCTCCAACTACCAATACTAGCTCTGCATCCAGGGTTCTACAAAAGTCTTATCCTCCCCTATGAGTAAGACTGTTTCCCTGTTACAGGGTAAATCGATCTTCTTTGGGGAACAATGATTCAAGCGATTGCGCTCTGTTTGTTTTCTGCTTGATCCCCCAGAGTACAGTGCCCGAGTTCTTAATGTTGCATTACTGTTGGGGAATAGAAGAAACAACAACAAAGAGTTGTTCTTTGTTGAAAAGATTACTTTCTATAATTATGGGAACATTTGCCGCGTTGCTTTTGTATTTTTGTTTGTTTGGGGTGTTTTTGTTGTTAAGGTTTTCTTATTTTGTGTTCTTTTTCTTTCTCTATTTCACTGTTTCTTAGGTGGGGGGGGGGGGGGGCGTCTAATTTTTTTACTTTCAATCAATCTGTTTGCTTGCTTTACTCATTTTCTCACTTGTTCTTTCTTTCTTTCCTTTCTTTTTTATATTTTCTGTCTTTTTCTTGCTTGCTTTTCTTTTCTTCTTTTGATAAATGTGTCTGCCTATTGTGCTTTCAATCCTCAGTTGCCAAAGTTTTGCATGTTGTAATAAGTTTAGGAAATGCTTTATCTCCAGGAATGAATGGAGTTTGCACTGAACTCTAGATATTTGATCACATTTTACTTTGGCCTGACTTCACCTATCCTGACCTGACTTGACCTTATTTTACTTGATCTAACCCAACTTGACGTGAGCTGACCTTGCCCGCTTTGACATAACCTACCTTGACTTGACCTAAATTGTCTCGACTTGACATGTCTTGATCTATCTTGACCCAGCTTGACTGATTAATTCTGTCTTAACCTGACCTAATTTGATCTGATTTAGTATAACTTGACCTGACCTTTCCTACTGGACTTGACTTAATCTAACCTGAATTGACTCGACTTGACCTCACTTGTCTTGACCTAATGTGACCTGATTTCTTTCTCTCAACTCTTTCATAAGTCATTAGACTACTGCAGAGAAATGTTTTAAGGCACCATATCGGAGGTAAGACAAACCTGGCAGAACCCATTCCTCTTCCTGCAGTGAAATACATACTAGATTCATTATGCTCGTGGGGTCCATATCACTGTTTATAGCCTTCCGGATGAGATAATAACCTCACGTCCCGTGTGCAACACGCATTCAGCCCACGAAGAAAGAGCCCAGGGCAGCAAGAGGGTTGACCCTGGCAACACATTGTACAAAAAGCGACTCTGATGGGTAAACACATATTTTGAAAATATTTGATTATGTGGATGGTGCAGCTCTTGCGTCACTGGGTTTTCCCCTGGAAGAACATTTCGAATGCTCACACAGACAAATCTGCAGTAACTGAAAAAATTGATATTAAATTTTATTATATAATTCTATGAACAGTGGATTGGATTTTAATGTATGTACAAGATGTTCTGCATACCTATACACACATGACCATAAAATCTGTCAGAGGACATGGGATGCTTAAGCCATCGGCGTTTCGGGTCCCACCGGGTCCACCATTTCTAAACATTTTTTTTTCATTCCTCGGATAAAGCTGCGAGCTTTTCCAATAGTGAAATTCTGCATATGCAACTGCTTTTCCTCACCATGAAGGTAGCTGTATTCCGACATCTGGGATAATGTCTAAACACAACACCCTGTGCATGCATGTTTAAATAAAATGTTGTAATCCACTCGTATCAGCACGTAATGATCTACGTTTTCGATTTTAACATGTGCGAAGATGTTCTGTGTACGTTTGCTCATAGGACCTTGGTTTATAGATGGATCTGAAGGACGTTTTGGGAGGAGATGAGCTATTCTTGATGTTAACATCAGAGAAAAAAAATCTCCACGAAGGAGTGCCTGGGTGGTAGTTCTATACCACTCCATCAGGTAATGAGCAGGAATCTCTTCCAGCCATGCTATCCAGCTCACCCAGATCTGAGATACTACCAGTTCTACAGCCAAAGTTTGGCAGAAGTTGTATTCGCTATCAGCCGGAGCGTTTTCCTGTTACGAGATGCATTGATGTTGGTGAGGAGACCATGATTCAGGGGATTGTGCTCTTGTTTGTTTTCTGAATAATCTCTAGAGCACAGCGTCCAACCTCTTAACTTGCAGTATTGTTGGACAAAAAGCAAAGCAGATTGTTGCTTGTTCTCTCTCTCTCTCTCTCTCTCTCTCTCTCTCCTCTCTCTCTCTCTCTCTCTCTCTCTCTCTCTCTCCTCTCTCTCTCTCTCTCTCTCTCTGTTTGTTTTGCTGTTATTTTACTGTTTTTGTTTGGTTTTTCTTTATCTTTGTGTTTGTTTGTTGTTTTTTCTTGTTGTTCCTTGTGCTTTTCTTTCTTTCCTTTAATCAATTTCCCTTTTCTTTTAGTCTTTCTATCTAACTGTATCATGTCTTTCTTTTTTATTTATTCTTTTCTGTTAACTTCTTTACGTTGTTTTTGTTTGTTTGTTTGTTTAAGTTGTGTTCCTTTCTTTCTTCTTATAAACAAAAAGTGCGATTTTAAAAAATCGGATTATATTCTAGCTGTCTTCCATTCCCTTGCCTTGGACTGACAGTGCCTTGCCACGCAGTTCAGTGAGAAGAAAAATAAACAAGTACATGGGTCTGGCTTGTCGTGCGTTGTGTGTGTGTGTGCGTGTGTGTGTGTGTGTGTGTGTGTGTGTGTGTGTGTGTGTGTGGTGTGTGTGTGTGTGGTGTGTGTTC
>CM054135.1:20872066-20902066 GCA_028751875.1 Rapana venosa
AGTTCACCCAGCTGTAAATGGACATCTGCCTCTTTAGACTCAGGGAAGGTAAAGCAGAGAGGGAGAGGAGATAGGCGCCGCCCTCAATGTACTGGCCCCTTGAAATGTGAGGTATCTGACGCCTCGCTCCCCTATGACCTTATAGGTCATGGGACACCTTTACCTACCAAGAAGTTCTCTGTTCCAAGTCTCACAATTGTTTCTGGAGTAAAGGGAAACAAAAATTTGTTTTCCATTTTGATATAAAAAAAAACATTGCCTTTTGCTTTTTGCTCACTTTTTTGCATACCAGGAACTTGCTTGCCTTGTCTCTTTCTTTGTCAGTTTGTCTGTTGTGTGTCAGTGCTTGTGTCTGTGTGTGTCCCTGTGTCAGTGTTGGTCTCTCAGTATCTCTGTCTCTGTATCACTCTCACTCTGCCTGTGACAGTTTTAGTCTATTGGTTTCTCTGTCTCTGTCTCTGTCTGTCTGCCTGTCTCTGCCTGTGGCTGTCTGTCTCTCTGTATCTCTCTCTGTATCTCTCTCTCTCTCTCTCTCTCTCTCTCTCTCTCTCTCTCTCTCCTCTCTCTCTCTCTCTCTCTCTCTCTCTCTCTCTCGCTCTCTCTTCAACCCCACATTCTTCTCCACGTAATTGTATTTGTTCCTTTCTCTCAGCTTTCTCTTACCACTATGGCAGTGTACTTTTGGTTTTCTATTACCTTTCCCAATAAGCTGAGCTGCGAACGTTTTCTCTGTCTGTCTGTCTGTCTGTCTGTCTGTCTCTCTCTCTCTCTCTCTCTCTCTCTCTCTCTCTCTCTCTCTCTCTCTCTCTCTCTCTCTTTCTCTCTCTCTCTCTCCTTCTCTGTGCGGCCTGCACGTGAAAACAAGTTGTCTGAAGGCAAATTGTTTTCTGAAATAGACGCAGGATATGGATGTTTTTCACACTCTGAGAATGATATAACTTTCTTTATGGAAGAGGGTGGGAGTTTTATATTCGCGTTGTTGTTGTTTTTTTACCAAAAAGCTTTTTTTTCTTAGTCCCTTACTGCTTTTTTGTGATAAGCAGAAAAAGTGTGTGTTTCCATCCTTATAGGAAGCAAAACTTGCTTTTGTTTTGTCATTGCCTGTTTATTTTCACTGAGCAACTTCCACAGACTATGCCTCTGTCAGTTTATTCATTTGTTTGGTGTGTGTGTGTGTGTGTGTGTGTGTGCGTGCGTGTGTGTGTGTGTTTATGTGTGTGTACGTGTGTGCGTGAGCATATCTCTGTGAGCGTTTCGGTCTGTCTGTCTGTAAATGTTCTCTCTGTCTCTGTGTGTCTATCTGTCTGTCTCTCAATTTGTCCCTTTCTCCCTCCCCCATCTCTTCCTTTAAGTTTTGGTTTTGAATGACCTACAGTACACACCAAGTACCAAAACAACACCATGGACTTTGATAACGGATGTGAGTGATTCGACGGACCAAATAATTATGCATCAAAGTAATCAATCACGTCAGATTATGCATGGTATTTTGGAGTCACCAGTTTGTCATCGTTGTATATATAAACCAGTCACTGTATTGTATCTATATGGAGAAGGAGGCCGGGTAGGGTAGATGAGGATGGGTAGATTCGCCCTAATTCCCTGTTGTTGGTAAAAATATGTTAAACAAAATCATTCAGCTGTTTACTTTCTTATGGTGGGTGGGGGGGTGGTGGTATACTGGTGGTTAGAGGGTTGCACTTGCAATTTGACGGCACGGGATCAAACCTTGTTTCAAGCCGTCTGAGGTTTTCGACAGTACACATGAAAGATATTCCGATGAGACCATAAAAACTAAGGTCCCGTGTGCAAACGCACACAGTACATCTATTGTATACGTTAAAACATGTTCTGCTTTTTTTAATAGGTATGGTATTTGTGCTGGTAAGAATGGCTAACAAACAAACATAATATTTAAAAAATATCATATGCACACCGATGAGTGTTTAGACACAACCCCCCCCCCCCCCCCCCCCGCCAGTGAGAATTCAGATACAACAATGACGGACAAAACACAAAATATAACAACAAAACAAAACGAAAACGGTGTCATACGCACAAACAATCCACTGGTTGTGAATTTCGGAACTCTAGCCTAAAAATGACCCCACCCATCCCTCCAAAATAACATTTCTCTTGCGACGTGCTTGTCTTTCTTTCTCTAACTTTCGTTTGGCCCCACTAGCTTGTAAGATTTCTCATTTCCTAGTCGGAGGTTCCTTGTCTTTCCTAAAGCCCTACACGTTGAAACAAGCGGTGGTTTCTATGCAAATCACTCGATGGATGGATGGATGGTGGGTGAGAGGAGTGTGTGTGTGCTTAGCGGTGGGCGGGGAGCTGAGGTTGAAAGATATACAGAAGATTTTATTGCTTCTTCTCGGGTAGAATTCTATATGGGTTTCATCTCTCTGTTTTTTTTATATGTAAAGGTCTCTCTCTCTCTCTCTCTCTCTCTCTCTCTCTCTCTCTCTCTCTCTCTCTCTCTCTCTCTCTCTCCCTCTCTCTCTCTCTCTTTTTCTCTCTTTATCTTTCTGAATCTCTGTCTGTTTTCATTCTGCCACTCTTTCTCTTTTGCTGTTGGTCTTGTATGTTGTTCTGCCTCTGTCTGTCTGTCTCTGCGTCTGTCTGTCTCTGTCTGTCTGTCTATCTCTCTCTGTCTCTCTCTGTCCCTCTCTCTCATTCTCTGTCTTTCTGTCTCTCTCCATCTCACCTCTCTCTCTCTCTGTCTGTCTCTATCTGCCTGTCTATGTCTCTGTCTCTATCTCTCTCTTTCTCTCTTCCCGTTTTTTTTTTCGAAGACACTTTTCTCCTTTTCCCCTAACATTCTGGCTTTGTCTGTTCTATGTTTCTGTCGCTGTTTTCGCACATTTCCTTTTTTTCCCACTGTCTTTCTAACTCTTTGTCTTCCTCAACACTCTTTCTTTTCCACCTCTTTCTCTCTCTCCCGCTCTCTCTCTCTCTCCCTCTCTCTCTGTCTGTCTCTCTGTCTGTCTCTCTGTCTGTCTCTCTCTCTCTCAATCTGAGATACGTAGAGCTATCTGCAGTGATCATTTTCGCAGATTTATTACTCAGGGAAAACACACTAGCCAGACATTTGCATAAACTCGATATTTCATAGCGGGAATTCGACTTGTGTTCGCATATTACACTTTTGTGTTGTTGTTGTTGAAAGCCCTTCTTTTAACACGTTATCGCTTATAACAACACACGATACAATTCGTTCATAAAATTCATAAAATGCTCGGCTTTACTCTTACTTGTAGTGCCAAGATATGCATCGTTATTCTTTTTAATGTTAATCTACCGGTATTGGGCGGGATAGCTTAGTGTTCAGAGCGCTCCCTTTCCCCATGCAAACATTAAGCAGCATTGAACGTGGCTACAAAGAAGATGGTCGACCATTTGCGCGCCTTGGCTTGAGTACAGTTCCCCAGTTCACTCAGCTGTAAATGGGCACCTACCCTCTTCAGGAACAGGGAAGGTAAAGCAGCGAGGGAAAGATTGGCGCCGTTCTCCCAAAACGCTGGCTCCTAGAGAAGCTGAGGTCTCTGACATCTCGCTCCCTAACGTCCACATAGGTTATGGGACACCTTTACCCTTCTGTACATGCTGGTATGCAGACAAGTATTGTGTTCTTCCATTCCTTTTGTTAGAGCTCTGCATCTCACAAGAGGTGATATTGTACGTGTCCAACCGTTTACTCACACGTAAGATAGCCACATTCCAACTTCAGTGTGACGTCTAGATACATAGCCATTGTGCATGCTTGTTTGGTTAATGTTGTCATTCGTTCCCACTAGCACCAATGATCTACTCTTCAAAAGTGCAGAACGGCTTGCAATGTGTGCAGAAGCTGTTATGTGTCCGTTTGTGCATTGGCACTTCGGTTTATAGTCTCATCCGAAGGAAGTTTTGAGGAGTGGAGTTGGCACTGATGTTAACTTCAGGAGGAAAATTCCGTCAACTGGGCACCTGGGAACCAGGGCCGACAGATCAAGCCACCAGGCCATCCAGTGCCCCAGTTTACAGTTCCAATGTTGCCCATACTGCTTGTCTATGAGTTTTTAAACATTGATGTCCTTTTTACTTTCAGAATTCTGGATATCTGATGGAAAAAAAAGCTGCAGATACAGATACAACTAACATTTAACTGATCAATATAAGCCAAAACTGTTATCAATTATTGAAGTGAGTTAGGTGCCAAGGAATAAAATCGCTGTCAAACTGTTGTTAAACTTTATAATAGTATACTGAGATTTTCCTCAGCTAGGACAAACTCGTAGCATAACGACCTGCTCTTTGCTGTGAGGAAGAAGACAGTCCTGTGTAGTCAGATGGTGGCTGACTGCATCACTAGGTTCTTGAAAAGAGTCATATAAATACACACTTCTCATCCAGAGTGTTCTTTCATTCTGTTGGTGATTCTGAGGTGAATTGAACGAGTTAGAGGGCATATTCGGAGGATCAAACATGTGTTAAGATGGGGAGGGCTGAACAACAACTTAATAATTAGAAACAATGTTGAAAGTACACAAATCAATTGTGATCGGAAAAGCAAATGGAACTATAAACATTATCAGAAACGTACTTTTTCCTGTTGAAATATGTATCGCCAGACATTTTCAAATCGATATATTCTCATTGCTTGTTTTTGTAAATTCTGCTCTGTTGGCTTAAGAATCATAGACATTGTTATGCAGATTTATGCTGTCATTTGGCCAGCTATGAGGTCAGTTTTTTTTCTGTTATTAAAAATGTAACATTGTGCAGATAAGGAGATAAATTGATGGTAAATAAACTTTTGACAAGAGACAATTTTTTTATGGTTTAACCAGATTTTATTCACAGGAGGAGAAAAAAGTGTGGAGAAGGGCCACTTTTATAACACTGAGATGTGTAGGCTAACACACACTGGAAAATAGCCTTCGTGGCTGGTCAAGCGTTGTCTTCAACAATGTCATGTTTTTAACAAATGATAGACAACATACAAGACGGAAAGCATCAAACTTCATACATCTTCCCTCTCCGCTTTATCACAAGCTTTAAGAATGGAGACTCCTGCACACCAAAGCAAGAAATAGGTGCTAAATTCCCCCGCTCCACCTACGCCCAACAAAATCAGAAATAAATTACCACCACCAACAACAAAACAAACCAAATCCCAGGAAATGTTAGGAGTGGCAGCCTTGTTTTGAAAATAGAGAATCTCTATCAAATTCGGGATTGATAAAACTTCAGGGAAACACAAAAACATCTAGTCCCAATTGTAGCATGTACCTTACCAGACACCTGAAATTAGCAGACAAACGTGTCAATGAATACAGAAAAATGTCAAAAATATTCATTAATGTAGTACACAAGTATACATCTCTTCACCAATAAGCAGTTTAAAAAACCACATAAACAAACAAACATATGGATGCTGAAGTCTAGAAAAACATTTTCCTTGTTTAAAGAAAAGACACATAGAAACTTTAAACGCACAGACATGTTAGACAAGAAAAACAAATCTAATGGTCAAAGTTTGACAAATGTAAGCTAAATGCAATGGAACACAATCTAAACGGAATAGAGCGCCACTGTTCTTTTGTACAGGAAATGAACGGGAATCACATGTAACCAAAAACAAAACTTGTAAACATCAAGTTGCACTCGTTACACTGGTAAAAAACCCATAAGAAAAAGACCCGCATTGTTTTGCATTATACACATTGTTTAAGAAATCAAAAAAATGCTGAAAAAGCATCATTCCAACACATTACGCCACTATATTTTTTAAGACGAAAGAAAGACGGAAAAAGGCAGCAGAAAGGAAAGAAAAATAGACGGACAGGCCAGACGGGATGACAGGAAGCAGGAAAGAAGACACAAAGTAAAACAGAGACAAAAAATTGACAGTTGGCGATGCAATAAACAACTGGCATTTCGCGATACAAAGTTCTGACATCACATCTTTTGTAAACTGGCTGATATCGCTGTGGTGGGGGTCTCATTTTGCTTCAGCATCGCTGAAGGAGCAGAAAAACAGCCGACGGTAATGGAGGTGTCATTTTATTTGTTTATTAGCATGGCTCCTTTTTTTGTTTCGTTTCCTACGGGTTATAACACACAGTTTTGGTTCACTCTCTCTCTCTCTCTCTCTCTCTCTCTCTCTCTCTCTCTCTCTCTCTCTCTCTCTCTCTCTCTCTCTATATATATATATATATATATATATATATATATATATATATATATATATTGTTTTTTTTTGTTTATTCTTTTATATCAAGGATACAAGAATAAAACTTATGTGCTATTTTACATCCAGCCCCTGTGTGTATATATAAAGAGGTAGACCGAGAGAGAGAGAGAGAGGAGAGAGAGAGAGAGAGAGAGAGAGAGAGAGAGAGAGAGAGAGAGAGAGAGAGAGAGAGAGAGAGAGAGAGAGAGAGAGAGAGAGAGGAGAGAGAGAGAAAGAGAGAGAGAGAGAGAGAGGAGAGAGAGAGAGGAGATAGAGAGAGAGAGAGAGAGAGAGAGAGAGAGAGATAGGAGAGAGAGAGAGAGAGAGAGAGAGAGAGAGAGAGAGAGAGAGAGAGAGAGAAGAGAGAGAGAGAGAGAGAGAGAGAGAGAGGAGAGAGAGAGAGAGAGAGAGAGAGGAGAGAGAGAGAGAGAGAGAGAGAAAGCGCTTAAATAAAACACGATTCGATTGCCAAGAAAAAGTGTATCTTCCAGACAACCACAGCCCATCAACATACAAAACACAGTTTGCATTGTTCAAAAACAAAGAAACACACCATTAACCAACAGGATCTCAAAATGTATGCAAACACAGAAACCTGAGTGTTAACCTGAAAACTACATTGGCCTGAAAACGCCCCTAGTACGATTTTTTTTCACCAGTTGTCTCTTTTCTTTTTCCCCATCCATTTCTATGTCTGTCTGCTTCTTTTGAATGTCCTGCCGGACAGTTTCCATAAAAAAGCAGCAAATGTCTTTTGGGCTGGGGGCAGTCTGGGGCAGCCATCTAAAAACAAGAAAACCAAAGCATGTTTTCCTTCAATTTACAGTCATCGACTGGACTGATTCTTTTTTTCGCTGCGTTTGAAGTTTGGCTTCAAGAGATGTCTGTAAATCAAGTGTTCTTTGCTGGGGTTTCTTTTCCAAGTACGTACATGTTTGCTTTTCGTTTGAATTTTCTGAAGGTTTTGTCTTGTAGGTAAAACTGCAGGTTTAATGTTAACGATGATGCGAACAATGGTGGAAACATCGTTCTTCTCTCCTTTAGATTATTGCAGCACAAGTTTTGAGTTTTCATGTGGGAGCCGGTTGTTCTACCAATACTGGGAACATTCCAGGTATGCCTAGGCTTCTGTAGCCCACTAAACATTGGTATCGATCACGGGATGTTTAGAATGTTTATTTAATCTTCTGCATGGCATTTGAGGGTTGGGATCGTACTTCAGCCTGACAGGCAAAAGCATAACGATGGTAACTATTTCTTATCCAAACGGCCTTGCCAAGATTTGAACCAACCTATTCATGAACTTACAGGGATGCATGCCAACACTTTACTCAGTCAGCTGTCGCGACCATAACAAATGACGCCAGTTTTTGTAAAACAGTTAGATTATCGAATGATTATGTGTGTTGTTTTCAAAACAGTAGTGTGTCTTCTCTCGAAGCATCGAGCAGAGGTATTGCAAGTAAACTTCTGAAAAGCAGAAACATAAAACAGAGACGAAACAAAACATTGTGAATTCTACTTGGATAACACTCGCATCTAACGTTAAAGTCAATTGATTTTTTACATTGTTTTTAAGTTCATCGTATGCGTGATGAAAATGTTTACGTTTATATATTTCTTACAAGCGAGGACATGCGTAATGGAGAGCATATTAAGCAGGCTAAATATAAATGGAGTGTAACTTGAACTGCATATCGGACATTTGGAGGTGAGGACTTTTTTTTATAATTTACGTCCATCACTGATGGGAATTTTGTTTCTTTTTTCGAATTTTATTTTGATCTCAGAGAGAAAGAGAGAGAGACAGACAGACAGAGAGAGGGAGAGACAGATATATATATATATATATATATATATATATATATATATAGAGAGAGAGAGAGAGAGAGAGAGAGAGAGAGAGAGAGAGAGAGAGAGAGAGAGAGAGAGAGAGAGAGACAGAGAGAGAGAGTGAGTTAGTTCTGCTTTTTCAGATTGCAATTGATTTTACGGGGAAAACATTGTTTTATCTTCTGTTCGTCTCTGGAAAATCATATTTCAGAGCAACTCCCGCTTTCACATCAAATGGGAAGACAACACTATAAAAAAAGACCTACTTATTAATAAATTGTTTTAAATGAGCGTCAATTTGAAAAACGAAGCCATTCCGCTTTTGGACTGTTCAAAAGATGTTTATCACAATATTTCTCAAACGCCAGGTTAATTTTAAGGAAACTCGCGGTTGAAAGGCATGTTGTTTTCCTATCAATTTTTTTTAAAAATTAGAACACCTTTCTTAATGCTCTCCCTTCCTTTCGCCACTCACCCAACCTGAAAGAAGAGCAGGAAATGCCGAAATATCATAGTTAGTGTATGTTATATAACAGTCATTATAAATAGTTGTTCAAGCTGTGAAAATTGTGTGATGTTATTTTTCAGTTGATGTTTGATTTCTCTGAAGCTATCAGTCTAAACAAGCTCAGTATAGCTCCAAGTCGCAGAAGAAATAAAAACAAAATCGGGGCTGAATAATTTTAAAAGTTCAAAATATGTCGTGAAATACTACAGACAAAAAGCAAACAAGACGCATGAGCAGATTCACCTAAGAACATTATCATGAGTATAAAGACATCAAAACATAGTTTGTGTGTATGTTGTTTTTGTTTTCTTAAAGAAAGAAATCACAAACGTAAGACTCTTAATGCCTTTTTGGACACATACTACAAATAAGTTTATAGAGTTGTGCTGACCTAAACACATGTTGCCATCACCAAGAGATTTTTGTTGTTGTTTCTATCTTGTTAACTTTCCATTAAGCTGCATAAACCTCTCTCTGTCTCTGTCGCTGTCTGTGTCTCTCTGTCTCTCTCGTTCTCACTGTCTCTGTCTCTGTCTGTCTGTCTCTGTCTCTGTCTCTCTCTCTCTCTCTCTCTCTCTCTCTCTCTCTCTCTCTCTCTCTCTCTCTCTCTCTCTCTCTCTCTCTCTCTCTCTCCCTCTTTCTGATTGTTAATGCATACATCCAATTAGTTCTCTCTGCGTGAGCAAAGCTTTGTGGAATGACTACACACACACAACATATATATATATATATATATATATATATATATATATATATATATATATATATTATATATATATATATATATATATATATATATATATATCGCTCTCTCTGTCTCTCTCTCTCTATATATATATCTATATATGTATATGTAAGACATATTATGTGTGTGTGTGTGTGTGTGTGCGCGCGCATGCGTGTGTGAGTGTTGTAACAAAAAAGCATTAAAGAAAACCAAGCACAAGGAGGCACTGCTCCTGCCTTGTTATAGAACTGTTTGGAAACAGAACTAAAAAGCAAAACAACATAAACAAAAACAACCCTATGTATACAGATCTTAGGTAACACTTTGAGGTCCTCTGATGTAAAGACCACTTGATGTACTCGACCTGAGTCACACATTTCGAATGCTGGATCATCACCCAAAGTCTCGACAATGTTTTGATTAACCATCCCCGGAGCCTTTAGTAGAAACATTTTTAAATATTCCCAGAGGTGGGATTACCATTACAGGAAGAAAACAACAGTCCTGTGGCCTGTTAATACTGCCACCTCAATTAGATTTTCAGAACAAGAAGAAAATTTACTGTGAGATATTGTTACAAAGGCTACAGACAGACAAAATCGATATTTGTTCTTCTGAAGGAGGCTTAGTCAGGAGTTAAACCACGAGTCAGGTCAGTCCAAAGACATAGCCTTACTCCAACAAGTCACAGATGCCTTATCTTAAAAGTTTTGTCTTATGGATGATTTTTCACTGTAAATACAATCATTCAAAATGATACCAGAGGCTGCAATTGATGACCTAAGCTTGTATTCCTCCACCATTGTTTCTCAACTGGCCATGTAGGAAATAGTATCTCTTCTCTGAGATCAAAATGTAGGTTATTTTTGTTTTCTTAAAATTATGTCACCTGTGTCAGCACTTCAAGTGTCTGGCGATGTTTGGGTTATTGGAGTTATCAAGCCAGGACTGACTCGTGTGCTGGATACACACTTGATGATCTCATTTGGATCGTTTCATAACACAAAGAAACACTTTCATTTTAATACAACACCTTGGTATTGGTTTACTGTATTTGTTTTCCTGTTCTGCATATTCTAGACCATAAGATTGGTAAACTGTTACACATTATCTGTTCTTGCATCTATGTACAATATATGTTCTTCAGGTTCTAGTGCCTGTACCAGCACCTCGAGTGTCTTTCTATATTTGGGTTATTATCGTTACCCATCCAATATATTCCTGTAGATGGATACACTTTATCACTTTATTATTTCTCTTGTATCTTTTCTTTTAAAACGGTCTCCAAACAAAAGACACAAACATTTCGTATTTGTTCAATTTCTTTCGAATCTTTCTTGCTGTGTTACAATGATATTTTATCATGTTTGATGTCTTATTCAATCTTCTTCTTTTGATGAAAATTTGGGTAGGCCACAAACGTGTCGATGTATTCTTAAAAAATAAACAAAACATGCGTCTGAATTAGGAAAAGTGTCTTGCTGATGAGTAGCACAGAGGGCAACAGATTAGTTACCGAAAAAAACCCTGTCCAAATGGCCCTTTTTCGCTGAAGCGAAGAAAGAATGCGAGATTGAATGACGTTGTTGCATTTTATTCATCAGCCTTTATGAGTATAATTATATTTTACTCTTACACAATGTCATGGTTTTTTTCTTTATTTTCAAGTAGCTCGTAGGATTTCTCAATCGCCAGTCTACTGTTTACATTCCTTGTTTTCTTTCCTTGAGCCTAACTCACAAAAGCAAGTGGTAGTTTGTATGCAAATTTCGTGAGGATTGAATGAGGGGAAGATGAGGAGAAGTTTGTTTTTTTCTTCTTAAAGGAGAAGTCTGTCCGATCTTTTCTCTCTTTGTCTGTCTCTCTGTCTGTCTCTCTGTCTGCCTCTATCTGTCTCTCTCTGACTCTGTCTCTGTCTCTCTGTGTTTCTGTCTGTCTGTCTCTCTTGTCTGTCTGTCTGTCTGTCTGTCTGTCTGTCTCTCTCTCTCTCTCTCTCTCTCTCTCTCTCTCTCTCTCTCTCTTCTCTCCTCTCTCTCTTCCTCTTCTCATTCTTCTCTCTCTCTCTCTCTCTCTAAGTATTGCGACACATGTTTGCACAATTTTGATATTCTGCAGAGCTCATTACGTACTCAAATGTTAATATGCCGTGGGAGCAGCAGTTAGTTCTGATTTCTTTCCTCCACTTACTTCTGACAGAACACCTTTAGTTGATCACTGCATAGTTTCACGCTGTTTATATTCATTGAACGTGTTTGTGCAACTATAGGCTTGGTAATAGCATTGAGGACTCTGTATGTCGTTGGTGTTGTTGTTTTTTAACACTTTCCTTTCTTTCAGTTTATTTCAAAAGACTGCAAGAAGTGCATTTGTTTCTCATCTAGCTTCGTTTTCTTGGCAATCTGATTTAAAATCAAGAAGTTTGAAAAAGCTAAAAAAGTGATTGACTACAGAGGAGATGGGTAGATAGGGCGTTAGGGGCACAGAGAGAGAGAAAGGGTGAAAGTTTTTAAAGACGTCAGTATGCAAATAGACACAAACCGTGACGTCAAAAGAAGTTCTCTCTCTCTCTCTCTCTTCTCCTTCTCTCTCTCTCTCTCTCTCTCTCTCTCTCTCTCTCTCTCTCTCTCTTTGTGTGTGTGTGTGTTTCTTTTCTGTTTAAAAAACCCAACCCAGATTCAATTGAAGAAGTGTATCCTCGTGCAGTATTCCGCAGATTAGCTTTTCAGTGCTAAGCAGATAGCTTCCAATGGGAAAAAAAAAAGAAGAACAGTTCTGTCTTCAGCGGACCAAGGAGGGATAAAGCACAGGAGAAAAAGGCAATAGAAGGCCACATCTTTGCAATAAGTTAGTCAGCTGTTTAGGTGGGACAAAGCCGGCTGTATATTGAACAAAAACTTCTTGCCCGTTTGTTTCTTTTGTATTTTGATTTTAAATGGTCAAATTTAATCCCAATTGATACAGTTTTGCGGATGTTTTCATGAAAACAGAGATAGTGTTGCAAATGTTTTCATGAAAGTGACAAAAATGCAAACAGTATATCGTAAACGTTGCCAGCCGACTTCCTTCTCTTATACCCAATGACATTAAATCACAGATTGAAATGAAGCTTTCAAAGGAAGACCAAAAGCAACGTGGAGGAGAATTGTAGAAAGTGAGATGAAGGCCATGCAGCACTCTTGGAGATCAGTGACTAGGTTGGCCCAGGATAGGCAGGAGTGGAAGCGCTTTGTTGCTGCCCTACACACCACTGGGTGTAATGGCTAATGATCTAAAATGAAGCTTTAATGTTTGCATTTCCCCTCGTATACAATGTGTTCAGTTTTATATTATCCATGGATGTAGTTTGCTTGAGCTTTGGTTTTCAGTGAGTAAAAAACATAACCTAAGGCAACTGATAGAACTACTTGGCCTTTGAAAAGTTGTCAAACATGTTCACTGGCAGGTCAAATCTAAACACCATGGTCTCTTTATATTGCTAGAAATATTTTTCTCAATTTTTAAAGGGTCTCACGCATGCCATAGACACCTAATCTCTGCATTCGCTTGATTGCAGTTGGGAGAAAGCGTTATGTTTCCAATAAAAAAAATATTTGCATAAGTACATAAACGATCGTTCTCAACAATGTGTTCATCAGAGGTTCGAATCATATAGTTCCAAAACAGTGTTGCTAGGGAAACTTATGTTCATACCATCTCCTCGTATTGGGAGATATCATAATCATTTCACCAATGCATCGATGTAAACACAAACAAGCTATGACTCAGCTAAAGCAAACGGGTCAGGTTTAATTATCTGCATAAGTTATCAGTAATCCAGTTTTTGACAAAATGCATATTCCTTTTCTTTCAAAATAATCCAACAAAAGCATAAACAATATCCCAGGTGTACATGTAATGCCTAAAATACATACAAATTCTGCCAAAACATGTCCGTGTGTCTTTTCTCAGGAAAATTTGACAAGTTGTTGCTTTTAGAATAAAAACAAACAAACTAACAAACAAACTTTTACACGAAGACAGCAGTAACTGGAATGCAACAGGGAAAGAAAACTAAGTGAAATGTACTAGATGTGGAATGTTTAGGGAGGTGTGACAGGAGATGAAGTCTATAATATAATCATATCTAAGCGTTACTTGCCTTCCACCAAACCAATTTCCCATCCAAATGCTATAACGTTTTTCAATGTCTTTCAAAAACGTTCTGCATAAGGACAAGAGAAGTGTTGGTGGAGGAGAGGGGGGGGAGTAAGCCTGTTAGGAATTATGGTTTCGATGATTCAGCTGGATTTTATTCCCAAGAGAAAAGAAGTGTGGATAAAGATCAATTTGATTACACTTTCTTCAAAGGTTGTGGCGAGGACAAAGAGGCTCTTACGCAAGTATCCTATTGTTACTCAATCATGTTCCGTTGAAGATTTTTGCATGCATGCTCCCTCTTTTCTTTGTCTCATCCATTATGTTCGTCAAAAATATAAACTCTTACACAGAAGACCAGAAAAAGGATGGCAATGTCCAAAATATCGATAGAAACAGGATCCAAAGCAAATCTCTAATGTAGCCTCCATCTTGCAATATACTCAGCAGCAGCAAAAAGAAAAAAACCCAAAGCAAAGAACCATAACTGCCAACCAATTTTGATGCAGAAGGGGTTCGTTTTGTATTGTGAACACGTATACACTAGTTAACAAATTACAATTTAACAAACACAGCATTAATAACGTTGTATCGAAATGACCAGATATATGAGTGAAGACACTCAAAATGCCACAAAAATTATGTTTCTTATGACAACGTTTAAATTCTTAACATAAAAAATGAACTTAAACAAATGAAGCATGCAAACAGATCCACTGCAAAAAAAAAAATCTACTTTACTGCAAAAGGAACAAGAATGATAGAATTAATACACGTTAAAAAAAAAATTTTAAACATACTTTCACATACTCGAATCTTTTTAATTCAAATACCAAAACAAAGGCAGGCAATTGTTGAATGTTTAAACTTTTCACAGAAATAAATCATTAAACGCTTCAAAGCCCCATCTCAACACATCCAACCGTTATTGCTTATACGATTGAACAGGGTGAAAGTACAGACAGAACAAAGGGCAAGAAAAAAGACAGAGGGAAAGAAAGAAAATACATACAACCCAGAAGGGATGGCGGAAAGCAGGAAGGAAGTCCAACAGAAGGAACACGTCAAAACAACGTTTTCGACGTTTGGCGACACAATGTCCAGACATCATATTTTTGCTTTTACCCCCTTCCCTTGAAAATAATCAATATCTGTGTAGGGGTGGCTGGTCTCCCTTTACCTTAGCATTCCCCCAGGGGGGCAGAAAACTACAGACGATAATGGGGGGATTATTTCTATTTACTAAACTTTTCTGTTTAGTTTGTACGTCTTGTAAAACGTCAGTTGTGTTGTTTTTTCCTTAACTCTGCAAAATGGAAACATAAAACAATGCTAATGTTTATGACAAACAATGAGTCTGGTTTGGTGAAGATACATTGCTCCTTTATTAAAATTTAAAAAAAAAACCATGCACAATAACAAACAATTAGTCAAATATCAACCAAAGAAAGAAAGACAGACTGACTAAAGATAGAAAGAAAGAAAGAAAGAAAGAAAGAAAGAAAGTCAGGAAGGAAGGAAGAAAGGAAGGTAGGAAGAAAGGAAGAAAGAAAGAAAGGAGGAAAGGAAGGTAGGAAGAAAGGAAGGAAGAAAGGAAGGAAAAAAGAAAGAAAGGAGGAAAGGAAGAAAGAAAGCAAGGTAGGAAGAACGAAAGAAAGAAAGAAAGAAAGAAAGGAAGAAAGAAAGAAAGGAAGGAAGGAAGGAAGAGAAGAAACAAAGAAAAAAAGAAGAAAAGAAAAAAAGTAAAAAGGAAGAGAAAGAAAGAAATAAGTAATAAAAGAAAGAAGGGAAGAAATAAAAAGGAAAAAAAAGAATAAACATGAAAACAAAAGGAAGAAATGAAATGAGTGCAGAAAATAAACGAAACCAAAAAAAAGAAGTCATACATCAGGTAACGGAGTACCTAATAAACCAAAATATTCATCACTGGTCTGTGTTTGCTCCGTATTCTCTCCCATTTTATCAAAATAATTTTAAAGCTTTTTCTGCACTCTTCGTGCAGAAAAAAATGTCAGACAGTATTTTCTTGTTTTGTTTTCGATGGATGTTTCTTTCTGTCAAGGCATGAAGTAGATTCAAACAATGTTTTATGCTATCAAGGATGCTCTGCAATCCTTTGTTATTCTAAGGTATTCTTTCTCTATCAGTAAACGCTGCATTTTATACACTAACGCTTTTTATTGATGTTGATGAGAATGGTTTCTGTGGGTAACGCACGAGGCAGAGAATATAGTTATTTTGGGAGACCCTTGGGTGTCAAGTCGAGGAACGCCCAACAGTAACATACATCGCATAATGATGGCCATGACGACAATGACGTTGTGGAGTTGATGATGGTGATGCCGATGACGATGATGACGACGACGACGACGATGATGACGACGATGACGGTGGTGATGGTGGTGATGATGGTGGGGATGATGATGATGATGACGATGGTGATGATAATGATGATGATGATGATGATGATGATGATGATGATGGGGAGGAGGATGAGGAGGAGGAGGAGGATGAAGGAAGTAGATCTGATGACCTCCGTGTGTTGCCACACAGAAATGCAGATTCAGACATTGTGAGATAGCTTTCAGAGAATAACGATTTATTTCCAGGAAAAGAAAGAAGTACAAACAAACATATGTGTAACTTGAAATCTGCCACAACAAATCAACACGAGGTTAAGTGTTTGCATTTACCACAAAAAAACCGAACCCCAAACAACGGAACAAAAAAGCACACACAATATAAGAATAATGTATACATAATACACGTTCGAGAGACCTGAGTTTTTACCCCAAAACATATGGAAGACTGGAAGCCGTTTGTCTATTTTCTTTCTTCTCTCTCCTTTATGAATAGCATCAACACACGTACCCGTATGTTTCACTTGTCCATATTCCAGATGCACTATTGTTATTGTAAACCTGTTAAGAAGGGGAAAAAACCTTGCTAAAAGCCTGACAGTTCCATCCTAACATATCCCACCATTACCGCTTTTAATAGTAAGCAAAGGGGATTCAAGGACGGAAGGAGGAGATAAGGTTAAAACAAGACAAACAAGCCTGAAGGGATGAAAGAAACCAGGCAGGAAGACAACACAATGTAGAAAAAGAGAAAGAAATGACATTTGCTGACATAACATTCCGACGCCACAGCTTTTCCGTTGTTGTTTTTTTACATTGTTCTGTAAAATAATCAATATTTCTGCAGTGAATACCTTAGTTTATGTTAAGATTCCCGAAGGAGCAGAAAACAGCAGACGATAATTGAAGCATGCTTTAGCCCACACCTTTTGTTTCGTTTTTGGTTCTGGTTTTGAATTTCAGCTTTAGTCTCATTCCTAAGCTTTGCCGAACTAGAATCGGAAACAATACTGGCTGGTATGAAAAGACATTGGTGTGGTTGAATACGGACCCTTTTCATGTTTTCACCTAGCAATAAATAAACATATCCATCAAATGAATCAAGAAAAGAATGGAACAGAAGGAAAAAAAAAGAAAAAACAATAAGCAATGAAGATCCCCGTGCCAATTGAAAAATTACAACACTTCATCAGGTAACGTGGTATGTCAATGATCCCGGCTTGTCTACGTCCACTGGGTCTTCGAATCCTCTCCATCAACATGTTTTTTCTGAGTTTTTTTCTGCATTCAACACACAGAGGACCAGTCTTTTCTTTTCAATGTTTTTATCTTTCAGATCATCATGTGCATTCTAAGAATACGTGATGTCATCAAGAGCCTGTTGCGATTCTGCCTTTCCAACATTGTCTAGTCTTGACCAGTGTAAGTGGCATTTCATTTATTTCATTTATACCACTTTAAGTCACGATATTTCTCTGCGTGAAATTTGGGCTGTTCCCCCCGTGGAGAGTGCGTCGCCACAAGAGCAGCGCCACCCTGGCATTTTATACATTGAACTTTTACTAATATTGCTTGTCATTTAATGAGCAATGAACAGTGAACAATGAACAAATTTTATTAGTAGAGGGCTATAAAATAAGCATAATAATAGATTTTTCTACACCCAGCCCTCTTAATGATGAACATAGATATGGTCAGAAAATACCCTGCTTGTTGGAGTGACTTTTTATTCTTCCAACTACACAAACAGTCTAACAAAACCTAAATCTTTTTTTTTACGCAATGTCACTTTAGGCAGGCGAACAGAACAAAAGTCCACTGAAATTGCAAAGATTGAACTCAAACTCTTCATAAAAGTCTCAAGGCTTTATAACTCATTGTGCTGGTAGGTAGTTATAAAAACTAACAACATTGATATCCTGGAGATTTAGGTGTTGTTGTTTTATATGTTTGTGTTTTCAGTGATAGTTATCAGATGGCGGAAACACACAGTTATGTTCTGTACCTAAAACTTCTTGCGAGTGAAGGTGAAGATGTTTTGTTCCACATGGTTTTAAATGTTTTCTACTAAGTGTAGAAAAAATAGTAACATTCAAAAGAGAAAAAAAAACAACTACGAAAACCAAGCAAAACATCTGCAATCAAACTTCGTTTTGAAGCATATATAACACTTTATAAACGGCATCGTCAAAAGCTTTGCAGGTCATTTATGCAAGCAGAATATCAAGGCTGTGAATTTATCTTTTTAGGAATGTCTTCATGAATGACAACCTGTGAGAATTATGATATCAAACGCAGGTGTAATAACTAAGACAAAATGCATATTTCGGATGTCCAACATCGATGGTGTCAAAATAGAAAAATGTTCATTAACAACAGGCATACTATAATAATGGTCATACACTTGGGAGTTGGACTGTTGCTGCCTCTGTGTTGATGTACTTGAAAAGTGTCTAACAAGTGCACTCCTTGTCCAATGTGTACTTTGAATATCACAGTGATTCCTTTTGAAGAAGTGAGTCAGAGTGAAAATTTGATTCTTGGCAATTCCAAAAGTGTTAAGCAAGTGAACGTAAAACATGCTCAAGGATGATAGGCATAATGACAACGACGGTAGTACTACGGATAATAATGGTTCTACTCACTATAGCTTTTGTTTGTTTGATCTCTTAACTGCACATTTGCAAATCGTCAGACAACTTCAAAGAAAGCTAAACTAGCTTTTCGTAAAAATATACAGTGCCTTAAAATTGCCAAAACACAGCAAATTAAACATGAGAGAAGATTTTTTTAAGCAGACAAACAAACACTCACATGAGACAACAACAAAAACACAAAAACTCAAAGTATAATGTTCGCAAGCAAGGTGAGGAAATCTGAATTTTAAAACGTAAATGGCAGAGCAACAAAACCAGGACTCTATTTGTTACCATCCCCTCTCTCTCTCTCTCTCTCTCTCTCTCCTCTCTCTCTCTCTCTCTCTCTCTCTCTCCTTTTCATTTCCGCTGCTTCTTCTCTAAGTATCTTGCCTGACAGTTTCCATAAAAATAACAAATGGCTTTTGGATTGAAGGTAGTCTGGGGAAGCCTTAGGAAAACAAGAAAACCAAAACATTTTTCCCTTCCTTTTTTGTTATCAAGTAATACTACATATGTTTCGCTTCATTTACAATTTGGCTTTTCAATAATGTCTGTAGACTTTGCTTTTTCTTGCTTGTGGTACGGTTTTTTACGTTTTGTTTTTTGTTTAGTTGATGTAGCTGGCATTTTTGTGTGTGTCGTTTATCGTTTCGCTTGCTTTGTGCTTGTTTTGTTTTGTGCTTTGTTTAATTGGTTTTGTAAGGTTTTTTGTGTATCAGTTGTGTTGTACGTTTATTTTGAGGTCATAGCAGGTTTTTTTTGGTTTTGTAAGTGTTTTTTTGTGTATCAGTTGTGTTGTACGTTTATTTTGAGGTCATAGCGGTTTTTTGTATTTATTTATTTTATTTCACTCATACATTTGATGTTAAATGCTGTTAGGACATGAACATAGACTAAGTCATGCAAGACTTGTGCTATGCTTAGAACGATATCGTGTGCTGCTTCAAAGCGCACGACAGAGGAAGTCTACAATATTGGGCATGGATGGAAACAAGACAACATGAGGGAAAAACAAGACAAACAAACTTGAATTCTATATCAAATAACACTGACATGTAACGGAAAACTATTTTGGATTTTGTATTTTTCTTCGTGGATATTTTGGGTTTTTTTTCTTTGGCTCTTTTGTGTGTGTTATGTTGGGTTTTTTAAATTTTTTTACATTTTCTTGTTTGTTTTGAATGTTGGTGTTTTCCCCTAGATTGCTTTACCTGAAGTTAAAGTTTACAGAAACTTTGTGCCAGTTTATTTCTTTTTTTAAGAGCTTCTTAGATCATGTTTTATTTTCATATTAGATGTGCTTGACAAATTCTTGGATTTTTTGTATATTGATTCTATATATCACGTTTAACATATATACCATAGCACTTTAAACTCCTCTGGTCTGTCTGTCTTTTTATCCTTTACTCTCTTCTGTCTTTGTTTCTCATTCTTCAATCGCAGGCTTGTAATCATTAACATGTTTTAAAATCATTTTACGATTAAGGGACGAATAGTCCTTTACTGGTATTATTTTATAGGAATATCGCAGCTGGTAGACATCAATTCTTATGTCTGCCATTATAAATGATTTTACAATGGTACAAGGACATAAGCTTAACTGGTTGTTTTTTTTGAGCTATGCCACATATACAGAAAGAAATAGTTTGCCTTTGACATTGCATAAGTCACTGTACGCAACTAACAGTGTCATACAGAGGGAAGGGTTTCTTTCAGCGTGCGATGTTCATCGTTCATAGGTGAAGTGACATACCTTGAAATTACTATGAAGGTGTGTTGTGTTGTGTGGTGTGTGATGTGTGTGTTTTAGGTGTGTGTGTGTGTGTGTGTGTGTGTGTGCGTGCGTGTGTGTATGTGTGTGTGCGCGCGCGCGCGCGTGTGTGTGTGTGTGTGTGTGTGTGTGTGTGTGTGTGTTCTGGGGTGGAATGGGTGCGGGAATGACTGGTGAAGCCGATCTTTTGCCACGACATATCTGTTGCAGTGAGGACAGGAGATGTTAGGGGGTTAATCAGAATGGGAGATAGAGCTCCTAAGGCCTTTCCTCTTCTGACGTCTCTATTCAAGCTCTTTGTCGCTGACTGGTCTCTTGTCAAACTAAGACACTGCATATTTCAAAAGGGAGCTATAGACAGGACGGTCCTCGGCAGTCCCTTTTCATGTTAAATGGAGGATGCCACACAGCTTGAACGACTCCTTCAACACCTTTCAGCTAGTAGATGATTTGAAAACAACATCGCGTTATGAAGAGAGTCATGTTTTTAAAAGTGTTATTTCGTAAGTAGCACCGCCTTTTAAGAGTAAGGCCATTCTGCTCTCAGCTTGTTATAAAAAAAACATGTGTCAGCATGTTATCTATTCTTTTTAAAATTAAGAATAAACAGCCATTTTCACGAATTCGGAACGCGGCTACATTAATGGTTAGTAACAATAATTGCATTCGTAAAGTCTCTCCATCTGTTAATCTGGAGTTCTATCCACCCAACACCAAAAGCTTCTTTCATTTGGAGGATGCCCTATTCTGCTTAATAACTATCTTTTTTAATTTGTTAAATTTCCCCTCTTCTATCCAACCCAGTAAAGGCAGAAGCTTTCTGACTACAGCAGCAAAACTGGTTTGAGCGTTGCTACAACAATGTTTTAATGCCAACAGTCAGCGTTGTGATCCTTTATATCCCTGGTCAAAGAGACTTGAAAGCGCTTGATTTATATCTTACCTGTTCAATGTCTCGCAAATTGAAAAAAAATACACAGATGGAATTATGGAATAGAAGCTACTTTATAGATTTATCATTTTTTGAGAGGGGGGTGTGGGCAACTAAATAAAAAAAAAACCCAGAAAATATGAATGCATCTTTAAAAAAAAAGTGTAGCATGACACATTTGTTTTTCTCTGAAAAAAACTTCACAGACTCGAATACAACTAGGTCAGTTGATACATCATCTTATATAACAAGTTAAGGGTCATGCTGACCTGTAAAAAATAATCCATCATCACGATTTTCTTAGATTACATTATCTGAGTCTGCTCCCCACCACCAACAAGAACGCTAAGCTCTATGTATCCAGCATCGCTTGTAACAGTTTCAAACTAGTGTAATGAAGACAGAGGGCAACTGAGACAAGCCAAACTTTCTGACATTGATCGATGGAAATGTTTATTGTAGATTTTCTCTTAGAATACAGCAACGAAAAGTTTCTTTTTTTTCAGAATTTGTGTTTCTGTATATGCGTTTTCTTTTCTAATCTACATTAACTGAATGTGTATTTTGAACTATTCTAAAACCTGAAGATACTGTAAACGGGTAATAGATCCCTTCTTCTTAGTGAAACGCTCAGACTGTAACTACTGATGTTGTCATAATTGTGAGTAAAAATGTGTTGCGCTGCCTTTAAGCGACTGACAAGTCAGGCCTAGCGCATCCAACTTAGGCAAGAAAGATAATTGTTATCCTTGAAGTCTTTCTGGAGGAAAAACAAGGCAGAAGAAAGGACCACGGAGGCAGAAAATAGGCAACAATTGGGTTGCAGGCTGACAAAGAAAAAGACAGAAACAACGAAAGCGGTAGAAAAGAGTGATTTGCTAGCGCAGAATTTTCAGAAAGTCCAGAGACTAGATTTTACTGACACACCCCCAGCATCCCCACGTGGGAATAGTGACTTACCATAAAGATTTGTTGTTGTTTCCTTGAATGGTAGGGCTAACTGCCTTTTTCACGTAAGAATCTGAGCATTGCTCTTTCAAAATAAATGTCTGTCCCTCATAGGTCTTAGTTCTCCAATTACTTAGAACGACTGCAGAGAAGTGGTTTGGCGACATCTCTGAGCATGAGTCAGTTTTTATGGCTAAAACGTCTGTGCGTTATATCTGGAAATGCATTTCTGTAGGTCCTGGGTGGGTAGATATAGTCATGGGGATGAAGATGAAGCATACAGGTAACATGTAGCACTATCCCATATGGCTATCACATGCTCTTTCAGTATAATAATATAAGATATGTGTTATTCCCAGCTTCTGATATCTCTGTGCTAGAATTATCCCCTTTTTATTTTATTCTCTTTATTTCTGTTTTTTTTGTTTCCTTTCTTTCATATCTATTGCCTATTTTCTGCCTTCTAGTTCATTATTTTGCAATTTTCTAATACAAAGTTTACAATGATTTTATTGTCATACAGAATACATTATGACATCTTGCCTGTACTGTTATTCTGTTAAGCAGATAGTCAGTGTAAATACTTAAATGGGCACAGGGTATCCCCTTTGCAATGGGTTTTTTTCTCATATGGCATTTTTTTCTGTTGTAAGTTTTGCACATCAAAGCGTTCACTGTATTGTGTTGTTTTATTCTTTATAACCTGAGAATTATTATTCAAGTAGAATGGTTGGCGTTCTAAGCACAGCCTAGATTATATTAGCTTCATGGAAGGAAATGATTATATTGTTTTATTTCCTTTTGTTTGTTTATAAGTTGGCAGTTTTTCATTCACCTTGGTGGAGTTGGATTTTGGGAGGGATTAGATTTTGATGTTAAGATCAATGTTCTTTGAGTTGCTGAAGTAGAACAGGATGACAGCTCTGACATAATCTTCGTGGTCGATGGTTTATAACCAGAAAAAATGAAATAAACTTGAGTGGCAAAATATCCATGTTCTGTTTTGCCAAATAATATTTCCTGAGACGTCATGAATGATATTACCTATCAATTTCAGTGTACTTTAGGAATCATTGGATACTGCACTGAGATTGTGAGCAGTGCACTTTATGCAAAGTAGACGATTGTGTTCCATGTTACAGCTTACATACTGTGCAAATCTTTGTCACCTATGCCATTGATCATAGCTGGCTTATTTTCACACTGACTTGGTTTTAGCGTGCACGCAAGATGTTTGGCGTGCTTTTGGAGCATGGAAACTTGACTCATATTTGCATCTAAAGGACTTTCAGAGAAAGTGGTATCGATACATAATTTAACATGGAAATCAATCTTTAATTAGGCAAATATCAGAATCGAACCTGCACCCTCAGTTACGTAAATATGAATAAATTCGGCACTCTAACCGCTATGCTTCATCTTTTCAAATAGCTCTTTGCCTCGCTTCAATTCCCTTCATGTACACTTGATCCAGGAAATGGGTCATCCCTTTCACTATCAGACAGGACCTAATCCTTGGACAACTTGCCTGTCCCTCTGTTTGCATAGGGTCTGCATCCCACCACTCCTTGTGTTGGAAACAGCGTGTGGAGAAAACTTTCTTCCCAAGCTAACAACCGCCGTAAATTCAAGAAATCTCTTTAGCTGCTCCACATTTCGAGATCTGTGTCTTGTCCTGTAATTTCCTCGATGGCTTAAAACCGTGCAAGCCCTTCTGTGTTTTTTCTCTTTTTTGCAGTTACACGGAGCATTAAGAATCACAACCCTCGCAATATGTGCTAAGCTTTACTTGCATGTGCGAGTCGTTTTGTGACTGCTAGTTCTAAGACGATGCGAATCCATGATGAGCAGGTTTGTTATGTATCAAATAAAATGTCTGCCTATTAATTTTAAAACCTGTGTTGAGTGTGTACGCTAGAGATTATATGTGTTTTTATGGCAAGCACCTTACTCTTTACCATTGAACAAAAAAAAGCCTCCTAAAGAAAATCTTATGTGAGACTCAAAATTGTGCCGCAAGTTTCTGTTTTCAAGGTGGAATAAAGACCGCATCAATACGAGGAGACAATAGAAAGCATGGCATTTGTGGATTAATTCCAAATCATATATCTTGGGCTGCATGTTGCATGTGGGGCTGTCTCTTTTTATTCTGAAGACATGTGGACGAACATACACGAATAGCTTTTCTCAGAGTTTACATTTGTCCCTGAATAAATTCAAAACTGTGTTTTTTTAAACTTGCGTTTTGTGGTGAAAATTCTCCCATTTTTCGCTATCACTCTCTCTGCCTCTGCCTGTTCTCCCATCTCTGACTGTCTGTCTGCGTGCCTGTGTATTCGTGTCTCTGTTTGTCTGTCTGTCTGTTTTCACCTCTCTCTCCCTTTCTCTCTCCCTCCCCCCTTCTCTCTCCCTCTCTCTGTCTCAACCTCTCTCTCTCTCTCTCTCTCTCTCCTCTCTCTCTCTCTCTCTCTCTCTCCTCTCTCTCTCTCTCTCTCTCTCTCTCTCTCTCCCTCTCCCTCCCTCTCTCCTCCTTCAGCAGGGAAACACCAGGCGCCACAATGATTTTCGATAGCATGGTTTTCTGTTATAAAACTCTATAACTGCAAAGTACCAACGTGCTAACAATCAAATAATAACCTCGTGGGTACATCATCATCATCATCAGACCCGTGACCTTGGCGGTCGTGGAGGAGACACGAAAGACGATGCGTTGTAAGCCTCCTCCATCCATCTCGGTCCTCGACTCTGCGCAGTAGTGCCGGGTCATTCATCCTGGTCCATTCCCTGATGTTGTCCATCCATGACTTGTTCTGTCTTCCCTCTTTCTGCCACCTTCGAGTGTTCCCTGCAGTACTGTTTTTGGCAGAGTGTTGTGGCGGGTGACGTGGCCGAACCATGTCAGCTTTTTCTTCTTGACGATGGTGAGAAGGGGTTCCTGTGGACCTGCAAGCCGTGTTATTTGACTCTTGACAAATTCATTGGTCTTTCGTTCTCTCCAGGATATGCCCAGCAGTTTTCTGGGTACAATGCAACTTAAAAAGTAACGGAGGATCACATCAGAGTATAGCTAATTATAAGCATGGTAAGGTACTTAAAGATAGTCAATACGCCACCTCTTCATACTGTCAAGACTTCTGGTCTCACAAGGATTCCCAGGTGAGATGAGTAAGATTTCTGGTTGACCCCTATGACGTTAAGCTGGGGAACGCCCAGCAATCAACAAATGCAAATCCCCCCTCCCAAAAAATAATAACCAAAAACACTAACAGCAAAGAAACCCAAACCTCCTGTCTTCTGTCTTGAAAGGCCAGCAAAATCCATGACAGCCGATTGACAGAAAAGAAATGGAAAAGTTTTGTTGGTCAAGATGGCAACCTAGATTTTCAGAATCCCTGCATCTGGTGTTTTGCCATTCCTTTCACTGTGTGTGAGGGGGAGGGAGGAGGGGGGATATATGCGTATGTGTGTGTGTGTGTGTTGTGTGTGTGCACATGTGCATATGTGTGTGCGTGCGAGCGTGCGTACGTGCGTGCGCGCGTGTGTATTCGTGTGTGTATGTTCTTGCGTGCGTGCTGCTTGTAAGTGTTTGTTTGCCTGTCTGTCTGTGTCTTGTTTGTGTGTCTGTGTATGGTGGCTTTTACTGAAGATCATCTGTTTAGAATACGTGTATTGATCTGTTGACTTGTTATAATTATAGTTAGGTTATAAGTTAACACCAAATGTCTTTTCTCAACAACATCGTCATATTGACACCCTATCCTTACTTCAAATGCTTTTTTGATGTATGGGAGATCGCAGGATGAAGATAATGACAACAACTAATATATAAAAATTATTATTAACATCGCATTCTTATAAGAACATGATTTTGATGAATACTTCGACCCTCAATAAATATCAATAGCTGATGAATATCACTGCATCTGTTGACTGTAAAGTAACAGCATAATGTAAAGCAAACCAGACAGACAAATAAATGCAAGATTCTTGGTCTGCTATTCTGTTTCTGTTGCTGTTATTGTAGTGCTGTTCTTGTAGTCTCTACTACTGCATGCTGCTGTTGAACAGTCCCTAGCTTCCAGTACAATACAGGTTTAGTACACACTAGACGAGAAGTTTGCTTGTGAGACTGTTTTTCTACTACCTTGCTATATAGGCACCCTAATCCGACTTCAAAAACATCTTCGTTCTCTATTGATGGTAACCACATGTCGTGATGCTGGGAGCATGTTACAAAAGAACACACTCTCAGTGTACCGACTCCAAACGTAACAGCAAGCTAGTGTAAGCTTTGGTACATTTGCTGACATCACTAACTGACACAGGTTTTGGACTGGGCCAAGTTCTTGATTGCCCAACAAATACAGCTTGGGAGCAATGCTAAGACGTGCGTGGACCATTTGTCTCTCTCCTTTCACATTTTCCTGTCTCCGTCTGTCTCCAGTATCTACAGTCTAGCTCACAGTCTTCATAAGAACAACGGATGTGTCTCGAACACAATTTCTTTTGAAGATCTAGAAAAACGAAAAACAAGCCAAATATCAATAGATTGTTGCCAATGGGGATGCCAGGCGCCTGTCGTTATTAATAGCATCACCACATTCTGGAAATTGTGGGCTAGAAATTTTCTCTCTTCTTTCACTCTCTTTATGTCTGTCCTGCTCCTTTTCTTCCTGTCACCTTCTCGTCTGATTTCAGCCTTCTTGGACCGTTCGCCTGTCTTTTAATTTGCAGAAAAAAACTTAAAAGATACAAATGTTGTTATGCCAAAGTCGAATCGCTGAGCCTGACTTGTCAGGCGCTTAACGGCAGCGTGACGCATGTTCGCTTTTGCATTATATAACAATAGCAGCTGTCTGAACGTTCGATGACCAACAAGAACACAGATTTATCAAGAGCTGTTCCAGCATAAATACCCCGAAGACGTATAAAGAGATTTGTGAAATTGACACTGCCTTATTTAAACAAAAGGTTGCATGCTACTACTGGCTAAAAAATTGATGGTTATGTTGCAAAAATGTTATACAAATTTAACAATCATCCTTTATAATGTTTGTATGACTTTGTACAAATACTTAAGACACCGCACTTAGCTGAAAAATCTATGTGTCTTTGTAGAATGCCTTATGCTAGGTAAACAAAATAAAGCATATTTCGAGTATAGGAGTGACAAAACTTCAGTGTATTAAAAATATTTTCCATAGCAAAGCTAAAACAGGCTAATAAATCGATGCATTATGCTTGCACAGACACAAATGAGCAAATTCACTATGTGATTTCACAAACAGATTACACACAAACACACACACACACACATACACACATACACTACACAATTACACAACGTTAGAGACTCTCTAACTGCGAGAGACAGAGACAGATAGAAAGAGAGAGGTAGAGACTGAGTGAGGGAGAGGAAGAGAAAGAGACAGACATACAGTCAGAGAGACAGACATGGACAAACAGACCGACAGACACAGACAGATAGACAGACAGAGAGGGACACAGAGACAGAGACGCAGAGAGAGAGAGAGAGAGAGAGAGAGAGAGAGAGAGAGAGAGAGAGAGAGAGAGAGAGAGAGAGAGAGAGAGAGAGAGAGAGAGAGAGAGAGAGAGAGAGAGAGAGAGCGACAGAAAGAGATAGAGAGAGAAAATGAATGAATGAATAAATCTGTGCATAGGCATTTTTTATCCGGCTACACACATACACTTACACATTCGTACACACCCGCACGCATGCACTCACGCACACACGCACACACACACATACATACATACACACACACACACACACACACACACACACACACACACACACACACACACACACACACACACTGCACAATTACACAAAGTCAGAGACGCTAAAACCCTGAGAGAGAGATAGAGAGAAAGTGAAGGAGACACACAGAGAGTCAGAGAGACAGACATGGACAGACAGACAGACAGACAGAGACACACAGAGACAGAGGCGCAGAGAGAGACAGAGAGAGAGACATGGAGAGAGGCAGAGAGAGCGAGAGAGCGAGACAAAGGAAGAGAGAGAAAAAGAAAGAGGGAGAAATGCATATAATATTTGGATAAGAACAATTTAAAATGAATCAATAAATAAGAAAAACAAAACTACCACAACAAGCAAGCTGACATTGATGAATAGATGCATTCTTATTTTTGCATTTTTTCCATTCCGAAATCACTGATGGGCAAATAATGTTACATGTTTGGTGTTAAAATGTGAAAAAACAACAACAGAAAACACACTTTTTTCTTTCATCCTAAATTTGTCATATTTGTCAGTTTGGGCAACCTTATTACACTTCTCATAGCTTTTATTGATCATTTTATGCATACATTATTTTATAATGCAAAATACAAAAAGAGAAAAATATGATTGCTATAAAAAATGAATAACCCGGTTTTAGAAATATTAAAAAAACAAACAAACAAACAAATGAACGGTAGTGATGGATCATCTATGTATGAGGAAATGTGCGTTTATGTGTGTGTGTGTGTGTGTGTGTGTGTGTGCGCGCGCTTGCGTGTTGTTGCTTCGATTTTACGTCTGTTCACTCAAAGTGATATTAGACGATCGCTTGCGTGTGTGTGTGCGCGTACGTGTGTGTGTGTGTGTGTGTGTGTGTGTGTGTGTGTGTGTGTCTGCCTCTCTATAATTATCGCTGTGTCTATATCTGTGTCTGTCTGTGTGTCTGTCTGTCATTCTCTCTCTCTCTGTCTCTGTTCCCGGTGGGAACAGATGACATAATTTACACAACCGCATACACACAGGGACTAGATGTAAAAAGCACATGCGTGATTATTCCATTATCCTAGATCTAAAAGAATAAAGAAATTAAATCTGTCTCTGTCTCTGTCTCTGTTCCTCTCTCTCTCTCTCTTTTCTCTCTCTCTCTCTCTCTCTCTCTCTCTCTCTCTCTCTCTTCTCTCTCTTCTCTCTCTCTCTCTCTCTCCCTTCATGCAATTTATTCCAAACTCTTACCTTTATTTTTTAAAAACCTTTTTCAGAAAACTGGGGTTGTTGTTGTTTTTACAGAAACACGTATTCACCCAGCTACGCTTAGTCTCCCCTGTATGCTAAACCGTCTAAAACGCCAACCCTAAAAAGGCCATGGCATTATTCCAGACAAAACCTGAAGTTTCCCCGTTCTTCCTGTGGCAGGGGAAAAATCCGGGATGAAAACTGAAAATGAAAAAAGCAAAGGCAGAACCCTTTTTTGCCAAAGCCCCAAGTAAAACCCCACAAAACCCCCTCCCCTTGTCTGTCTGTCTTCTCTTCTCTCTCTCTCTGTCTCTCTCCTTTCCCCTCTCTATCTCCTTTCTCTCCTCTCTTTCTCTCCGTCTGTCTGTCTGTCTGTCTGCGTCTCTCCTCTCTGTCTCTTTCCTCTCCCCTTTTCTCTCTCTCCTCTCCTTCTTCTCTCTTTCTTCCTCTCTTTTCTCCTCTCTCCTCTCTCTCCCCCTCTCTCTCCTCTCTCTCTCTCTTCCTCCTGTCGTCTGTCGTTGTCTGTCCTCTCTCTCTTTCTCTCTCTCTCTCTTCTCTTTTCTTTCCTCTCTCTCTTCCACTCTCTCCTCTCTCCTTCATGCAATTTTTTCCCAAACAAAAACCTTTTTCCCTTTATCTTTTTAAAAAACCCCTCAAAAAAACCGGGGGTTGTTTTTTTTGTTTTTTTTAACGAAACAGATTCACACCCGCTACAGCTTGCCCCTCCACTGTATGCAAACCCGTCCTAAAACGCCAAACTCCTCAACCCATGGCATTACTTTCAGCAGACATAGAGCTTTTCACGTTTTCTGTGGACAGGAGAAATCCAGGAGACAATGCAATGAAAAACGCGAAATGGCAAATCCTTTTTTCCCCGAATGTCACGAAAAAACCAAAAAACCCCCCCTCTCTTTTCTGTTTCTCTGTCTGTC
>CM054135.1:20907066-20922066 GCA_028751875.1 Rapana venosa
TTATTTACTCAGCGGCTTTCTGAAGATATTTCCCTTTCAAACTCGTTTACAATTCAGCAGCTAAGTGGAAAAAGACATCACACACCCACCCACGCTTAACTCACACGCAGCTCGTCGCTTTAAATCATCTATGCATTGAACTTTTCACGGTTATCTATCCTAAAACCCTAGGGCTTTTTTTTATCTTTAGGGGACAGATAGAGCCATCTGACAGCTTTACCTTGCAAGCCAAAAAGGAAGAAGATTAATACGGATGAATGTCTCACAATCCATGTCTGTGTTTTATCCGTTCTGGTTCTTTCTTTTTTTGTTTTCCTTGAAGTTCTGCATTCTGAATACATGGATTTAAAATACTAGGTTGATGGACTTTCGTGTTGTATTATTCTACGTTTTATTGTTTTGCTCTTCGAATGAAATGATAGTACAGCCATTTGAATCTGTGATGTTCATATCAATTGGTGTGATATATACATATTTATACACACTGTAACAAGGCACATAGACACACCAACACACACACATACACACAAGCATGCACGCACGCACGCACGCGCAAACGTGCGCATATACACACGTGCACACAGACACAGACACACACTCACTCAATCACTCACTCATACACACACGCATACACACACACACACACATACACACACATACATACACACACTTATTCACTCAACTGCTTTCAGAAGATATTTTCATGTCAAACTCGTATACAATTCAGCAGCTAAGTGAAAAAAGACATCACACACCCACCCACGCTTAACTCAAACGCAGCTCGTCCCTTTAAATCATCTATGCATTGATCTTTCCACGGTTATCCATCCTAAAACCCTAGGGCTCTTTTTTTCTTTAGGGGACAGATAGATCCAACTGACAGCTTTACCTTGCAAGCCAAAAAGGAAGAAGGTTATCATGGATGAATGTCTCACAATCCATGCCTGTGTTTTATCCGTTCTGGTTTTTGTTGTTGTTGTTTTCCTTGAAGTTCTGCATTCTGAATACAAAGGTTTAAAATAATATTTTGTGAGGGTTTTGGGTTGAATTGTTTTGCGCTTTAGTTTTGTGTTGTGTGAATTAAATCATATTATCATGTATTCAAATTTGTCATGTTCAAATCACTGGCGTGATGATTATGTTCATGCATACATACTTACACCCATGGAGACAGACAGACAGCCAGCTACATGTACACACGCGTGCGCGCACGCACACACACAGCCATACACACACATGCGCGCGAGCTCGATTTTTCTCTCTGTGTCTGTGTCTGTCTGTCTGTCTGTCTCTCTGTCTGTCTGTCTGTCTGTCTGTCTGTCCATCTGTCTCTCTGTCTATCTGTCTGCCTGTCTGTCTGTCTCTCACACACCCACTCGTTCGCTCTGTCAAAATAGTTAGTCCAATTCCAAACTGTGATGAGGTAACTTACTGAGAGAAAAGGACCCTACATAATCTAAACGCACTTTGTCACTTTAAATCCTCCAGGTATCGATTCTTCGAGGGAGGGGTTACAACTATGCATCCTTAAATCCTCTGCATTTTCTTTCAGTTAAAAGACAGGAAAAGCCAGCACACAGCTATGGAGTGGAAGCCAGGGGGAAAGAGATTATCGTGGCTAAATGTCACATAATCTAGCGCTGTTTTTCATCCATTCTGGTTCTTTTCTTCTTTTTTTTCTGACAGATCTGCATTCTCGGTGTATCGATCTGAAATGTTACATTTGAGGACGTTTTGAGTTGTACTGTTTTGCGTTGTTTTATGTTGCCTTATATGTGTAATGTGTTGGTGTGTTCTGCTGCATTTAGTTGTGTTGTGCTGTTTGGTTTTTTTTGTTCTGTTGTATTGTACTGTGTTATAGCTTTGTGGTTTATTCCATTTATATTCTTCTGTATAAGTTTGTAGAATCTTACCTTGTCTTGTGTTGAGTTGTTCTGCATTGTATTTCTTGTATTGTATTGTATTGTAATGCATTATACAGCATTGTGTTGTCTAGTATTCCATTGTATTGTATTGTGTTGTATTGCATGTATCGTTTTGTATTGTATCGTATCATAATATAATGCACAGTGGTGTATTACATTGTATTGTATTATACTGCAACGTATCGTATCTCATCGTATTGTAATGTATTGTATTGTACACCGCTTTCTTGTCTGCTTTAATGTTAGTTCCTCCCCATATACAGACGCTAGGTTTCATGCCTGTGCTTCTGATGTAGGTAAGAGCTGTTCGGGTGAGTGAGTTCTAAAGCAAAAGTGCAGATGACAAAAAGGGGAAAAGTCACAGACAGAAGAGGCTAATGGATCTCTGTCTCTCTGTCTCTGTCTCTCTCTCATCCAGTGTCTCTGTCTCTGTCTCTCTCGCTCTGTGTCTGTCTCTGTCTCTCTCTCGCTCTGTGTCTCTGTCTCTAGTATCTCTGTCACTGTAAGTGTCCCTCTCTAGTTCTGTCTCGGATTTTCCTCCTCTCCCTCTCTCTCTCTCTCTCTCTCTCTCTCTCTCTCTCTCTCTCTCTCTCTCTCTCTCTCTCTCTTGTCTGTCTCTCTCTGTCTGTCTCTCTCTTTCTCTCTGTCTCTCTGTATCTGCGTGTTTCTCTGTCTGATTGTCTATCTGTCTTTCTGTCTGTGTATTTCTCTGTCTCTCTATTATATATATATATATATATATATATAGAGAGAGAGAGAGAGAGAGAGAGAAAGAGAGAGAGAGACAGAGACAGAGAGAGGGAGAATAGAGGGAAAGAGAGATACATACATATATATATATATATATATATAGAGAGAGAGAGAGAGAGAGAGAGAGAGAGAGAGAGAGAGAGAGAGAGAAAGAGAGAGAGAAAAGAGAAGAGAGAGGGAAGATAAGATAATAATACATATATATATATATATATATATATATATATATATATATAATATTTTATATATATATATATATATATAATTATCTCTTTCTCTCTCTATCTATCTATCTCTGGGGCTGGATGTAAGAAAGCACTGAATTCTCATTTATATTACTCGAAATAAAAGCGTTTTATTTTGATTTGATTTGATATGATCTCAATCTCTCTCTCTCTCACTCTGTATCTCTGTCTCTCTCTCTCTCTCTGTCCCTGTCTGTCAGTCTGCCTCTTCTCTTCTCTGCAAATCCTCTTTCTTTCAAAATAAAGAAGCCAATTACAATAAACAGAAAAAAGTGGACCAAGAAATGTTCTTAATATGATTTAAAACTTCTTGAGATCTCTTCCATTTTGTTTTATTTTTTTCCTTCTTGCTGTCACACATTCTAACCAAAAAATCCCACTTTTTTCCAAGACCAGTCTTGCAAAAGCCTAATCAGACAGCTGATATGGGAATGACAAGCAGAAGAACTCAGCTTGTGTAGCCAGGTGGCCAACAAACACTCAGACACAGAATGGTTATTAAAAAGTCTGTTGGCTGCTCCTCTTCCACTGTTTTTGTGGTTTTGGTTTAGTTTGGATAAGCATGCTAAGGAAATGGATCAAATTGCTGCATCTTGGCAAGTCCAATTCAAAATTCATACTTAATTTTCGGTTTCAAAAGCAATGCTGTTGTGTTTTGGAGAATACAGAGGGTTATTGGAAGCGCCAAGAGTCTTGTAAGAACTATTGTGGTTGGTTTGATGGTTTGTGTATGTGTGCATGCTGCATGCTTCCCCCCCTCTCTCTCTCTCTCTCTCCTCTCTCTTCTCTCTCTCTCTCTCTCTCTCTCTCTCTCTCTCTCTCTCTCTCTCTCTCTCTTTCTCCTCTCCTCCTTTCTTCAAATCCTCTTTCTTTCAAAATAAAGAAACAACCACATACAGTGAATAGAAACGTAGAGCAAGAAATGTTCCTAATATGATTTAAAACACCTTGAGATCTCTTCAGGTTTATTTGTTTCTTCCTTCTGCCTGTCACACATTCTGAAAACTTTTGACTTTTGTTTTTCTTAGGCAAGACATGTAAAAGCCTAATCAGACAGCTGATATGGAACAACAAGCATAGGAGCTCAGTTCATGTGGCCAGGATGCCGACCAACACTCAGACTCCCTACACCCTCTAAAGGCTGCTTTCTTGCTCCAGTGTTTCTGTGGTTTAGTTGGGATCTGCATGCTACAGAAGACGGTTCTTTTTCCCTGCAGGGGAGAAATGGGTCTGAGTCGCTGGATCTTGGTCTGTCAATTTCAAAATTCATACTTAAGTTCATTTAAAAAAATATATATACTGATGTGTTTTCATGAACATAGACGATTACATGAATTGTCAAGAGTTTTTGTGAGGAATCTGGTGACTGTTTTGACAGTGAGTGTGTGTGCATGTGTGTGTATGTATGTGCTTTTGCTTATTTATTTGTATATTTTATTTCAAGGATGATGGAATAAGCAACTCATGTGCTCTTTTGCATCCAGTTTCTGTGTATATGCAGTTTTGTAAGTTTTGTCAACTGTCCCCAGTGGCACACAATGGCCTATTCTTCCGAAAAAGCGAAACATGTTTAACATATTTGCAAGATGTTCTCTGTGCGTTTGTACACGGGCTTTCATTATAGTCTCATCTGAAGACGTGTATATGCGTTTGCGTGTGTGCATGCGTGCATGCGTGCTGCGTGCGTGCGCGCGTGCGTATGTTTGTGCGTGCGTGCGTGCATGCATACGTGTGTTTGTGCATTCCTAATATGATTTAAAATTCCTTGAGATATTTTTTATCTTTTTTTCCCTTCCTTCTGGCTGTCACATATTCTGAAAATCTTCCATTCTACTTTTTCCTTAGAGAAGACAAGTGAAAGCCTAATCAGACAGCTGCTATGTGGACAACAAGCAGAGGATTTCAGCTCATGTGGCCATGATGCTGATCGACACTGAGGCAGAATCCCTAAACTCTCTACAGGCTGCTCTCCCGTCCCAATTTTCTATTTGGTTTTGGTCTTGGTTTGGTTGGGATCCCTATTCTACAGATATGGGTCTTCCTCTTCTTCATCGTCCCTAGACGCTCAAACAGCAACTATTGTAGTATTATATGAGTGAAAACGTGTTGCCATGCTTAAGTGCCTGACAAGTCAGGACCAGCACAACCAACTTTGGCACGGGAAAGCAATGTTATGTATTAAGTATTTCTGGGGTAAAAAAGCAGGAGAATGGGCCACGAAACCAGAAAATAGACAAGAAGGTGCAGTGACAGGAGAAAAACGACCAAGGCGGGAGCGAAGAAAAATATAGAAAAGAGGGAATTCCAGCTCCGTAATTCCAGAAGGTGGGTATGGTATCTATACTTTCAGGTTCCTAGTATCCCCAATGAGAAGAAATTGGTCTAAGCTGCTTGATCTTGTTCAGTCAAATTCAAATCTATTTCCAAATTGAATTGCTTTTGGTTGCATGTACTACTGTGCTTTGAAAGACAATTGAGACATGTTGTAGCTGTTATGAATGTGCAATGCTTGCCTGGTTGCAGTATTATGCATATCATAATTATCATTTAAACCACAAAATACTGTATTTAAATAATCTTTGTACAAAACAGAGACACAAGGAAGTAACAGGGGAAAAGGAGGCGGAGCAGGGAGGAGCTTTTAAAGAAACACGAAATAGAAGAAGATGGATGATAGAATATCAGGTTTCTGTGTGTGTGAATGTGTGTGTGTGTGTGTGTGTGTGCGTGAGCGTGCGTGCGTGCGCGCGCGCGCGTGTGTGTGTGTGTGTGTGTGTGTGTGTGTGTGTGTGTGTGTGTGTGTGTGTGTGTGTGCAAACACATCTTTAAATGGGTGTGCGTATGCATGTGAATGCATGCATATATGTGAAAAAATGCATGCGTGTGTAGATCTGGCTGTGCGTTTCAGATTCCCCATGCCCCAACTTGCAAAGATCAACCATTGACACATAGAAAAAATGAAACAGGAAAGCAAGAAAGTCACTATTCTTCAATTACATTACATTTTATCTTTTAAGGCTGCCTCTTGTCCTTTCCAGTTTTTGTTTTTTTACGGAGCTGACGGCAAGAACCAGTGAAATAGCTGTAAAGTGGGCATCGGATGGCAAAGTCCACCTAGTCAGGATATATTCATCCGCCCACACATTCCTTCTTTCTATTACTGGCCATGCCTCTCCCATTGTGCCTGAGACTGTCGTCCTGAGGGAATTGCTTTGACATGAAGGATTGGAATGTGTAGAGCCCGTATCCCCTTCTCCCAGTCTCCATCCACCTCCACCCGCATCCACTTCCCTGTCTACCTAATGCTTGCTATTTATTTCCCTTTCCCACTTTCTGTAGCGTTCCTCTTACTTCGGCATCTACTAATCCCTCCAGTCGATTTGCTGCCACACTGGGTCTGTCTAGTTGGCGGACTATCTGCTCTCAAAGAAGCCATGTCACACATACTGCACAAAGATCAGGATGTTGAGCCAATTTATCTCTGGCTTAAATGAAAAAAAATCTTCTTTTATTAAACTGGAGAACTGGCTTTGAGAAGAAGCCGCGTGTGCGTGTGTGTATGTGCGTGCGTGTGCGTGTGTGTGTGCGTGCATGCGTGCGTGCGTGTGAGCGCACGTGCGTGTGTTTGATTGCGTCTGTATGCGCATGTGAATTTACACACATGCACATGTTTTTGTCTGCTTTAGATTTTCTTACCTCCAACTTGCAAATTACAAACATTTACACAGAGAAAATTCAGGACCTAAAGCAAAAATGTTTCTAATCCCAATGGGAGATTTCCTCAAATGTGCAACCTTTTTACTCTCTTTCTTTCTGTGGTATGTCTACTAAGACCGCCCCATTTTTTCTCCTTTTTGGGGGGTGAAACAGATGGCTAGGAGAAAAATATACCTGTGAAGTGGACAACAAATGGAAAAGCCCATTTAGTCAGGATACCTTCATCTGCCCACACAATCTTTCTTTCTATTACTGGCCATTCTTATCCCATTTTGTCTGAGACCGCTGTCCTGTGGGAATGTGTTTGATTGACATGAAGGATTAGAATGTGTAGTGCTGTTTAACACTCTCCACACTCCTCCCCCTTACCCCCCTCTTGTTGCCACACCCCTCCAGCAGCTACCCTGTATATACTTCTTATTTTTCCCCAGTCCCTTTCTTGGTTTATACACCGATCCTTTTTCTTTGCCATCTATAAACTCCTTAATACAGTCAACTCACAGTTGTTATAGCTTGGCTTACTGCCCAGTTTCTTTTTCCTTGCAAGGAAATTAGTTCACAACCCCACTGCAAGGAGACCAAGGTTTTGAAAGTATGTTCTCTATTTTGAATGAAGACTACAAAAGTGAAGACATAAGGGACAAGATTTGAGCTCAAGTAAAGAGACGGTGAGGTAAACAAAGGGAGAGGTGTGGTGGTGTTAGTGGTTGTGGTGGTTTGTGTGTGTGTGTATGTGTATATGTGTGTGTGTGTGTGTGTGTGTGTGTGTGTGTGTAAGCATGCGTACACACACACACACACACACACACACACGTGTGCATTGTGTATGTTTCAAATCGTCTCATTTCCAGTATGCAAATCACAATGATTAGTAGAACGAAAACTTAAAAAGCCTTACAATAAATGTGGTTCTTATTCTCAATGAGCATTCTCTTGAAATCAACGACAGTCTGACTCTCCTTATCTTTATAATAAATATTACAAGGTTACCCCATTTTGGTTCTTTTATTGTCTTTTGGGCAGGCGGCAAGAACGACTAAATTAGCTGCAAAGTGGACACCAAATGGAAAAGTTCACTTATCCAGGATACCTTCTTCTGCCCACACAATCCTTCTTTCTATTTCTGTCCAATCCTCTCCTCGTTGGTCTGAGTGCATGGTCCTTGGGGAAAGGCATAGCCATGATGAAGGATTGGAATGATGTAGGGCTAGAAACACTCTACCCCCACCCTTACCCCAACCCTTTCCCACACCCCTCCCCTTTTCTATCAGAACCCACTTTTTCTTTTATCTCTTCTCTTTTTCTGCTTCTTACATCTTATTACTTTGGAATCTAAGGTATCCACAAGACATTCAATTTATCCTCTCTGGCTAACTGGTCAGCTTTCTTCCTCTCAAAGAAGCCGCTTCACACATACTGCAAGAAGATCAGGGAGCTGAAAGTATAATCTAGTTGAAACAAAGAACCAAAGAACAAAATGGAGATCTAGCTTTAGGAGAAAATCTATAGATCAAAAAAGAGAGGTAGAGAAGAGAACGAAAAAGGAAGTGGTTGTGGTGGTAGTGGTGGTGGTGGTTGTGGTGGTGTGTGTGTTCATACGTGTATGTGCATGCATGTGTGTACACACAGATGTGTTTGGGTGTGTTTCAACTCTTCTTATTTCCAAAGTACAAAGCACACTTTTGATTGAAAGAAACACAAACAGACTTACAGTAAAACAAGAATGGGAAAATAACCCATTTAGCAAGGATGCTTTCATCTACCCACAAAATCCTTCTTCCAATACTGGACATTCCTCTCCTATTCAGCAAAGGACTGATGCTAAAAGAAAAAAGGTTCATAATGTCAATGGTGATTCTCTTGCAATCAAGTACATTCTGTTTTTCTTTCTCTGTATAGTAAATATTGTAAGAGTATCTCGTTTTGTCCCTTTCTCCTTTTTTCTTGATCAGACGGCAAGAACCAGTGAAACAGCTGTAAATTGGACTTCAAAGGGAAAAACCCATTTGGCCGGGATACTTTCATCCACCCACACAATCCTTATTTCTATCACTTCCCATTCCTCTCCTATTCTTCCAGAGACTGTTGTGCTGAGGGAGTAGTGTAGACAAAATGGATTGGACTGTGCAGGTTTGGTAAAACTTTTCACATCCTTTACATATCTCTTCCGCCTCCCTGTCCAATACACACCACTCCCTTCCTCCCTTCTCTTTTCCTGCTTCCTGCGTCTTTTTAGACTGCCCTCATTTTCTTTCTTTTCTCTTTGTGTTTTACCTAATCTGACGGCAAGAACCAGTGAAATAACTGTAAAGTGGAAACCAAATTGAAAAGTCCATTTAGCCAAGAAACCTTCATTGCCCACACAATCCTTCTTTCTACTACTGGCAATTCATCTCATGTTTTCCCTTCTAAGGAAATGGCATATAGACAAGAAGGAGTGGAATGTTTAGGGTTGGTATAACTGTTCACATTCTTTATATACCTCTTCCCCATCCTCTGTCCAATGCACACTTCTCTCTACCTCTCTTCCATTTACCTGCTTCTTGCTTCTTTTAAAGACGACATCATGTTTGTTGATCAGACAACAAGAACCAGTGAAATAGCTGTAAAGCGGACAGCAATTGGTAAAACCAACTTAGCCAGCAAACCATCACCTGCCCACACAATCCTTCCTTCTACCACCGGCCATTCCTCCGCCATTTTTTCAATGACTGTCGTCCTGAGGGAATAGCGTACACAAGAACGATTCGACTGTGTAGGGCTGGTAACACTTTTCACATCCTTTACAGACTATTTCCTCTTCCTCTGCCCAATGCACACTCCTACCTTCCTCTCTTCCCTTTTTTAAATCTACTACCTGCGTCGTTTTACACTACTACTTTTTCTTCCTTTTTTTTTTCTCAGAACGGCAAGACCTAGTGAAATAACTAAAGCGGACAGTAAATGGAAAAAAACACATTTAGCCAGGAAACCCCGTCTGCCCACTCAGTCCTGGTTTTCTATTACTGGCCATTCCTCTCCCATTGTATCTAAGACCGTGGTATTGAGGGGATATAGTAGAAAAGAAATATTGGAATGTGCAGGACTTGCAACACTATTTCCTCATCCGTTACATATCCTTTACATACCTCTTCCTCCTCTTCTGTCCAACGCACACTTCTCCCTTCCTCTATTCGCTTTCCCTACTTCCTATATAGCGTTCTTCGAACTTTGCCATATGCTTCTTATTAAGAGAGTTACTTCGTGGGCATATTCTCTATGGCTAACTTTCAAATCCTCTCTTCTCACATAAATCATCGCAGACCCGATGCAAGAAATTCAGATGTTGGAAGAATATTATCTAGTTTACATCAAGGAGTAAAGAAGCAAAACGGATATTTAATATATTGTGGAAAACTGAGGCTACAAGGAGACTGGGGTCAGTATGAAGAGGAGAAAGAGGAGGAGGAAAAGGGGGGAAAGAAGATGTAAAGCGTGGAAGCTGATTATATTGATGCTGCTGCTGCTGCTTGTGATGGTGATAATGATGATGATGAGGAGGAGGAGGAGGAGGAGGAAAGAGGAGGAGGAGGAGGAGGACGACGACGACGACGAAGACAAAGGCGACGACTATGGTGATGATGGTGGTGTTAAAGACGAAGAAGAAGAAGAAGAAAAAGAAGAAGAAGAAGAAGAAGAAGAAGAAGAAGAAGAAGAAGAAGAAGAAGAAGAAGAAGAAGAAGAAGAAGAAGAAGAAGAAGAAGAAGGAGGAGGAGGAGGAGGAGCAGGAGGAGGAGGAGGAGGAGGAAGAGGAGGAGGAGACAACAACAACAACAACAAGTAAGACAACAACATTAAAATCAACAACAACACAACAACAACAACAACAACGCTAGGAGAGAGAAGATGGAAAACAAGACAACAAACAATGAACAAGAAAAGAATAAGCAGAGTAAAAACCGGAACAAGAAACAATAACCGGTTTAAAAAAAAAAGATAGATGTCGTTGAAAAACTAGGAAGAATAAAGGCAAGAAAAGAAGAAGAGAAGAAGAAGAAGAAGAAGAAGAAGAAAGAAGAAGAAGAAGAAGAAGAAGAAGAAGAAGAAGAAGAAGAAGAAGAAGAAGAAAAAGAAGAAGAAGAAAAAAGAAGAAGAAGAAGAAGAAGAAGGATTTGTTGGCACTCTCGATTTGAATTTGCATGGGAAAGAGTTGTACTACACGCACATGGGAGATAGATGGCTTTAAAATCGATAGTGCCTTGCAAGAGTGTGGAACGTTCCTATGGCAATAAAGGGGCTAGAATATACCAAATTTCATGCACAGGGCTGCCAACACTGTAAATCTTACACAGTGGCATACAAAAAGAAGAACAGTAGAAGAGTGCAGTGCAAAAGAAATCAGAACAACGCCACACCACACAATGAAATGCAGCGCAATGTTGCGACAGGCCGTATCGTCACGTAGGGAGGCACAGCATAATGTACCATGTAGCATAATGACACAACACAGTATAAAATAACATCTGTATTATGCGTGTTTATGCTACCATACATTATACCATACCATAAACACGTTATTGATGTAGTAACCATAACTACCATACGTGCCATGTTTGTAGCATTAACATAGCGTAATATAGCATAGAACAATTTCATAAAACAACATAACACACCATACCATACTATACCATACAATACCATACCATACCATACGAAACCATAGCACACCATGCCATACCGTACCATACCGTATCATATAATAATTACCATACCATACCATACCATACTCTCCTCTCCTCTCCTCTCCTCTCCTCTACCCTTCTCTACTCTACTCTACTCTACTCTACTCTACTCTACTCTACCTACTCTACTCTCCTTTCCTCTCTCCCACTCTCCTCTCCTCAACTCACCTCTCCGCTTATCTCCTCTCCTCTCCTCTTCTCTATCCTTCTGTTCTTACCTCTCCCCCACTCCCCTCTCCTCTCCTCACCTCACCTCGCCTCACCTCTACTCTACTCTACTCTACTCCACTATAATCTCTTCTGCTCTCCTCTACCCTCCTCTGCTCTGCTCTGTTCTCGTCTACCCTCATTGTTACGAGTGTAGTCAATACATAATTATATGTGTGTGTGTGTGTGTGTGGGTGGGTGCGTGGGTGTGTGAAATAAGTCTGTCTTCTAGTCAACGGTCTTAAAACATTGAATTCATATATTGGTGTATGGTGTGCGTGGGCGTGTTCGCACACACACGTACGTGCGTGTGTACGTGCTGCGTATATGCGTGCGTAAAAATAAGTTTTTATGTCTTCTAGTCAATGGGTTTAAAATTGTGTTCACAATTGATGTGTGTGCGTGCGTGCGGGTGTTTGCGTGTGTGTGCGCATGCGCGCGTGTGTGTTGGTGTGTGTGTGTGTGTGCGTGTTCGTGACATTTTATTTGAAAACCAATATGAAATATTGCTTTTGTGTCTTTGATATATTTGATGTGTATCAATCTGCCTGTCAGTATTGTAATTGCCCTTCATGGGATGATTAAAGTGTTTTTGACTTGACTTTGACTTGACTCTTCTCTGCTCTACTCTCCTCTGCCCTCATCTGATCTCCTCTGCTCTCCTCCACCCTCCTCGGCTCTCCCTTGTCTGCTCTTCTCTCCTCTGCTCTCCTATGCACTCCTCTAACCTTCTCTGCTCTCCTCTACCCTCCTCTTCTCTCCTCTCTTCTGCTCTCCGCTCCTCTGCTCTCCTATGGACTTCTCTAATATCTGCTCACCTCTCCTCTCCTCTCTACTGTACTCTTCTCTCCTCCCCTCTGCTCTGCTCTGCTCTGCTCTGCTCTGCTCTGCTCTGCTCTGCTCTGCTCTGCTCTGCTCTGCTCTGCTCTGCTCTCCTCTACACTACTCTACTCTCCTCTCCTCTACTGTACTCTCCTCCTACTCTAATCTCCTTTCCTCTCTCTACTTTCCTCTTCTATTCTCTTACTCTCCTTTCCTCTCCTCTCCTCTCCTCTCCTTCTCTCTTGTTCTCTCCTCTCCTCTCCTTTCCTCTCCTCTCCTCTACTCTTCTCTCCTCCCCTCTGCTCTGCTCTGCTCTGCTCTGCTCTGCTCTCCTCTACACTACTCTTCTCTCCTCTCCTCTACTGTACTCTCATCTACTCTAATCTCCTTTACTCTCCTCTACTTTCCTCTTCTCTCCTATCCTCTCCTCCTCTCCTCTGCTATATGTACTCTTTTCTTTTCTCTTGTACTCTCCTCTCCTGCCCTCTCCTGTCCCCTCCTCTCTTTTCCTATCCTCAACTCTACGCTATCATATCATACAATGCCAAAACATACCCCAACATGCCTTACGATACCATACCGAATCTCATACCAAGACATTTTACTAATGATATTAGAAGTCATATTATGACACTGAGCCAGAAAAAGCACAAGAGCAGTTGGTAATGTGGAACACAGTGAAACACTTTAATTCAGTCAAAAAAGAATTTTACAGTGCCTGCTCTGCAAATGTATGGCAATGTTTGGCTTATCTACATAAAACTGACCACTTCGCTGTATACAAACCTTACGTCCTTCCTTACATCATTTCAATAGGATTCATGACATAAGGCACTAGGTGGCACTGTGGTGGCACTTAAGATTCACTAGGTGTATATTTTCTCCTATTTATATTCATATTTCTCGTGCAAGGTATAGTCAAGCATATTTTTCTCTTTTTTATGGTTATTTGATGGCACCTTCAACGGGTCACAGAGCTATCAAATAGTCTTGTGAATGAGACTGGCATTTCTGAATTTTCAAAAAAAATGTCTCGCTATAAGGTATCACTGAGGGTGGAGCTTTTATCACCAACGGTACCTCTGACAAAAGGCATATTCAGGAGCCGAAACTGGAGTCAAGTCAGTTGAAAAGCATGGTTCATCTGAGAACTAGCGTTCATGGTTGTATGTGGTCATCTGAACTTGTTTGTGTTTCTCAGCTACTATTTCCTCCAACACAAATCTCTGTGTTCGCTCAGTAGAATGATCGCATCCGACACATTCCAATTACAGAGCAACTCTTCAAACAAACAAACAAAATAGTCACTGTGATAATCGCCAGAAAATATGTTCCAGACTTCATTGTGAAAGGTTGGAAACTGGGCTAGGAAAGCATTGGCACAAGAACGATACAGACAAGCAGACAGACAAGAAGGCAGGAAGAGATGGAGACAAGGAGAAACAGAGAGACAGATAGAGATTGAGAGGAACATATTACAAGCACAAAATGTCCAGGAACGTGATCGAAGCGCGTGAAAGCCACTTCCATCTTTCACCATGATCAATCAAACTTCAGCTGAACTCATAGGTTATTGTATCAGGAAGATGTTAGGGATACATAAAAAATAGCGGGTTGCGGACAATAAAGCAATGAGAAACAGAAACAAACAACAACACTAGAACAGACAGACATACAGGCAGACAGACAGACAGACAGAGAGAGAGAGACAGACAGACAGACAGAGATGTGAAGCTAGGTAAGGCGAACTTCTTTCTTTCGAGGAAAATATATCAGCGCCCATGCGCTTGTTTCTACATTCAGTTCATGCCCTTAATAGAGACAATACCTGGTTTTAAATGCAATGCCATAAAGCATAAGGTTACGAGAGAGGAGAGAGAGAGAGAGAGAGAGAGAGAGAGAGAGAGAGAAGAGAGAGAGAGAGAGACAGACAGACAGACAGACAGACAGACAGACAGACAGACAGACAGACAGAGAAACAGAGAGACAGAGAGACAGAGAGAAATGGACAGAGACAGAGAGAGGTGGACGGAGACAGAGAGGAGGGGAATGATTCATTTTGAGGATAAAGGATTAGCCCTTTGTGCTTTTTTTACATTCATTTCACGCCCTCAAATAACACAACAAAATCATCATTAGTATTGGAGTTTCTAGCTGATGAATAAAAAGAAAGCAGAATCCCCCAATAAAACGAAAATCCCAAGAAAATTCCAGACATGACAAGATCACACAGACCGCAAAGATGATAAAACACAGCACACACATAAGGGCATCCCCTATCCCCATTCAGGCAGATCCAAAAGATGAGATGAATCACTGCACACAATCCAAAAAGACTCAGGCAGAAAACAATAAAAGCGAAACGCTATTCACAGACTTGATGAGTATAGAGATCAAATGATGAGCAACTTCGACCAAACGATAAAGCTGGATGTTGCGCACCCAGTCTCACACAATGACAAATCGACCTGTACACAGAACTGACAGCCAGGTTTGAGGAAATACTGGACATGGTTACCATAACAAACAGACCAAAGATCGCGAGATGGTGAGAGGATTCTTTGTCAGGGTTAGAATAGTTGTTATCTGTAAAAAAAGACTATAGGACAAGCC
>CM054135.1:20927066-20942066 GCA_028751875.1 Rapana venosa
ATTACATTGTGCAAACTCTCGCATGGCAGATTATTGTATATGGCTTCGGCCGATGCTTTTATAATAATCAATGGTAAATAAACAAAAAAACATAATGAAATCATATCAAAGAAACCAAACAGATAGAATCGGCAAACATGCATGAAAACGCAAATCAGCGGTATAAAAGCGAAATATGCCATTATGAGCCTGTAAAACTGAATTTGCACATATCAAGAACACACGCATAGCAGATTAATGTGTATGGCTTCAACTGATGTTCTTGTCACTTCATAACAATAGAACAAAGTAAAGAAAGAAATGTAATGAAAAAAGTCAAAGAAAACAAAAAGAACAAGCAAACAAACATGAAAACCTATAAGAACAGTATGAAACGAAACTGTGTATGGGAGACTGCAAAAATTAATTCTCATGAGCAAACCCACACATATCATATTATAAAATTATGGCTTCAACAGATTGTTCTCATGTTAGAACAAGAAAATAGAAAAAAAAGTAACAGAGGAGGCCCAAAAATCGAAAAATATCAGTTAACATAACAAACATGGAAACGTAAATAGAATAAATTAAATCATCCATATCGTATTTCAAAACTGAATTCCCATGTACCGACACACTTATGACCGACTTTTAGTATGTGACTTCAACTGAATTTTGAGTAGAATCATTGAACCAAAACAAGAGAAAAATAAAGTTATGAAAAAAAATTCAGATAAAGGAAACACAAAACATAAAAACAGAAAAGAACAGACTAAAACAAAAAAGCAAATAACTCACTCTGAACAAAGTGAACAACATAAGAAATACAAAGTCATCGGATATGACGTGCAGTAAAGTTGTTCTATCTATCTATCTGTCCCGTAGTCTGACGACCGTGGGGGCACCCTCAAAGACTCAGCAACCAGTTCCCTCCATTCTTCTCTCTGTTCTGCCTTTCTCAGGGTTTTGTTGAGTTCTAGGCCTGTCCATTCACTGATGTTATCCTCCCAGCTCTTCCTTGGTCTGCCTTTTCTTCTTCCTCCTTGGACAGTGACATGCCCATACCACTTAAGTTTACGCTTTTTCACGATCGTTAGAAGGTTCTCATAGGGTCCAATGGTTTGCTGGATTCTGTTATGCACGCTTTCGTTGCTTATGTGGTCTTTGTAGGAGATGCCAAAGAGTCTCCGAAAGCATCTCATCTCCACTGCCTGTACTCTTCTCTCCAAATCTGCAGTCAGGGTCCATGATTCACAGGCATACAGAAATATGGATATGACAAGGGAGCGCATTAGTCTGATCTTGGAGATAAGTGAGATATTCTTATCTCTCCAGATGGTGTTTAGTTTTGACAAAGCTGTTATTGTCTGTGCAGTCCTGCATACTACTTCTGGCTTGGATCCCTGGTCGGATACAATGGCTCCCAGGTACTTGAAGCTTTGAACTGTTTCCAGCTTCTGGTCATTAACCCTGATATCAGTGCTAATGCCGTTGGTGTTATTAGTCATCAGTTTGGTCTTCTCTGCACTGATTTCCATGCCGTATGTTTTGGAGGCCTTATCCAAGTGTTCTGTTAGGCTGGCAAGCTCTTTTTCTGATCCTGCTATTCCATCAATGTCATCTGCGAAGCGGAGGTTTGTGATCGTTCTGCCACCAATGCTGACTGATCCTTCATGATGTTCCAGTGCATCAGCCATTGTAAAGTTGTTACGAAGCGAAAATATGCAAAGTTAACCCTCTAGGATGATTTTATTATTTAATAACATGAATATGTATGATCAATGGATGGATCTCATAGCCCTATGTAGCAAATGCAGAATATTGCTAAAGAGAGAAAAACTGAAAGACTGGAGAAAGAGAGAGAGAGAAAAGAGAGAGAGAGAGAGAGAGAGAGAGAGAGAGAGAGAGAGAGAGAGAGAGAGAGAAGAGAGAGGGGAGAGAGTGAGAGGAGGAGGAAAAAGATCCAGACAGAGACGAGACAGAGATAGACAGAAATATAGGAAGACACGCACACGGACAAAAAAAACGAAAAAGAGAGAGGGGAGAAACAGAGAAAGAGACAGAGGGAGCGACAGAGACAAAAAGACAGAGGCAGAGAGACAGAGAGAGAGACAGAAAGAAAGAGACAGACAAAACGGAGACGCATACAGACAGACAGATACATACACAAACACAATCATACACACACAGACACACACACCGCACACACACATACAAACACACACACATACACAAAACACACACACGCGTACACACACACACATACACACACACGCGCGTACGCGCGCGCGCTTACATAAAGACAGAAAGCTACACGAATCATAAAGACGAATCTTGCTTGGACTTTCAGGAACAGATTGACTCTTGTCGACAAAACATAATCTCCACGTTTGTCTAGAATGAAATAAAAACACAAAAAAAGAAGCAATGAACAAACATTTACAAAAGACAACGCAAACCGAACTTGTGCGTGTAGAAATGTAAAGGAACAAAATCCCTTGCTTGCGGTTCTAATTGGATTAATTTTCCAGGAACAACACACACACACAAATAATGGACCCAAAAAATCCAAACCCATGCAATCATGAAATTGATGAAAATGAATTCTAATAAAATACAACCAAAAAAATGTGATTGAAAAGTTGATGCCAAGAAGTGTAAAGCTTTTGTTTTTTTGTTCTGCACCATGCAGTTCGTTCGACTAGTATATTGCTCTACCCTCTTTTTAGACTTTAACAGCAATGCATTTTTGTTACATGCGAATTTCAAATCTAGAAAGAGACACATACACACATACACACGCACGCATACACGCACGCACGCACACTCACACACACACACACGCACGCACACACACACACACGCACGCACACACACACACACGCACGCACACGCACACACACACAGAGGGGGGTATGACTATAAACCGAGTATCCGTTTGCAAACTCATAAAAAGCATCGTACCCACACGTTGAAATCCGTGCTGCCTTTCAATACACACACATACACGTGCGCGCGCACACACACACACACATGCACACACACATACACACGCACACGCTTACACACAGTGGGATAAGACTATAAACGCATATCCCGTGTACGATCTCACAAAGAACCCGCTCCGCCTTTCAACACACACACACACACACACACACACACACTCACACTCACACACACACACACACACTCACACTCACACACACACACACACACACACTCAAACTCAAACACACACACACACACTCACACTCACACACACACACACACACTCACACTCACACACACACACACACTCACACTCACCACACACACACACACACACACACACACCTCACACTCACACACACACACACACACTCACACTCACACACACACACACACACACACACACACACTCACACTCACACACACACACACACACACTCACACTCACACACACACACACACACACACACACACTCACACACACTCACACACACACACAAACACTAACACACAAACACACTCACACACACAGCAAGAAAAGAAAGGAATACTAAGTGAAATCAAACCTGACAGGATGTAAAAGTCTTTTCAAAGAGGCAAAAGAGATAAAAGGCAGCCCCTTTATTCCACACCACGGCCATGTATGAGAAAATAGGCACAGTTCATTTGATGGAGCAAGAATAACACTCATACAATTGACGTGAATGAGGGTGGAGAGCGAGGGAGAGGGTGGAGGGAGAGAAAGACAGAGAGAGAGAGACAGAGAGAGGGAGACAGAGTGAGACAAAGGCACGGAGAGACAGAGTGAGATAGACAGGCAGACAGATAAAGAAAAAAAAAGAGTGAGAGAGAGAGGAGGGAGAGAGAAAGTGAGAGGGATAGAGAGAAAGAGAGAGGGACACAGACAGAAAGAGAGAGAGGGACACAGAGAGAAAGAGAGAGAGAGACACAGAGAGAAATAGAGAGTGAGAGAGATATTGATTGATTTATAGATTCGATTTTATTTTGGGAAGGTGAAGGAATAAACATGGCAGTTGCTTTTTTACATCCAGCCTTCTATAACATTACAACTAGTGAAGGCAAACTAATAACAAAGAATAATTGTAAAACCCACAAGAGAGAGAGGGGGTGAGGAGGGAGAAATAAAGAACAATGCATAGCAAACCAAAGCAACCCAAGTATAACAAACCCAAGCAAACAAACCAAACGTACTAATGACGATGATAGTAAGAAGAACCATTCACCACTACCTACACAACAAACAAGACAGTAACAACAACAATAAAAACCAAAAGAAATGATAAGAAAAAACCCCAATTAATATTGAAAAGTAATTGATAAAGGAGAACACATCAATATATCTAATGACTGTATCAATCATTGTCCTTTTTTCCCCCTGCTACATCCAATGATGCATCCTACTTTTCACAGATGCTTACATACACCGCACATTCGTGTTTACACTAGTGACACAAAAAGCCAATCTCCCCTCTCATGCATACTCTCTCTATATCTATCTATCTATCTATCTATCTATCTATCTAACTATTTATCTATCTATCTATCTTATACACACACACACACACACACACACTTTACATGCAACATTGTATTGACTCAAATCACAACAAAACCACCCCAAATACTTGTTGAAGAAAAGCAAAAAGTGCAGATACATTTAAGCCCCAATAACATACATACACATCATTTGGTAACGCTTAGACGGTTAGCCACTTTTAAGATGTAAATTTCTCAAAATCTTTTTAGAAGCTCGTTTCATAACTCACGTCCTGAATACGAGTCATTCGGATGAGACTATAGACCGAAGTCCCGTGTGTGAACGCACGCAGAACATTTTGCGCACACGTTTAACTCGTTCCGCTTTTTCGGAAAAATAGGCCATTGTGCGCCGGTGGGAACTGATGACATTTACAAAAAAATCTGCGTACACACGGGGACTGGATGAAAAAAGCACATGGGTGAATGTTCCATTATCTTCGAAATAAAAGAATAAAATAAATAGATAAAACAGAAGAAAATTATGTTGTATCAACTTATTTTGGGGGTTGAAAAAGCATTAACAGATGATTATGTCTGTGTTCAATGAATTTAAAGATATTATAGATCTTCAGGGAATCATTTGAATCTGCCAAGTTTTGCATAAATACAGCTCGTTTTTTAATTTTATTCTAATATGTATTGGAAGGACAGAAGCTGCGTCTGCTTATAATGCATTTGGGCGTAGGCGAGCGCGTAAGTGGGCGGTGTGTAGTGTGTGCCTGTGTGTGTGTTCGTGCGCACGCACGCGCGCGCGCGTGTGTGTGTGTGTGTGTCAAATCAAGTCAAGTCAAATTTGTATTTCCAGATAGTAAATTAAATAATAAGCAATGCATTTGCTTTTTGTCATCAAGCCATCAATCTAGAAACAAAAATCAACTTGATCAATATTATCTAGCTACATTATTACCATAACCAATATTAGTAAAAGTAACACCAAAAAAAAAAAGAAACAGAGAAAAAAGAAAGAAAACACGTACTCACACGCACGCACTCACACACACACACACACACACACGCGCGCGCGCGCGCGCGCGGGCGCGCGGCCATAAGAGAGGAGTGTAAGAGAGAGAGAGAGAGAGAGAGAGAGAGAGAGAGAGAGAGAGAGAGAGAAGAGAGAGAGAGAGAGAGAGAAGAGAGAGAGAGAGAGAGAGAGAGAGAGAGAGAGAGAGAGAGAGAGAGAGAGAGAGAGAGAAAGAGGGAGAGAGAGAGAGATAGAGAGGGAGAGAGCTAGATATATGCAGACTGACTCAAAACCAAGAAGCTAGATAACTTCATCTTCGTTTGCTTAAAACTGAGGAAAAGAAACCCAGAACAAATACCGAGAATAAAATTAGGAGATGCATCCAGACAGTGCGTGTAAGAAGTTAAAGGAACAAGGCCCCTGCGTGTGCCTTGAAATGCATTAGTTTAGGAAGAAAAGCATTTAAACAAGAACAAGGAGAAGCAAAAAAACCAACACACAAATTAACAACGAAGCAAATTTATTGGAGAATCAATCGAAAACGTTCCATTCAGACCAGTTGCTGTTGTTGTTTTCTTGTTGCCTCATCTTCTGTGACGTCCCCCGCCCTGCTGTTCCCACGCCGCTCAGTTCATTATCCCTGCCACAGCCATACTCAGATCTGTTATCTCTTCCTCAGCGTCGGATGTCTACAGGGAGCCCATCAATATCAGGTCGCCGTGGGGTCCCCAGCCAGAATGGGCCTTTACTGCTGTTGGGTCACTTTCGTGGTTTCCAGTGGTGCCGGTTCTGAGCTAACATACGCAGGACACCACCTACTAAGCCCCCTACTAACAACAGTATTAGCTCAGTCGTGGAGCCAGACTGAATGAGCTGCCCACCCGAAGTGGCAACCACCACAACGTCCCTTAAACGACAGTCCCCTCTCAACCTCCAACCCCGAAGGCTTTGACACAAACTCACCACAGGCACAGAAGTGTGTGGACAAACAAAATCTGAGGTCACCATGAGATCAGATCAACTGGGGCCTCCGAATCAGAAGCACTTTTGCATTGCATGATGATCAATGACACAGAAGATGATGTAGTAATGCTGCTGTGGGCATGCATATGCTTTGAGACTACTTGCCAGGGTTGTACTCGACGCTTACTCTCATAATATAGCCCCGGCGTCAACCGGGTCCGAGAGATGCAGACACCTGCAGTGTTGGTCAGGTAATTCGAGCAACATTCTCAAACTCGCATCTGTTAAATGGATGGAGCTCGACTGTGTGGTCCCAGTCTTCCCAATGAGCCCACAGCACACTCACTCCGGGTAGGAGCCGGCAGGAGTCCGAAATAATCCCTACGAATCTTATGGGAATTGAGCCCGCGACTTTCCAGTCCGAAATTCAAGGCGCTAACCACTGCGCCATGGCGGCTCTTAGACCAAAAGCTGTTGAAAGTTATTGATGTTAGGCAATTGCAAATTATAATGTTATTCACCTTTTTAACATGGTATCCTTATGTGGAGATAATCTACAGCTATGACAAGCTCTTAGTGTAACAAACTGCACTCTTCTTTTATGGAGAGAGAGAGATAAAAAAAAAAAGTTCTGAAGTCGGAGTATGGCTGTCTCTATGACAAGATACTCAAAAGGAGCCCTACACGCAAATGCACCATCCAGTGTGTACTCACAATCCTACACATGGAGAAGAGATGCAATACAAATCACACGCCATCCCCTATGAAGATGCATGGGGCCTGTCAGTATAAAAAGCATCTCCACCTACTAGACATTTTGTGCTATAAATTTCCTCTTTTCTGTCACTCTCTTTGTTTCTGCCTTCTTTCTTTACTCCCTGTCACCTCCTTCTTGTCTATTTTCTGCCTTCTTGGTCCATTTTCCTGTCTTTTCTTTAAAAAAAAAATACTTCAAAGACAATTTCCTCTTATGCCGAAGTCGGAAGAGCTGGGCTTGATTTGTCAGGCGCTTAACACCAGAGTGACACATTTTCGCTTGCATAAGAGAAAAGAGCAGTTGCTGTCTGAGCGTTCGACGACGAAGAAGAAATCACTCATCACAGAACCGTGAGAGATAAGTAGGACTATTTAACAGCAAGTCAATCCACGACCGCGCTAAGTGGAGCCAGCTGGTCCACCGTTCGTCCACCATGCAGCGCCCCTACGACCCTGGCGGGTTACGGGACCAGTGAACAGTGAACAGTGAACAATCCATTTACTGAGCGAAACCAGCTGATATGTGGAAAATGCACATAGTGTATTTTGCTAAGGCTTATAAAGTAGTTTCTTTGAGACATACAGAGATAGAGAAACAGACAGAGAGACAGACAGATAGATAGAGACAGAATGAGAGGACATAAGCTATGCTTAGGAAAATGAAAGTGGAGAGAAAGAGAAAGTAAGAGAGAGAGTGAGAGAGAGAGAGAGAGATCTAGCGATAGACAGACATAGAGAGACAGAGACAGGCAGAGAGAGACAGAGCGAGACAGAGACAGTGAGACGGACAGACTGGAAGACAGACGGACAGAGAGACAGACCCACAGACAGAGACAAAGCAGGAGAGAGAGAGAGAGAGAGAGAGAGAGAGAGAGAGAGAGAGAGAGAGAGAAAGAGAGAGAGAGAGAGCGTTATAGACAGAGACAGAGAGAGAGACAGAGAAGGAAAGAGACAGAGCGAGGCAAAGACAGTGAAACGGACAGACAGACATACGGAAAGAGAGACAGAGAGACAGACACACAGACAGAGACAAAGCAGGAGAGAGAGAGAGAGAAAGAGAGAGAGAGACAGGGAGATAGACAGAGAGAGGGAGAGAGAACCCGAGCGCAGGAAGAAGGAACAGAAGCACGCAGATACGATACACATTTTTTTGAAAATGTAAGATCAAGGAGACAGAGGAAGAGAATAATGAAACCCAGGACAACTGTGTCCCATTTGGACATCTACAGCAGAAACTATGTGTGTGTCAATCACTCAATCAATCACTCAATCAATCACTCAATCAATCAATCAATCACATTTATCCCGTTTTTGCTGGCCATAAGACCCATATGAACACAATATGAAAAAGCAGCCATGGAGCAGTCGAGGTGATATAAATACAGTAAGCACGCAGACTTTGTTGCAGGCAGGGAAAGGGCTACATGTTTCTGATCTTTAGACATTCAATTACATTCACGGTCAGTTTCTCAGGAGGGTTTGAAAACAGCATCTGAACCTTAAAGCCTGATTGTGTGTGTGTGTGTGTGTGTGTGTGTGTGTGTGTGTGTGTGTGTGTGTGTGTGTGTGTGTGTGTGTGTGTGTCTGTGTGTGTGTGTGTGTCTGCCTGTCTGTCTGTGTGTGTATGTGTATGAGTGTGTGCATGCATGCGCGGTGTGTTCGTTCGAGCATGCATGTGTGTGTAAGTGTGTGTCTGCGGGCGCACGCGTTTGTGTTTGTGTGTATTTTATGTCTGTGTATGCGTATGTGTGTTTGCGCGCATGCATGCGTGTGTGTGCGCGCGCGAGTGCGCGTGCATGCGTGCGCGAGTGCGCGTGCATGCGTGCGCGTTTGTAACACTTTAAACAAACCAGCACTGAAACAGACATAAAGCAAATGGACGATATAAGAAAAGAACACAACAACACAGCCAGTATGAAGCACAACACATAACATGCATCGAGAACAAACATAAAATAAAGCAATAATACGGGGAACAGACTAATACCACGACATGAAACACGGGACGCTGTTGAACTGTTACAGAGAGTTATGCGCGCAATTACTCTCGTGATTATTCTTCTATTCAGCTTTATGAATGCGCTTAAAACAAAATGGACACATTCTGTTATTCAATAATTTTCTCTCTCCCCTCAAAAGGGAAAAGTACAAATAAAGGAGAAATGCTACAGACTGACAGACAGACAGACAGACAGACAGACAGGACGGGAAAGTCTAGTTGGTTAGAGCTTTGCGCATTGCGCTCGTGATCTGGTTCGAATCCTGTTTAAGAGGTTATTTTCCCTCGGAGTCAACATCAGTGCCAACTCCACTCCCCCACAAAAGTCCTTCTAATGAGATTTAAATCCAAGGGCCCGTTTGCGGACGCACGCAGGATATCGTGTACACGCGTTAAAACCTGTTCCGCTTTTCCGAAGAGTAGGCCATTGTATGCGAGGGAGAGGAGATGGGCGCCGCCGCGTTCTCAACATGCTGGCCGTTTGAGAAGCTGAGGTCTCTGATACCTCACTCCCCTACGACCACATGGACTATGGGACACCTTTAGGTTTTTACCTTAAGCCCTTGTGTGCCAAAAGTAACGGATGACAAAATTGACAAAACTGCACATACACAGTGACTGGATAATAAAAAATGCAAGAGTCGTTATTTCTTTATCCTTGAAATAAAAGAATAAACTAAAATGAATCGATAGACTAATACACAAAGACACGAAGCACAAATAAATGTAGGAGATGGATTTCAGACAGACAGAAAGACAAAGGTAAGGTAAGGTAAAGGTAAAGGAGTCCCATAACCTATAAGGTCGTAGGGGAGCGAGGCGTCAGAGACCTCACTTCTCTAGGGCAAGCATATTGAGGGCGGCGCCCATCTCCTCACCCTCGCTGCTTTACTTTCCCTGACCCTAAAGAGGGCAGGTACCCATTGACAGCTGGGTGAACTGGGGAACTGTACTGAGGCCAAGGCGCGCAAACGGTCACCCATCCAACTGGTAACCACGCTCGACAAAGAGGCAGACGAAACGAAAATACTTACAGAAATACCACAGACATAAACAGGAAAAAATTAATCTGCATACATACATTTGCAGATACACCCAGACAGACAGACAGTACATACACGTTTTTACGATGACACAGGACAAATAATACAACGACATGAAATATGACGTGCTGTGGAACAGTTACAGCGACTTATTAGTACAAATAAAAGAGAGGGGTTACACACAGACACACAGAAACACAAATATAAGAGATAAAGATACAAAGCACAAATAAAAGAGGATTTCAGACAGGCAGACAGATATACAAACAAACAGACAGACAGACAAAGTAGCATACACAAAATGAGACTTTTAATTTTTTTTAAATTTTGTTGTATTCTTTTATATCGAGGATAATGAAACAAGCACTTATGTGCTTTTTTACATCCAGTCCCGTGAGTATGCGGTTGTGTAAACTGTCATCTGTTCCCACCGGCACACAATGACCTACTCTTACGAAAAGCGGAACAGGATTTGTTACGTGTGCGCAAGATGTTCTGCGTGTGTTCGCACAGAGGGCCTCGGTTTATAGTCTCATCCGGACTTTTGGGGAGAGTGGAGTCTGCACGGATGTTAACTACAGGGAAAATTTCCCCTTGAACGGGAATCGAACCCGGGTTGTCAGATTGCGAGCGCAATGTTCTAACCACTAGGCTATCCCGTAAGGAACGAGTTATATAGCCACTGATACAAAGCAGAAAAACAATAAATACGCATACATACATTTAAAAGATACACATAGACAGACAGTCTATACAACCATTTAAAATGATACAGAAAAATCCGACATGAAAATTGACCTGCTGTAAAACTGTTACAGAGAGTTATACGCACAATTACTCTCCCATGATTATTCTTTTATGCAGCATTATGAATGTGTTCAAAACAAAGGGGATACATGTTTGTTATCCAACTTCCCCCCCCCCCCCCCCCCCTGCAATGCCCCCGCAAAATAGTAATGTACCAATACAAGTGAGGCGTTACAGACAGACAGGACGGGATAGCCTAGTTGGTTTGAGCGTTGCGCATTGCGCTTGTGATCTGGTTCGAATCCCGGCTAACAGGATATTTTTCCCTGGAGTTAGCATAAGTGCCGCAGACTCCTCACCTCCAAAAGTACTTCGGATGAGACTATAAACCGAGGTCCCGTCTGCTAATGCAAAAGTAAAAGCTTGCGCACACGTTAAGACCTGTTCCGCTTTTCGGAAGGGTAGGCTATTATGTGCCGGTGGTAACGAATGACAAATTTGACAACACGGCACATACACGGGGACTGGATGTAATAAACGATACATGAATGTTTATTCCATTATCTTCCAAAAAAGAAATAGGCCAACATAATAAATAAACTAGTAAACAAAGACACGAAGCACAAATAAAAGAGGATTCCAGACAGGCAGGCAGACAGTCAGGAAAAGATGCAGACGAAAAATGAGACTTACATAAAGATAGTTATAAAACCACTGACATAAACAGAAAAGAAAAAAAGTCTGCATACATACATTTGCAGACACAGACAGACAGACAGATAGACAGACAGATAGTCAGACAGACAGCCACACAGACAGTCTATACAATTACTTACAATGACACAGAAAGAAAAGTAATAATACAATGCCATGAAACACGAGGTGCAGGTGCCGTGGAGCAGTTACAGAGAGTTATCAGCGCAGTTGCTCTCCCAGGGTTGCTTCTAGTGTCCAACTTTATAAATGTGTTCAAAACAAAGTGTTTACTTTTTGTTATTCAAGATACTCCTCCCCTGATCCCCAAAGAGAAAAAGGACAGATTTAAAGAGAGGATATGCAGACAGACAGACAGACAGACAGCCAGTAGGCCAGCCAGCCAGCCAGCCAGGCAGGCAGGCAGGCAGACGGACAGACAGACACAAACACGAAGCACAAATGAAAAAGAAAGATTTCAGATGGACAAACAGACAGACAAAAACACGAAGCACAAATGAAAGACAAGATTTCAGACAGATAGGCACCCAGACAAAAAGACAGAGAGACAGACAAAGATGCAGACGGAAAATGAGACTTACAGAAAGACAAATATAACCAACGACACAAACAGAGAAAAAAAAATCTACTAAATCCATTCAAACACACACACACACACACACACACACGCGCGTGCGCGTACACACACACACACACACATACACGCACACACGCACGCACGCACGCACACACGTACACACATACACACACAGAGTCTATAATATTATTCACAATATCACAGAAAAAATTACACCGACACGAAACATAACAAACATATCGTAGAACTTTTACGGAGAGTCATAAAAGCAATAATACTCTCCCGTGGTTATTCTAGTGGGCAGCATTATGAATGTGTTTAAAACAAAATTGATACATTTTGTTATTCAAGATTATTCTGTCTGTCTGGGTCGCAATGACCTACTTATTTTTTTGTCTCGGAAAGAAAAGCTAGCGCTTTATATATTTTTGGCATAAACTGGATGCGTTTATCACTTAATATGGAAAAGAGTACAACAAAAAATGTGTGTTGAGAGTATTATTCATTTTAAAATTAATTATTTTTAGTGTAAGTGTCTAAAATCATTGTCAATCCCTTTTTCTGAGAAATCTTTAAACACACTATTGAAAAAAATAATGTGGCCTTTTTGTATCATCATCATCATCATCATCATCATCATCATCATCATCATCATCATCATCATCATCATCATCATCATCATCATCATCATCATCAGTCCCGTGACCTTGGCGGTCGTGGAGGAGACACGAAAGACGATGCTGTGGTAAGCCTCCTCCATCCATCTCGGTTCTCGGCTCTGCGTAGTAGTGCCGAGTCATTCATCCTGGTCCATTCTCTGATGTTGTCCATCCATGACTTGTTCTGTCTTCCCCTCTTTCTGCCACCTTCGAGTGTTCCCTGCAGTACTGTTTTTGGCAGAGTGTTGTGGCGGGTGACGTGGCCGAACCATGTCAGCTTTTTCTTCTTGACGATGGTGAGAAGGAGTTCCTGTGGACCTGCCAGCCGTGTTATTTGACTCTTGACAAATTCATTGGTCTTTCGTTCTCTCCAGGATATGCCCAGCAGTTTTCTATGGCATTTTGTTTCAAATGATTGGATTCGCTTTGCTGTTTCAGCAGTCAATGTATAACAAAATCTTTAACGAACAGTCCTCAAGAACATTTGTTATAGTTACACCATGTCATGTTAGCATGTCTTATGCATCTATTTGTTGTTAGCATTATTTAGCTCTTTTCTCTAGACTGTCTAGCTAATTTAGCAATAGAGAATCATGTTACTGCACACATCCATCAATTTAAGTGCCTCCCCCCCCCCCTCTCCCCCTTTTCCCAGCGTCTAATATCACTTTGAGAGAAGAGGCGCAAAATCGAAGCAACAACAACAACAAGAGAAAGAGAGAGAGAAAGAGAGAGAGAGAGAAGAGGGAGAGAGAGAGAGAGACAAAAGGAGAGAGACAGAGAGAGAGACAGAGAGAGAGACAGAGGACAGAGAGAAAGAGATACAGATAAAAAGAGAGAAAGAGACACAAAGAAAGAGAGAAAGAGACAGAGAGAGACACAGAGGGCCAGAGAGAGACACACAGAGAGACACAGAGAGAAAGAGACACACAGAGAGGCAGACAGAGACAAAAATACGGAGAGAGAGATAATTGAATGTAATTGAACTGAATTGAATTTTTATTGCCGTTAAGCTATACAAACCATACAGCAAGCGCCGGTGTTACATATTCTTCGACGCTATGTCTATCATTGACATAGATACCACAGCAGATGCGATGCCTGATTACTTTGAAAGAAGTTAAATAAGAGAGAGAGAGAGAGAGGAGAGAGAGAGAGAGAGAGAGAGAGAGAGAGAGAGAGAGAGAGAGAGAGAGAGAGGAGAGAGATAGGCATAGACAGAGAGACAAGCAGACAGAGACCGACATAATTATATACAGTAACGGAGATACGAAGATAGAGACATAGAATAAAAGCATTTTTTTAAACCCACAAAAAACAGATAACAAGCAATTGAGCTAGACGAAAAGAAAACACAGAAACAGACGAAGACAGAGGGAAAATAATCGACACACGCTCACACAGACAGACGGAAAGACAGAGCAGGAGAAGACAGACCAAGTTGACTCAAGTTTTCTAGAACGCAATGCTCAAAAATGAAAATGGAACAAAGCTTGGCTAAGGCTAATATTATTTATTTTTACAAAAGAATCCAAGAACAAATACTGCACAGAAAAAGCTAACATGACTAGAAAAAAAAAAAGTAGCTGTAAAAATTCAAATGAACAGGACCCCTGCTTTTCACTCTATTAGATCCGTTTATAAACAAAAAACAAAAACAAAAACAAAAAAACAAGCAAAACGCCCAAAACAAGCAAACAGTGCAATGCTTAATTTAACCCCCCAGAAATGGACGGTGAAAATGTAGAAAAAAAGCAAAGTTTATCTTAAAGTAAATGCGACGAACTGAAGCATCCATCTTGTTGTTGTTGTTGTTGTTGTTTTTCTTCTTCTTCTTCTTCTTCTTCTTCTTCTTGTCATCATTATTATTATTATATTATTATTATTATTATTATTATTATATTATTATTATTATTATTATTATTTATTATTATTATTATTATTTTGTTGTTTTGTTGTTTTGTTATATTATTATTATCACATTATCATTATTATTATCTATCATCATTATTATTATCATTAATTAATACCCTAGATTTTCTCCTCACCCTTCT
>CM054135.1:20967066-20989566 GCA_028751875.1 Rapana venosa
CGAATCCGCTCGTTTCACGTTCTATGCTTCTAAGTTACTTCTACACCTTTGATCCTGAAGTTAAAAGTTAAACGTAACGGTGTCCCATTACCTATGTGGTCGTGGGGGGAAAGGGTTGAGGCATCAGAGACCTCAACTTCTCAAGGGGACAGAATATTGAGGGCGGCGCCCATCTCCTCTCCCTAACTGTTCTACCTTACCTGAATCTACAGAGGCATTTATTCATTACAGCTGGGTGAACTGGGGGACTGTACTGAAGCCAAAACACGCAAATGATCACCCATTCAAGTAGTAACCACCCTCCATGCTGCTTAACTTTAGCTGGGGAAAGCGAGTGCTCGGACCACTGAGCTATCCTGTCCCTCCTGAAGTTTATAATAGCATTTTATAAATTTCGGATACACACACACACACACACACACACACACGCACACACACACACACACATACACGCACACACACATACACGCACACACCGCTTCAAGCAGTTACATTAAAAATGAACACTCTTAAAAAGGGAATACACCACAAAAAATCAAATAACTTTATGCTAAAATCCCCCAGAGGTTATCATGATCTTTTTCAGCACATGTTGAAGTGAACCTTACAATATCAGCAAACATTTATTCGCCCAAAAGCAGTTTATCCATATATTGCCTTTCACGGTTACAGTAAAGAAACCTAGCCCCAGTCAGTATGTGTATGCTTTCCGCAATAGAACGTTGACTTAGCTATAGGTATTGTGTCTGGTATTTATCAGGAAAATCCTTCCATTCAAGAAGAACAAGACATCATATATGCATATAGCTTCTAGAAGAAATGTAAAAGTCGTGTTATATGCCGCGGCTGGAAATAATAAGACAATATGAATGCTGACTGTGATTTTTTTCAGAGCAACAAGGACCAAGTGTGTGTATGGATCAATTGATTTTCCTCTTTTTACTTCATTCAATAAAAAGAGATCTGTAGACAAAAGCATGCATATCGCACAAGGACAAAGACAGTTATCAATCAAGCAATAATTACACACTTTGTTCATGTGATCAAAAATCCATATCAACGCAAATTGCGATAAACACACACGCACATTCATACATACATACACGCATATACATACATATAAATATATAATATATATCTATATATATATATATCTATATATATATAATATATACATATATATACATATATATATATATATATATATATATATATATATATATATATATATATATATATATATATATATGAGAGAGAGAGAGAGAGAGAGAGAGAGAGAGAGAGAGAGAGAGAGAGAGAGAGAGAGAGAGAGAGAGAGAGAGAGATATTCTCGCAGTAGAACAAAATCATCATTTCTAACAACTGTACTTTGTGCAGTGGCTATCTCAAGTTCTCATGTCCAAAGGACCAAAACAGCCTTAACTCTTTCCCCTTGGTGGCGAGTTTACATGCTGAAACATCTAAACTCTAATACATAAGTTATTTGTGAGGTAAAGCATTCTCTTCCATTATTCCTCCTCCCCCCCCCCCCCCCACTTTGTTCCATTTCACCACCACTTCCATTACCACTGCAATGTTCCCACCTCTGTCTTTTATGTTTATTGTTTTTCTATACCTTCGTAAATACAATTATGTGCTGTTCCATCCAAGATTGTAAAGAACTTATTTTATATCCATGTTAGGGTGACACGATACCCTAATGGTTAGAGCGTTGTTTTATCAATTTGAAGGCCTGGGATCGATTCTGGCTTAAAGCCACCAGCCACAAGCACATCAAGAGGATTTTGTCCCATCGTTAATATCAGTGCTGACCAGACTGTCCCGAACATCTTTTAGATGATACTATAACCGAGGGCCTGTGTGCGATCGCACGTAGAATATGTTGCGAGCACATTGAAATCTGTTCTATCTTTTGAGTGAGTAGGCCATCGGCGCTAGTATCGTCATGGATAGCTCTCTCCCTCTCCCCCCTCTCTCTCTCTCTCAACTGTAAAATATACTGGGTACCTACCCTCTTTAGGGACAGGGAAGGTAAGGCAGTGATCGAGACTGGGTGTAAAAAAGCACATGGGTGCGTATTCATTATCATCGAAATAAAGGAATTTGTGATTGTCATTCTCTCCTCTCTCTCTCTCTCTCTCTCTCTCTCTCTCTCTCTCTCTCTCTCTCTCTCCTCTCTCTTCTCTCTCTCTCTCTCTAGCCCTCTCTCTCTCGCCCTCTCTCTCTCCAGCTTTTTAAAAATAATGTTTCACTATCCACCCCTTCTCATCCTGTCCCTATGTTCTGGCTTTTTTTTTAAAGTGTACATCACATTTTCCGAAATCAACAGCGCCTTTGAAATGAAAAAGAAACAATGACCTGTTGTTGACACGTTTTGGGAGGACATACAGTACATAGGTTAACACACACACTCACGCACACATTCTCTTTCCCCCCCTTCTCTCTCTCTCTCTCTCTCTCTCTCTCTCTCTCTCTCTCTCTCCTCCCTCCTCCCCCCCCCCCCCCTCCTCTCTCTCTCTCTCTCTCTCTCTCTCTCTCTCTCTCTCTCTCTCTTTCTCCCTCTGTGTCTGTCTCAAACACATTAGCGGTCAACAGCAAGCAGTAACTATTTGCAATTATATCAGAGATATTTAAATGTTGACTTGACCTCGATCCTCCTGTTATTCGGCTTTTTTATTTGAATGTCCAAAAGGGAAAATCAAAGTGGCCATCTGTATAGTGTCTGCAATTGATCGTCAAAGATCAATGGGAAAGGGAGAACATCGACAATCTGTCTGCTACACGCCTTGTAAAACAAAAAGAGGGTTATTTCAACTGGCTGAAAGCAACCTAACAGTGTTAAGGCTGATCATGAGTTGTTACCCTAATGTTGTTGGGTTTTTCAGGGTAATGCGAACAACAACATCTGAATTTTCTTGTTTCTTTTTTGTTGTTATTTGGTTTGGTTTTAACAGCACACAAACAATCCCCAAAGTCCAAATGCGGCGCTATATAAATTCCATACATTATTATTATTATTAGATGTTGAGGGAAAAACGATTTCATAAGCAAAACTCTTATTATTGGTATACCTTGGAACTCTAGCTAAGAAAAGCAATGCAGGACAAAAAGCACATAACACGAAATAAACTGGGATGATACAAGGACATGAGTAGTTTTTGATCAAATGGATATCCACATTTTTTTTACTTATTCAAGAATCTAAATCACGGTAGGTAGAGTTGAGCGTATGTAGAACAATCGACAATATCGCTCAGTATGATACCAGTGCAGTGTAATTGTTGTTGTTGTCTTCAATTTAACGTCTGTTCACTCTAAGTGATATTAGATGCAGTGTAATATAGAAAAGAAAATACCGGAATTGATATATTTTGTATCGCATTTCAAATAATACGTATGTTCAATGAAGTCAATTAGCTTGATAGCTAGTGTGTTTTCTATGGGGTTTGCTTGGTTATTGGAGGCTAACTAACTACTATACTCGCATGTTGATTGGCTGAATAGCATGGCTGGTTGATTCGTTAGCTGGTTCTTTTTAATAATCGTAAGTTTTGTTATTGTTCAGTAAAGAGTCAGATACACTAAAATAGCATAAACAGTTGAGTCCTCAGTCAATTTCAGTCCTGATGGTCACAAAAGGCATGGTTCAATCTAAGCATATTTTGTTAGCAGATGTTCAGAATTCTTCTAAAGCTATTCAGAAGTGTGTTCATAAATGACCGTTCGTTCCAACTGTCTGGTGCCAATCCACTCTCGATCCTTTTCTCTTCGTCTGGCCTCTCCATTTCCAGTAATGTTGAAGTCACTCACAAACAGCTCAGAAACCTAAGAATGTCCACTGATGAGATTGTGACTACACACACATTTTTGCGTGCGCGCGTCTACACCCCTCCCCCCGCGTATATATATATATATATATATATATATATATATATAATATATATATATATATATATATATATATATATTATATATGTGTGTGTGTATGTGTGTGTATGGGTGTGTGTGTGTGCGTGTGTGTGTGTGTGTGTGTGTGGTGTGTGTGTGTGTGAGAGATTATATAACTGAACAGTGGCAGAAAGACAGACAGAGAAACGAAGAATGAAAGAAAGACAGATAGGCAACGTCGTTCTCTCTATCCCTGTCTCTCTCAAACACACAAATACACACACACACACACCATCACACACACACACACACCACACACACACACACACACACACACGCACACACACACACACACAGGGGAATTTTCTAAACTATTGATTTACGTAACAGACTTGCAAATCAATATGGATTGTTGATAAACAAACTATTTCAAATTGTGTGCAAACAGCATGTTTGGCTGTCTCGCCATATAGGCAGCCATTTTCGACCTCAGGATATTTGTTTCCCTTTTATTAGCAGAGCTCTTCAGCCCAGAAAAAGTCTATGTGTAACCATAATGTTGTATCAGCTTTGTGAATCTGTGTCCCCATTCACAAAAACTTACACTAACTTTGCCCACAAAATGACTATTGCAAGTACCCTCGAAAAAGAGTATTATTCTGCTTATTGAATGATGTTTTGAGTGTGTGTGTGTGTGTGTGTGTGTGTGTGTGTTTGCACACATGTGGGTGTACAAGAGAAAAAAGAGTTAACAATAGGTAGAACTTTTTAAAAGATACACTAAAATAATCCAAAATTGTGTTCATCTTCCCCTCTAAAGAGCTGATTTTACACACAATACTCATGAACACACAGAAATTGGTCCCTCAAGGGAAAAAAGAAATATGAACACAACTACGTGCTCCGCTTGTAGGCTACATCTATTGCTGGCCAGTAGGTGCTATTTGCCATTGCTAAACCAATGAGACTGGACAAGGGCATATTGCCATTATTTCCCTAGGTAACTGACCACGTTTAGAGGACAATAAGATGATTGGTCAGTGACCTTTCAGTCTGATGTTTAAAACCAGATATCTTCATGCCAGGAGTCGTCGTGTGTTTGACCTTTGTTTGAACCTGAATATTCCCTACGAACCATTATGCTGTGTGTGGAGGTGCAGAAGTGCTAGTTTGATGAATGAGACACAAACTGAGGTCCTGTGTACATACACATTTAGCATGGTAAAAGATTCCATGGCAGCAAGAGAGTTGTCCCTAACAAAACTCAATAGATAAAAGACATTCTCATAAGAAAACAGACAGACTTGCAAACAAATAAATACAAATAAGGCAATGTGGATAGCACTACTCTTGTGAGAACATCTTTTCCCTAGACAGCTATTCAAATTTTATGCAAGAAAATCTCCAGTGATTGAACATGTACTCATTAGGTCAAGCTATAGTCTACCATCTAATAATTTGTTGATTGCTTAATAATCTATCAATCATTATCAAATAAAAAAGCAAGCTTACATTCATTAACATTGTGATTAAGAATAAAACACAGATGGACAGGGTGAATTTGAAGATGAAAAGGAACAAGATAGAAGAAATGACATTATTTTTAATTCAATTTTATTGTTTTCTTTTATATCAAGCAAAATAGAATAAGCACTTTCGTGCTTTTTTTACATCCAGTCCCCGTGTGTATGCGGTTTGTAAATTCTGTCATCCGTTCTCACTGGCACACAATTGCCTACTCTTCCGAAAAGCAGGTTTTTAACATGTGCACAAAATGTTCTCTGTGTGTTCACACATGGGACCTCGGTTTATAGTCTCATCTTAAGGACTTTTGAGAAGAAAGGAGTCTGCACTGATTTTAACTCCAGGGGAAAATATCCCCTTGAACAGGAATCTAACACAGGTCATCAGATTACGAGTGCAATGTTCTAATCACTACACTATCATACCACCCCCCTACATAGGTGATGGTTATAAAGCCCATACATCTTAATTTAATAATTTTGACCATTTTTTTAATTGATCAGGTATCAACTTATTTTTTTCTATACAAAACTTAAAATAATCTATTATCCATTAACTAAATGGAGAAAGTAGTCATCAAAGGCTCTGTCTGTATGTCTGTCTGTATGCCAGTCTCTCTCCCACTCATTTTTTCTCCTTACACTATTCTTTTAGTCATTATAAAACAACAAAGATATCTATCCTTTTTGTGCAGACCTTCATGAAGGTTTTTGTTTACCCCACAGGACAGTTTTGTCCCCTACATCTCTGACTATCTCACTCACTTAAAAACTAAATCCACACATAATCACTTTTTTCCAGGAGAAGGTTCATGCTCTAGAATATCCCAAACGGATACCAGTTCTCCTACCATTCTGAAGGTTATCTACACATTATTTTAGGTGCTACCAGCATAAACCTGTCCCTAAAGATCTGGCAAGGTCATTTTCGTTTTTACAAAACAACGTTGTGGTGATCTGATTTTGGTCACCCTCCATTTTTTGTCATGCCTGCGTAATCAGTTTGTCTCCCTGGGTCCAGGCATTTTGTTATTGAGAGCTATTTTCAGACCAAAAGCTGCTAGAGGGATAAATAATATATCAGGGTGGAAATGTCAATTGCTGTAAATGTGGCCAAGAGGAAGGTGTATGTTGCTATGGAACTGTTTTGTCTGTGTGTTTAACTTGTTGTTTTACAGTTAATCTTATTTCGAGTATTTGCTTTGGTGTCTCTTCTCTTTTGTTTTTCACGAGCTCAATGCCTCTTAACAGTACATATCAGCTTATAACAATGGAGGAGAGACAGGCCATATAAAATGAGACCATACACTTTTTAAGGCATAAAGAAAGATGAGGACATAGTTTTTTTGTCAAACACGCTATTAAAAGTTAAATGAAAAGTACTCGGATTCAAACAGTTAATAAGTGATAAGTACAAAATAAAAAATGTATTACAGAGGTTGAAGTTAAAACAATGTGGAACATGTTTGCACATATATGCAATGGAAGAAACACCAGCAACTTGAGTTTGATGTAGTCATTTCTTTATACTTAGTAATATCTAGTATCCAGATTTAAAAGTGGGGTTGTAGAGAACTTGCAGTGGAAGGAAGAGGTCTGAGAGAAGATGGTATTTGGGGTGAGGCAGGAGGTGTGTGTATGTGTGTGTGTGTGTTTGTCAGTGTGTGTGGGTATGTGTGTGTACGTGTGTATGGAAGCGTAGGTGAGGGGTAGTGGGTAAGGGAACACCACAAAACCTGCACAAATTGAACACACACACTCTACCAATATGTGTACTAGAGAGTATGTGCAAGAAAGTGGATAAATTACTTTAAAGTGAAAAATTATGAAAACGAACATTATATACAGTAATCCAGAAAAAAAGAAATATTGAAATAAAATGATAAAAGCTCTTTTTAAAAGTCAGGTAAGTGATTAGAGAATGTGCAAACTAAAAAAGAGATCCACTAGAAAAATTACGGGGTTGGGGGGGGGGGATGAAAGAAAGATACAAAAGGGACAGAGACAATAAGACAAAATAGATAGCAGATAGACAAGGAATAAGTTGCAATCAATAGGGACAACACACACACACACACAAACACACGCGCACACGCCACACACACACACACACACACACACACCACACACACACACACACACATGCACACACACAAACACAGCACCACACAACACACACGCCACGCACACACACACACCGACACAAACACACGCACACACACCACACACACACAAAAACACACGCACACACACACACACGCACTCACACACACACACATGTAATCACAATGTAGTTTCAGATATATCACTAAAAAGGGTATCAAATGTGCTAACAAAATGACTCTACAAAAACTCACCAGGCACGTACTTTTTCTCTTTACTGAAAGCTATGTGATGTATATATATATATATATATATATATATATATATATATAATATATATATATATATATATATATTATTGTATATATATATAAAGAGAGAGAGAGAGAGAGAGAGAGAGGAGAGAGAGAGAGAGAGAGAGAGAGAGATGTGTGTGTGTATGCAAGCGTATGTATACGTGTACACACACTCACATACATGTGGGAGCAGTGAAGGACAAAGAATTCCATCATTTCTTGGCCATTTCCTCTCTGGGGAACTGGTCACACACATACTCACGAACACTTCAAAGATTAGCCTATCATGGAAGAGAGAGGGAGGTGTGATCAGAGCTACATGCTTCCTGTGTTAGGCACAGCTAACATGCTGGGCAGTAGGTGCTATTTTCCAATGCTAAATGAATCACACTGGACGGGGAACAGCATGGCTTCCATTTCGCTGTGCTGATTTCCCATGGTAACTTACCACGTTTACAGGACAATGAGGTGATTGGCCACTGACCTTTTCCTCTGATTTTTTTCGAAGAAGATTTTTAAACATGTTTTTTTGTATGCATTAAACCACAAACATTCCGTAAATCAGTGGTCTACAGACGAATGCGTGCCTAGAAAGTGGGTAGTTATGGGTTCAATCCTTGTTTGAACCAGAAGTTCTCTGACATCTATAGCAGTCCTGGTGGCAGTCTTTCACATGAAACGATAAACTGAGGTCATACATGTAATACACAGCTGGTATAATAGGGAAGCAAACACACTTCCAAAAGAATAAACATATATATATATATATATATTATATATATATATATATATATATATATATATATATATATATATATATATATATATATTTATATATCTTGTGGAGACAAACGTTCAATGGTAAGAGTAGTCTGAATTTCAGGTATGACAATTGCTGTGACTGAAGGTGGTATACAAGTAGTCATTTCCTAGTGCCACTAGGAAAATTATAAACTGATACCTCAGTTGGTTTCTAGTTAAAATCGATTAACAGTTCTTTATACTAAAGAGAAACAAGAGGAAATATACCTACAAAGATGAGGACAAAAGAAGAAGATTGAAGAAAATGACATGGAAAAGACATACTCCTTGTGTCACAACAAAGCAATTTCGAGGACAACTTTATGAAACAGTGTTACTCAATCTAGATTATTTTAAACTACTAAAGCAATTCATCTACTATTGAGTGATCAACCCGTCAACCAATCATTCAATTCTCTCTCTATCTCCCTCCCTCCCTCCCTCTCTCTCTCCCTCTCTCTCCTCTCTCTCTCTCTCTCTCTCTCTCTCTCTCTCTACTTGTACAATTCTATCAAATTCATAAAAATTCAACGACATAAATGTGTTTAGACCAGGCATTCATGAAGCATCGCTGTATTTCACAGTACAGTTTGAAAAGCTGGAGCAGGAGAGAGTCATAAGTAAAACCAACAGTTTTCAAGCATTAAAGTAATCAAACAAAATGTCGAAACCAAAATGATGCGTGCTACAAGTCAAATCAAATCAAGTCAAAAACACTTAGATCAATTCATGAAGGGCAATTACAATACTGACAGGCACATTGATACGTATCATTATTTCAAAAGACACAAGAAACCTACATTTATTTGACTTGACTACAGAATATCCAAAACATTCTAAGTCCCCCATCACTCTACAAGCTATACATAGATTCATGTACTTCAGTATCAGCCTGTCCCTTAGGTCCTGAAAAAGGTGGGCTTTTATGCAAAACAATCTCCCGATGATCTGATTTTGATCTCCTCTCCACTTCCTGTGCCCGGATGATAAAGCCTTCTGCCCTTATCCAGGCCTTTTTTGTGATCGTGGGCTATTTTCTGATGAAAAGCTGTTACACGGATGAATAATACATTAGGATGGACAAGTGAAGTGCCGTGAACGTGGCGAAAAGAATGGTGTTTGTTGTTATGGGGCTGTTTGCTTCTGTTTATACCATTGATTTTATTCTAAGTGGGAGACGGGATAGCTCAGTGGTCAGAGCACACGATTTCCCTAAGCTGAAGTTAAGCAGCAATAAGCGTGGTTACCAAATGGATGGGTGACTGTTTGCTCGCCTTGGCTTTGGTCCAGTCCCCCTGTTCACTCAGCTGTAAATGAGTACCTGCCCTCTTTTTAGGGTCAGGGAAGGTAAAGCAACGAGGGAGAGGAGATGGGCGCCACCCTCAATAGTGTGGCCTCTGGAGGAGCTGAATTCTCTGATGTCTTGCACCTCTATGACCACATAGGTTAAGGCACACCATTACCTTTATATTCAAAGTGTTTTTTCTGCATGTTTGTTGCACTATTTTGTTTAAGACACCAATGTCTAACAATCATACATAAGAGGTTATCAAAAGTGAACGAAATGCAAGTTAAAAAAAAAATGGACAAGAAAGACAGTAATAAAACGAAATACGACTTCATTAGAAAGAAAAGCAATATCAAAATTAAAACAAATTAATACAGACTGCCACGTTTTCTTCGTGGAATGCTCATTCAGCAGGTATTGTTGTATGCCATATGAGCGAAAATGTGTTGTATTATATCATGTATCACTGTAAGTCACGGTGCGCCTGACAAGTCGGGCTTTGCGCATCAGACTTCAGCTTGGGAGAAAATTGTTATCGTTTAAGTCCATCAGGGGGAAAAAAGCAGGATATGGACCAGGAAGGCAGGATCTGAATAAAAAAAGGCGATGACAAGAAGAAAAGGAACAAAAGAAACACAAAGAGAAAGAGTAGTCCTAGTAACGAGTTTAATGAAGGTGGGAGTGTCATTTATACTAGAAAAACCCCCGTATCCTTACTGGGGGGAAGTAATAATAATAATAATGTATGGAATTTATATAGCGCTAAATCTTGTAAAGCAACAAATCAAAGCGATTTTTTTAATTTATGCGTGTGTATGCGGTTTTGTAAATTTTGTCATCTGTTCCCACTGGCACACAATGGCCTACTCTTTCGAACAGCGGAACAGGATTTAACGTGTGCGCAAGATGTTCTGCATGCGTTCGCACACGGGGCCTCGGTATATAGTCTCATCCGAAGGACTTGTGCTCAGTGAGATGATAAACTGTTCAAGTCTCTTTGCTTCCTGAAACAAATCCAGTGTGTGAGATCATCTTCATCGTCGTCATCATCATTTTCTTCTTCTGCTTCTTTTTCTTCGTCGTCGACATCACCATCATGAACGATCATATCATACAATAGCTACTGGTGCATATCATATGAGCGAAAGTGCGCTACTCTGCCGTTAAGTGCCTGAAAAGTCAAGCCCAGCACATCAGACTTCGGCATGGCGACATTATTTCATAAACTGTAAGCACAGACTGCTGATTGTTATGATAGAATCCCCAGGTCACCTTGTTTACCGACGAAACATTCACCCTGTCACACCGCCCTCTTAAAAAACCCACACAGACACGTCCTCCTTTACATGGTTAGTTTGTGGAGATGACATTCGATCCATGAATCTCTCTCCACGGTCATAGACATGTTTGGCTAGTCCTATAGACACAAAACAGACGCTATAACGCCTACTAAAGTTTAACCAAATGAATACCGACATCATTATGATAGGACAGTTGTGTTCTGAGCACGTCCATGTCTTCTGTCAATGACTATGTATGTTGAATAAACGACTGGCAAGCAGATGAACAAGCAGACAGACAGATCAGCAGATTGACCCCGAGAGACAGAGAGATGTTGACTCAATATGCCTCATATTCCTTCAATGTTGGGGTGTTTGACGACTTAGCCCACACTCATGTTCAATCGAAGTTACCTGACTGTGTTTTTTCTTCTTCTGATAATTATGTACACGTGATATTTAAAAGAGATCACAATTGCCCTAAATCACGTTAACTGTTCAAATTAATGGCAATTTGGCAGAACTTTTCTCTTTTTTTCTCTCAAAAAAGGCAAAGGGCTACCAGTATACTTGAACAAACATTTCTGACAATCCATTACCCTGTTTTACTAATCAAGGATGGGTAGAGAGATACTATTAATGACAAATACAGAAGACAAATCTTTTTTATAAATGCATAAAAAGCAGGTAGGAGGAAATGATCGAAAATAGATAAACCCATGACCGGTTACACTGTTAAGTATTCTATTCATTCAATTCATCTTTCCTTCTGTCTCCCTTCAGTGCAAAGCACACAGGCCCTCATCCATTAAGGTTCCAGTCTGGATTCCCACCAGACAAACCAGTCTCGACTTAGTTGCGTGCATCTGTTTGTAGACTTCAATCCTAGTTAGAGGGTGGGAGCTAGTTTCCAACGCTGAACGGTTGGACTTTACGAGGGAATAGCGTGGCTTCTTTTCCTTAGCTGTAATTTCCCTGGGCAGTGTCCCACCTCAAGGGATTAGTTAGGAGAATGGTCAGTGACCTTTCCATCTGATGCCTGTTATCACTACTTCACAGTATACAACTATCCTCCGACCACTCGCTGTTGCTATATACAGCAATTTGTACACCAGTCCACGTCACGCCAGGATGCTCGATGCAATCAACACGATAGATTAATGATTGGAGGATTTTCAGTTTTGTCTGGAAGTTTATTGGCTTTCATTCACGTTATTTTATTCCAGTGAAAGTAATTTCACTGCGTTTGGCTGTTTATAGGACAATGTTATGCAATGTTATTACAAATGGCATTGCTAGGCTGCAGGAAGTGACAACGTAGAGGTGAGACTTATTTGTGCTGATTAGGTAAAATGCTGTAACAGCAACAAATACGTTCCACTTATTAGAGGAGACTTATCTAAAGAGTTTTACTAGAATTAAAATAATAATAATAATGCTGCTGGTGTCTTTATTCACATAATTTTGTTTTGTATTGTATTTTTTTGGTTTGCAATGTATTTTATTGGATTGTATACTACTTTAAGTCATGGCATATTTCTATGTGAAAAATGTGGGCTGTTCTCTTCAGGGGGAGCCTGTCATCACAAGAGCATTACCAACCATCATGCCCCCCTTTCCTGTCTCCACATGTATTTGTTTTTCTATCAGGGTTGCTTTATCACGATAGTTTTGCCAGAGACAACTCTCTTATTTCTGTGGGTTCTTTAACGTGTGCTAAATGTGCACTGTACGTGGGAGCTTGGTTTATCATCTCATCCAAAACACTAGCAACCAAACTACTGCTCTTGGACTAGTGGATGCTGGAATAGTTTTGGGGACAAGCAGGCATGGAATCCAGACTTATTCCTTTTTTAAGCATGCGATTTACCTCTAGACCACCATTCAACCAAATTTGCATGTATGTTTCAAAACTGAAGACTGACAAACTGTCAAGGCTTCATATCGTCTTCTCCCAGCTCCTGAAGAGCATTGTCTTCCTTCAAGCTTCTGAGTAGACTAACAAGTGTTTGTGTCCTCACTTACCGAGATATATCCTTCGGATGAGACTATAAACCGAGGCCCCGTGTGCGAACGCATGCAGAACATCTTGCGCACACGTTAAATCCTGTTCCGCTTTTCGAAAGAGTAGGCCATTGTGTGCCGGTGGGAACAGATGACAAAATTTACAAAACCGTATACACACGAGGACTGGATGTTAAAAAAAATGACAGACAACAGTATGTTGTTGTCAAAGTAATGGACGAAGAACAATCTCTCTCTCTCTCTCTCTCTCTTCTCTCTCCTCTCTCTCTCTCTCCTCTCTCTCTCTCTCTCTCTCTCTGTCCTCTCTCTCTCTCTCTCTCCCTCCTCTCTCTCTCTCTCTCTCTCTCTCTCTCTGTAACTCATTTTCTTTCGTTGATGAAAGAATTAGAATCTAAATTTATTCTGAATCTAGCAATTGTTCCAGTTCATTGTCTGGCGAGATGTATCGACCAGTATCTGTCCGTGACAGAGGACTGAGCCTTTGAAAGACACACAAATTCCAGGATTTCGTTCCTTGCAACAGACAGGGATTTGACATATCTTGAGATGTCCATTGTCTTGCACACATGTCTAAAGACTTGACAATACTGCTTGCATCAAGTTTTCTTGGTGTTTTTCTTATAATCAGTTTCTTTCTGCCTGTTAACCTTTTTGTCTGTGTCCGTATGTCTATCTGTCTGTCTGTATGTATGTGTGTCTGTCTCCTTGTCTCTGTCTCTGTCTCTCTCTGTCTCTCTGTCTCTGTCTCTCTGTCTCTCTGTCCATGTCTCTGTCTGTCTGTCTGTCTATTCTCTCTCTCTCTCTCTCTCTCCTCTCTCTCTCTCTCTCTCCTCTCTCTCTCTCTCTCTCTCTCTCTCTCTCTTTCTCTTTCTTTCTCAATTGTCTGAATATTTTCAGATACACATATAATCTAAAGAAAACATGTGCGTAATTTCGGAAACAGCATAGAGTATTTTACTGAAAATAGTTTTTATCGACATATTTTGTCCCATCCATTGCATGCTTGCTTGCTAGTCACTGAATTAGTATGTTTGTCATTTGTCATTGGTTTGTCTGCTTTATTGCTCGTCTGCTTATAATAAAGTTTGGGTTTTTCATTTAGAACATGTATTAAAAATGCACTTTCAAATGCAAAACATTCCATTTAATTGCGATGTTGGGGACTATTTGTGTTTCTCGGTTAGAGGTCTAGGTTCAACAATTGTGAGATTTTGCGTGGGCGACCGTTATTGCGCACCATTAAGGTAGCTGCATTTCGACTTCGGGGTAGTATGTAAACACGAGAACACGGTGCACGCGCTATTTTGTTTCTCATATTTTGTCATCCGTTCCCTTTTTTTCTCTACTATCACACTCCCTCCCTTTTTCATATTGACGAAAACGCAAATATAGTAGATAGCATTGCATTCCTTCTTTGTTCTGTATGCAAGGCTGTCTTGATTTTTTAAAATGTATTTTATTCTTTTATATCGAGGATAATGGAATAAGCACTTATTGCTTTTTTAGATCCAGTCCCCATGTGTATGCGGTTTTGTTTATTATTTCATATGTTCCCACCGGCACACTATGGCCTGCTCATACAAAAAACAAAATTGTCATCCGTTCCAACTTGCATGCTATAGCCTCTTCTTCCGAAAGACGATACGATTTTTAACATGTGCTCGAGGTGTCTTGCATGCTTTAGCACACGAGACCTCCGTTTACAGTTCTATCTGAATCGCTTTCGGTGAAGTGGAGTTCGGACTGATGTTAACTCCGGAGAAAAATTCCCTTGAAAGGGTGCCTTGGTGGTGGCTCGATCCCGGACCGTCAAATCTTGAGTTCAACGCTCTTACCTCTAGGCTAACCAGGTCCCTGATTTGAGAAGATAACGTGCATTGTGTGAATGTCTATTCCAAGGGATCTTTTGGGTTTTCTGAGGCACTTACATGACCTCCTTGGCTATAAGGTACAGGAGGTCAAACCAATTCCAAATCACGATTTCCTACCACACATTGAATATTTTAAATAATGAGAAAAAGATGTTCCAGTTTAACAGTTGAGTCAAGTCAAGTCAAAAACACTTTAATCACTTCACTTGGATGCAGATATACCACATGTATGTAAAATAAGAGATTTTTAACACGTGATTTTGTTTAAAAGCATGAAATACAGAAATGTGATATGTCTTTGACAGCATAAACTTTAATGATAAGAACGTCTCTTGGTTGTGTGAGTTTCAGAGATAGTATTTCCCATTTATAACACAACCTCTGCAAATAGCTTTTACCCTGAAAGTCATAACTTCAATTGATACCCCACATCCATTATTTTTCTTCAATATAACTTCACTGACACCACGATCCACGAAATCATAAAATCAACTGAACAACTGTGTCGAACAGGATCTGTGTTGTAAATCTCTTGCACAGTTTATCATGATAGCTTTGCAGGGTATAAACATTACCTCTTGCTTTGATTTTTTGCGTTCTTCAGCTAGTGTTCCGAGGCTCACTAATGGTGTGATTTTGCTTGGCGACTCGTTTGCCCACCATGTGAAGATAGCCACATTCCGACGTCAGGGATTTTTCTTGATTGAATTCGGCTCTTCAGAACGATCCTGATGCACAAAAGACACATACAATATTTTTTAACAGTTAATCTAAATACGCAAACGTTATGCGGGCTATGTTGTGGTAAACCTCAAGAAACAGTTAGTAACCGACTCAAACCTTCCGCAACTCCACTCCCCTTAGAAGTCCGGGTGAGACTATAAACTAAGGTACCGTGTGCGAACACACGCAGAACATCTTGCGTGTATGTTAAAACGTGTTCCACTTTTCGAAAGGGTGGGTCACTGTGTGTCGGTTGGAAGGGATGATACAATTTAGAAAATTGCATATACATGGGGACTGAGGGTAAAAAAATGCATACTAGTGCTTTTTCCATTATCCTTGAAATATCAAGTAAATTAGTAAGTTAATAAATACTTTACATGCAATTTTCACTCAATGCTGGTTACAAAAGCACAGTTTTATTAGGTAAAATATGCAGGACGGTTGATCTCACCCGCATGCTAGTTCATTATAAAAATTAGTGATTGTTTCTTATGGGAGGGTTGATAATACCTGACGCTCCACGACGAAATGAATCGAATCGCATCTGATCCACTTTTCTGCCAAAAGTGATTTTAAGCAGGTCGGGGTCATGTTGTCGATTTTTTTTATTATGATTGATTATATGCGGGTCCGGATAGTCTATTGGTTAAAGTGTAGGAATGGGGATCCGACAGCCCGTGTTTCAGCCTCAATCAAAGCACCCGTTCTAGGAAGTATCTCCCCTGGAGTTGACATCAGTACGACTCCACTTTCCACAAAAGTCCTATGGATGAGATTATAGACAAGGCCCCGTTTACGAACGCATCCAGCTTATCTTGCGAATACGTTAAAACTTGTCCAACTGTTGAAAGTGTTGGTCTTTGCTGGCAGTAGAAATATTTTGAAATAGCATGTACACAGGTGTCATTTTGAACATCATCCAATAAGTCGGAATGCGGCTAATTAATGGTGGGGAAAACAGTTGCAATCGCAAAATGTCACCACAAATGAGTACTTAGTTGTTGGGATTGGTTAGAAAACCATACGGTTTCTTCTACCTTGTACTGAATCATGAAAGTAGAATAAGCTTCTTTTTCTTTTAAAAATGCATTTAAAAACACCCAAGCCTTCATTCCGACCATCCCTTATGATGCAAATTCTTCAATGTATCATCGCTATATAAATTCCATCTATCTATCTATCTGTCCCGTAGTCTGACGACCGTGGGGGCACCCTCAAAGACTCAGCAACCAGTTCCCTCCATTCCTCTCTCTGTTCTGCCTTTCTCAGGGTTTTGTTGAGTTCTAGGCCTGTCCATTCACTGATGTTATCCTCCCAGCTCTTCCTTGGTCTGCCTCTTCTTCTTCCTCCTTGGACAGTGCCTTGCAAAAATGTCTTTGTAATTCCTTGGGATCTTGTGACATGCCCATACCACTTAAGTTTACGCTTTTCACGATCGTTAGAAGGTTCTCATAGGGTCCAATGGTTTGCTGGATTCTGTTATGCACGCTTTCGTTGCTTATGTGGTCTTTGTAGGAGATGCCAAGGAGTCTCCGAAAGCATCTCATCTCCACTGCCTGTACTCTTCTCTCCAAATCTGCAGTCAGGGTCCATGATTCACAGGCATACAGAAATATGGATATGACAAGGGAGCGCATTAGTCTGATCTTGGAGATAAGTGAGATATTCTTGTCTCTCCAGATGGTGTTTAGTTTTGACAAAGCTGTTATTGTCTGTGCAGTCCTGCATACTACTTCTGGCTTGGATCCCTGGTCGGATACAATGACTCCCAGGTACTTGAAGCTTTGAACTGTTTCCAGCTTCTGGTCATTAACCCTGATATCAGTGCTAATGCCGTTGGTGTTATTAGTCATCAGTTTGGTCTTCTCTGCACTGATTTCCATGCCGTATGTTTTGGAGGCCTTATCCAAGTGTTCTGTTAGGCTGGCAAGCTCTTTTTCTGATCCTGCTATTCCATCAATGTCATCTGCGAAGCGGAGGTTTGTGATCGTTCTGCCACCAATGCTGACTGATCCTTCATGATGTTCCAGTGCATCAGCCATGATTCTCTCAAGGAAGATGTTTGAAAAGAGTGGGTGAGAGTAGACAGCCCTGCCTTACTCCAACTGTTGTTCGAAACCATTCTCCAATGTTGTTGTTGTAGTACACTGCACTGGTGGCCTCGCTGTACAGCTGTTTGATGACTCTGATCAGGTTTGCATTGATGCTGTACAAAATCATGGTTGCCCACAAAGCTGCATGCCACACCCTGTCAAATGCCTTCTTAAAATCGATAAATACGTGGTAAAGGTCTTGTTGATGTTGAAGGTACCGCTCACATAGTATTCTGAGGTTGAATATCTGTTCTGTTGTGCTGCGCCCTGCTCTGAAACCTGCTTGTTCCTCAGCAATGATGGTCTCTGCTTGTGGCTTCAGTCTATTCAATATTATCTGCAGCATGACCTTGCTTGGGTGACATATGAGGCTGATTGTGCGGTAATTATGGCATTGTTGTAGATTTCCTTTCTTGGGGAGGGTGATGATGAGTGACTGCGTCCATGGTGTTGGCCATTTTCCTGTCTGCCAGATCTTGTTGCAGATTCTTAGTAGGGCGCTGATCATGGCTTCCCCTCCAGCTTGGACCAACTCAGCTGGAATGTTGTCAGCCCCTGCTGACTTCCCCTTTTTCAGCGATCTGACTGCTGTTTCCACTTCTTCTCGGAGGATAGGGTGACTGTCTGTGTCTTTGCTTTCGGGTACATTAAGGACTTCTGGATCTCCTGCGGTTCTATAGTTATACAGGTCGGAGCAGTATTCTGTCCATCTGTTCAGAATATCCTGGTCGTCAGTGAGACACTTCCCATTTTTGTCTTGGATTGTTAAACCTTTTCTTTGTTTCGTGCTAGTCAGGTCTTTCACCAGCTGATATGCTTTCTTGCTATTGTTTTTCTTGATGTTCTCTTCAATGTCTTGGCACTGTTCACCGATCCATTTCTCTTTTGCCTCCGTCATGGACTTCCTGATTCTTTTGTTGACTGCCCTATATTGTTCTGCTCTTTCTTTTGTTTCATTTTTCTTTTTCTTCAACTCTCTACGCTTGTCGCATAGTTGTAGGATGTTAGGTGTGACCCATGGTTTTTTGACTGGTCGGCGTTTGCCAAGAAGCTCGTTTGCTGTTTCAGTCACCGCTGTATTGAAACTATTCGTCAGTGTATCTATGTCTGAGTCTATCACAGTGAGTGCTGCAAACTTTCCACCTATCCTTGCTTGAAAAATTTCTAATACCTCTGGTCCTTCAGCTTCTCGAGGTCAAATTTGATCCTGATGTTGTTCCGCTTGTGGATTTTCTTTAGACGTAGTCGGAAAGTCATCATCACAAGATCATGATCACTCCCTATGTCTGCTCCTGGAAAACTTCGTGTCTGTGCGATGTTAACGCTAGACTGAAACCGTCTTTTAACCATGATGTAATCTATTTGGTTGTGGTGTTCTCCATTTGGGCTATGCCATGTCCATTTTCTGGATTTCTTGTGTGGGCCAAGTGTATTCACTAGCTGGAGGTGGTTGTTACTGGCAAACTCCAGGAGTCTCAAGCCTCTTCATTTGATTGGTTATTACAATGTGGCCCACAAACGCCGTCCCAGTCTTTCCATGCATCTTCTCCTACCTTGGCGTTCCAGTCACCTTGCACAACGAGGATGTCTTTCTTGGGTGTTTGATTCAGAACCTCTTGTAGCTGGTCATAAAATTCTTCTACGGCTTCATCTGTGCAGTCTGATGTAGGGGCGTATGCCTGTACTATAGTTATGTTAAAGGGGTTGCTCTCAGGCGGATGGTAATAAGTCTGCTGGACACAGGCTGACAGCTCATGACGGTGTTCACGGTGTCTTTGTGAACGAGAAACCCACGCCGTGTTCATGTTTATCCTGTTTTCCACTGTAGTATAATTTGTGGTCTTCCTGGGTCGTTGTTTCTCCCATGTTTTTCCACCTGACTTCGCAGAGCCCAAGGATGTGCCATTGATATCTGGACATCTCATGTGTCAGTTCTTCCACTTTGCCTGCAGCTCTTAGTGTCCGTACATTCCATGTGCCAATGATGGTGTTGTTTCTGGCACGAATTTTGCTGCGTTTTACATCAGTAGCATACTTTCGACATCTGTTCTGATGAGCAACAGAAGGCGCGGTCCTTGGTAACCCGGGCGACGATCGATCCGGTATGGAGATTCTGGCTGTCTTTGTCATTGGTGTATCTTGGGCAAATCAAACCTGGCGGAGCCCATCCCTCTCCAGGTCGGATTTTTTGGTTGGGTTTACTCCCCACATGTGGCAGGTGGTACTGGGTTACATGGTTACCAGTAGCAGAGGGAGTCTCTGACCTGACCTGATATTCCATACATTATTATTATTATTATTATTATTATTATTATTATTATTATTATTATTATTATTATTATTTTGTCACTTCCTGGTGTCTGGCATGTCAATTTGAAATAACTCTTCATACAATAGCCCGATTTTCAATCAGTTTTAATTGAATAGATTTTTATAATTATTTGTATTGCAGATGGATAACATAATGCTTATCATTATTTATTATTGAGACTTAGAAACTGACCTCGGGTGCTGTGTGACTCATTGCGTGAGGTATAGTCACAAAATGTTACACTGAATTCTTTGCTACCGCCAAAAGCCTTCTTATGACACTTTTAAATCCAGTCTCAAGACATATTTATTTCAAACCTAAGATTTTTCTCTCCTGCTTCATCTCATAGTTTTTCCCTGCCTTCATCAGCCAAGATTCTATTGCCCTGCCAGGGTGTGTGACCTCTGTGTGTGTGTGTGTGTGTGTGTGTGTGTGTGTGTGCGCGTGCATGCACATTTAGACTTGATGGAACTATTGCTTGTTACTGGTTGTATGACTGTGTAAGAATGAGTTGAGTGCAAGCGCTTTGATTTGTCTCTGCAAGATATAGCGCTATATAAATTCCATTTATTATTATTGTTGTTATTATTATTATTATTATTATTATTATTATTATTATTATTATACAGCACCTACCAAATACAGTAACATGGATTCCCTACGTTTTTTTGTTCTTTTGCTGCGCTCATCTGTAATGAAGAAAAAAAAATGCTGTGAAGTCAGAGTATGTGGCGATGCACTTGAAAAGAACCATTTATGCAAGCCATTCATCTAATGTTATCTTGACAATCTGAAAGTGATTCTCAGGTTGGGTAAGTGAGCAAGAGTTTATCATCTGGGTAATATTTAGTGTGTTAAGCCGAAAAATACCGCCCCCACCCCCCTCCCCCCCCAAAAAAAAGAAGGCAGCAGCAACAATATACACAATAACAATAGCATTAACACCACAAACAACACCACCGCTACCACCACCACCAACAACAACAACAACAATAACGCGAACACCAAAACAAGGAATGGGCTTCTTCCTTTCTATAACACTGAAGAGTATTGATGAGTCCAAATGCTTGAGCCCCTTTATGTCCCATGAGACTCCCTCTCCATTTGTCAGTGTGAAACTCGTTGAGAACACGGTTTTGATTTTCCTTTTATCCCCCATTTTGCTCCGTTCAGATGACAAAGTGGTCTCTCCTGGAGCACAATTTATGATTGTAATCTGTTGCTTGGGGAGAGCTAAAAGGGTAAATGATAAATTATTTTTTCGAAAAGCCATTGCACATATCATGCAAGTGGCTGTGATAGTGCCAGTGGTTTGAGAGCTATCTGTGAGTGTTTGATGAGTTTTTTCAGTTTTATTGAGGCTTCAGATTTTTTTTTTTAGTGTTTGTGTTTGCTTTCTTTTTTATTACTCTTTCTACTGTATTTTCAAACTTCTGAGATATTGTGTTTATTTTCTTTTTGTCTTTCTTTACTTGTTTACAGAAAGTGTCTAACATTATGAGGCGAAATGAAGGAAGTTTCCATTGATAACATTTTATGTTTATTTCAATTGTTTGTACACTGAAAAACATAGCTGTCACTGAGAATAAGTTTTCTTTTAAATTGTTTATGGTTTATAATCCACACTGACTTCTGAAATGATTATCTTTGGCACGTGAAGTCAATGCCAGAGTGGATGCGTAAATGTAGGCCTAAAACATAAAAAAGTTTCAGGACTGTGTTTGCAGAATGTCATGTAATTTCATTAAAAAATAAAGTCATTTCTTTACAAGTCATGCTGCACTGTAGAAAGGTATTATGCCATATGTTACAGGGATCAAAAATAAACCAAAATCATCAACTGGGTTTGAGACTTCTGAATGTGTTCAAAAGATAAAATGCTCAGAACTAGATATGCATGTATTTTTTTCTATTTCATGTCTTATACACTTACGGTAGTTGACCATTATTAAGTGTTGTTGAATCTTTTACATACAATCCGTGACTAATAGTGACAAATACTAATCACCACTAGTGAAATCTCCTTCCGTTAGAATGTGAGGGGTATGGCTCTCAGTATAAATAGCATCCCCACCTTGAGAAAATAATATGTTGGATTTTCCATCTTTTCTACCCCTTGCTTTGTGTCTGTCTTGATCCTTTTCGTCCTTTCACCTCCTTGTCTATTTTCCGCGTTGCTGTTCCATTTTCCACCCGTCTTTTTCCAGAAAGACTTAAAATATAACAATTCTTTCCCACATCAAAATTGAATGTGCTGGGCCTGACTGGTCAGGCATTTAATGGCAGCGCAACACA
>CM054135.1:20992066-21007066 GCA_028751875.1 Rapana venosa
TCTTACCTTCACTGAGAGCAAATCTGTTGACTGTGAAAAATGTTGATGAACCTCGGTCCTCTAGCTGAGGAATGAAAATAAAAACCACACAATAATAACCATCATTAAGCGTAAGTGCATATTTCATGTATAAACCATGATCCAACATTGGCAATATTGTTCTTTTTTTTTAACATTAGGAAACAATAATATGGTATACCCCCTCAGTAGGGCAGTAGCTGGTCATAGAAGTTATCATTAGTGTTGTGTTGGTAGACTGCCAGATAAGCTCAGCTCAGCCTCAGATCATTATTTGTTTTCTGTCAGCACATCTCGCCTGTCAGATAGCTCAAACCAGTCAGACAGTTGATTGTATTTCTTGCATTGTTGATGAGATGGGAACAGTTTCCATTATTGATAGACAACTCTTCAATAATTTCTGTTTGACCTAAAGACATGAGTCAGAGTACTACCTTGTGTTTAAAAGTAGGGCTAGACTTTTTGTATCACATGCTAATGAGAAGCACTGTACAAGGCATTCTTTTCCTTGTTGTGGTCTTTAAATAAAGTATACAAGAAGATTAAAAAAAACTCTTCTCAATCTGTTCACCAATTTTTACTTTGTATTTTCCAAAGTCATTCACACTTCACTCACATACCATCACACACAGAAACACAGACACACAGACACACACACACACACACACACACACACACACGAACGCATGAACGCATGCACAGACAGAGACTTACTGGTTTATATACCTGTTTACCTACTTATTAACTTACTTACTCACTAAGCAACAACCTGAAAGCAGCCCTTCAACTATCACCTAGAAGACTGTCCATACATCAAGATTTTCCTGTTAACATATGTCCTTGGAGACTTGCCCTCCATTTGTCATTGTGAACTTACCAACGAAGCGATTTGGGTCATTTTCTGTTTTCTTTAGGTGATAAAGTAGTCTGCCTTGGTGAAAAATTTACCACAGTGATCTGTTTCTTAGGGACACCTTAGCAGATAACTGATGAATAATGTAAAAAAAAAAAAGGAAGAGGCATGGGTTGTAGAGATTGTAAGGGTCACACTGGTTGTAGAGTTATTTTGTTCTTGTGCCATACTGTTTGTTGTTTAATTGAGTTTTTGGAAAACATCACAGCTTACATCGAATCATGCCAGCAGAAAAACGCAATGAACACATATCAACAGAAAATCAACAGAAATCATACTGGTCTTGGAAGTGTGGAAATGATAATTGCTCAGTATTACATCTATTGCATTTTGATTTTATTCATGTCTGAAACCTGTGGGATATCCCAAAGTTTGAATGCTGTTATCTTCACTGAGAGCAAATCTGTTGACTGTGCAAAATGTTGATGAACCTCGGTCCTCTAGCTGAGGAACGAAAATAAAAAACACACAATAATAACCATCACTAAGCGTAAGTACATATTTCATGTACAATCCATGATCCAACATTGGCAATATTTTTAATTCTTTTTAACATTAAGAAACAATAAAATGGTATACACCCTCAGTAGGGCAGTAACTGGTCATAGAAGTTATCATCAGTGTTCTGTTGGCAGACTGCCAGACAAGCTCAGCTCAGCCTCAGATCATTGTTTGTTTTCTGTCAGCACATCTCGCCTGTCAGATAGCCAAACCAGTCAGCCAGTTGATTGTATTTCTTGCATTATTGGTGAGAAGGGAACAGATTCCATCATGGATAGACAATTCTTCAATGATTTCTGTTTGACCTAAAGACATGAGTCAAAGCACTACCTTGTGTTGTAAAAGTAGGGCTAGACTTTTTGTATAACATGCTAATGAGAAGCACTGTACAAGGCATTATTTTCCTTGTTGTGGTCTTTAAATAAAGTATACAAGAAGGTAAAAAAACTCTTCTCAATCTGTTCACCAATTTTTACTTTGTACTTTCCAGTCATTCACGCTTCATTCACATACATACACACACAGAAACACAGACACACAGACACACACACACACACACACACACACGAACGCATGCACGCATGCACTGACAGAGACTTACTGATTTATGTACCTGTTTACCTACTTATTAACTTGCTTTCTCACTAAGCCACAACCTGAAAGCAGTCCCTCAACTATCACCTAGAAGGCTATCCATACATCAAGATTTTCCTGTTAAGACATGCCCTTGGAGACTTGCCCTCTATTTGTCATTGTGAACTTACTAAAAAAGCGATTTGGGTCATTTTCTATTTTGCTTAGGTGATAAAGTAGCTTGCCATTGTAAAGAATTTACCACAGCGATCTGTTTCTTCAGGACAACTTATCAGGAAACTGATGAATAATGTAAAAAAAAAAAGGTAGTGGCGGGGATTGTAGAGACTGTAAGGGTTCTGTCGGTTGTAGAATTATTTTGTTATTGTGCATTGTTGTTTGTTTTGTTGTTGTTTTTAACTGAGTGTTTGAAAAAACACAACATATCATACTAACTGTGAATGATAAGTAACACAAATCAACATAATCATACTGGTCTAGGGACCTCTACATGTGTTGAAACGGAAAAAATGTTCAGAACTACATGTATTGCAAGTTTTTTGTTTACATCCATGTCTTAAACCTGTGGAATATCCCTAAAGATTAATGTTGTTACCTTCATTGAGAGCAAAACATGCTGAATGTGCAAAATAATAGTACTGAAAAACCTTGGTGCTCTAGCTGAGGAACAAAAATAAAAACTGTGATAGAGTAACCATCGCAAAGTGTAAGTGCATGTTTCATATACAATCCATGATCCAACATTGACAACACTGTTTATCCTGTTTAACATAAGGAAACAACCCTATGGTATACTCCATCAGGTGGGAAGTAGCACATCATCTTTGTTATCATCAGTGTTGTGTTAGCTGACTATCAAACAGGTTTAGCCCAGCCTGGAGTCATATTTTATTTTCTGAAAACACATTTCGCCTGCCCGATAGCCTAAACCGGCTAGCCAGATGATTGTCCATCTTGCATTATTGATGATGTGGGAGCTGTTTCCATCATGGGCAGACATCTCTATGATGATTATGTTTGATCCAATGATGTGAGTCAGACCACTCTATAGATTCCGTTGGTTGTAGATTTATTTTGTTCCTATGTGATAGTGCTTGATGCTTAATTGAGTTTTTGCACAGATGTTTGCTGTATTTATTCCTGCTTTCTTTGCTTTGAACAATTCCAACATGTTTTTGGTCAATTGGAAGCATTCATCTCTGAATTTTAAAATGAGTAATATACCTTCATAGGGAACATTGATATCATTTCTGTTTAGTTAATAAAGTAAAAAAAACGAATATTTTGTAACGCTTGCCAAAAAGAAAAAAAACAACACTTGTTTTTACGTTGCTATGGCAGCTCACCAATGGAGAGATTTTGTGTATGCAACTTTTGTATATATTATTTTTAGGAATGGTGTATTTCTGGTTGTATCAGATACTTTGCAGCTTTTAGACTTTTGAACAAAGAGGCAGCTGATTAGGTGAAGTGGGTAGGTGAGCTAATGTGAATCGCTGTTTTGAAGAGGTGAGATGAATAATTATGTCAAATACATGTTATAGTGTCTATGGTAACAAAAGCTTCATTATCAGTGTGTTTCACTTTCTCTAGGAGAATGTAAAGCACAAATTGCATTGTGCCTCGGTTCGCTCTGTAACTTGCCTGGTTGTCAAAAATGCTTCCTTCTGTCTTAGGTGTTAGTCTGCTAAGAACAGTTGTGACCCCCCCCCCCCCCCCCCCCCTCATCACATCCCTCTCTAGCCACATGATGAGCCACATTTTACTACAAGTTAATTTTTACTTGTTTGTAATGTTCGATTAAAAAATCTATTCAATAAGATGATGGATTGAAAATCGGACACTTTTATGAAAAACTATTACAAAGTAAAATGGCAGAAAGCAGGAAATGGCATAATGAGAAATAGACGAGTTCTGCGTTATAATAGCCCATCAAGATGACGATGTTGGGTATTTTTGTACATTTTTTTCAAAGCAAAGGGAACTTTAACAACACTTCAATATTGCATGACAAGGTAGAAAAACTTTGTTACAAAATCATTCAGCTTTTTCTACATTGCACAGTTATAAGGATATAAAACAAAATTATAAACATATTTCAAAGAGATATAGAGAGAAAGAGGGTTAGCCTGTAAGGCAGGTAGAAAAAATTACCCTTTATGATTAATTGAAACACCAAATGGTTGCATAGGCAATATCTCACTTCTTGGGAACATCAGACCTCTAGCTAGTAGAGGAGAAACATGTAGTTAGCATTGTTTTTCATTTAGTCGTTTTTATGTAACGATGAATTCAAAGTATATGTGGGCTTTGTCCCATAGGTGGCTCTTGGGGTATCTCTGTCTCCCGTCCCTTTTCAGCCGTTTCTGTCTCCAGTCTATGTCCTTCACGTGCATGATAACAACACATTCATTAGTTGAAACACCCCCACAGGAATGAGCAGTAGGCTGTAGGGTCCTGAAACATCATCATCCTATCGAGACAGTGAAATACCAAGACTATCCACCGCTTGTAATATTTGGTAGCCTCTGTAAACCGGGATTTTCGTTCGATAAATAATCAGTCATTAACTGGAAACAACAAGAACACTTCTTACATTAAAAATGAAAGTAAGTCAAAATACGAAAACCCGTTAAAGAAGATGTTTCCCCTAGAGTTAACATCAGTGCATGCTCCACTCTCCTCAAAAGTACTTCAGATGAGACTATAAAACGTGCCTCCATGTGTAAATGCACGCAGAACACCTTGAGCACACTAAATCCTGCCCACTCTTCGAAAAAGTAGGCCGTTGTGTCCTGGTGGGAACCGATGACAAAATTTACAAAACTGCATACACACGTAGACGTGGATGTAAAAGAAAAAAAATTAGTTCTTATTGCATTATTTTCGATAAAAATAAAATAAAAAAAATAAAATAAAACCATGCGCTACAAAATAAAAATACAGACCTCACGAAGACTGTTTTCAAAAGCAAGACCGACTCAAAAAGAAAAGAAAAAGGCAGACCACCAGCTTTTCTCATCGGCAACATCACTGACTCCTGTGGCATGAGAAACCATGAAGTCAGCAGGGTCAACAGAGACCTGAGCAAATGGAGAAGGAAGATCATGTTGGTGTCAGTGGGTGCGTTGGCCTCTGCCGTACTTAGTGACACCATAGGTGAGACAGGGGAGTTCTTGACAATATGTAGACATTGTTTCCTTGTCTGCTTATTGAACCAAATGGATGGCATGTCACTAGAGATATCTAAAGGAGGGGGGGGGGGGGCGGGATAGCCTGGTGGTTACAGTGATGTATTCGTGATCTGCTGACCTGGGTTCAGTTCCTTTTGAGAGGATTTTTCCTCTGGAGTTAACCTCAGTGCCGACTCCACTACCCCCAAAAATCTCTCGGATAAGACTATAAACCGAGGTCCCGTGTGCGAACGCACGCAGAACATTTTGCGCACACGTTAAAACCCGTTCCGCTTTTTCAGAAAAGTAGGCCATTGTGTGCCGTGGAACGGATGACAAAAGTTACAAAACTGTATACACAAGGTGACTGGATAAAAAAGCACATTGATGCTTATTCCATTATCCTCGAAATAAAAGAATGGAATAAAATAAAATAAGATAAGATAAAGTGGTTCGGGTTTGTTTGAGGTGGCTGGGAGGCAACTTTTGCGTATTAAAGTTTATCAGGGAAATTTTAGCAGAAAATAGCTGCTGCATTTCAGGATATTACTTTAGTTATGTCTGATCCGTTGAAGAATTTAAGAAAACAATGCACGGAGTTTTAAAAAACAAACACAACAACAGTTTAATTGAATTATTTTGCAAAATGGTTTTTGTCTAAAGCTTTGATATTAATCTGTTTATTATTTGTTAATGCAGTGCAATAATCTGACAGAAATGTGTTCTTGTTATACCCGTTACTAATGCTATTTGTTTTTATGTTGTGTGTTTCGCTTCATTTGCAGATTAGTTTGCTGCTGTTCTATTATCTGTTTGTCGGTATGTTAGTTTTCAACACACGGTTTTCTTGTGCTCTGATATTTTTTCCATGACTTATTAAGCATGTTTGCTTTACATTTTAAAGGTTATTTCAGATGGGCTGTGACTGTTTTGCTACTTGTTCAAAACATGATACCTTGCTTCCACTTTGGAAATTGTACTACCTATTTAACAGAAATAATTAGCAATGAAACAGACCTTTACTATGTCATTTTATTTTGCCTTATCCTAAATTTTGAACAAAGGGTGTAAAAATACAGTCGGTACCATTTTTTATGACAGTCTAGTAGCATGGATACTTGATGCAGTTTTGAGTTGGTTACAAAAAAATATATATATGAGAAAAACTGAAGTAGGGGGTGACATCATTTGATCCAGTTCCCTTCATCACTGTTCACCATGTAGCAAAAGTATCTTTCTGACAGGGTTTTCCCTCAGTGTTTACAGACTAGAGATGCATATGGGTTTCTGTAGTGTATGCGGTTCGTCAGGAAATTACTCTCTCGCTCTCTCAGATGAGAAAGAGAGAGGATAGAGGCAGGGTGCATAATAAGTAGAAAGATAAAGAAGACAAAGGAGAGGGATAAAATCAACAGGACCAAAGACAGAGACAGTGAGAAAGATGTAGAGAGATAGAGAGACACATAGACTAGAGAAAGAGGGAGAGAATCAGAGTTTCAGAGTCCGAGGTCAAGAGTGTAGAGAGAGAGAGAGGAGAGAGAGAGAGAGAGAGAGAGAGAGAGAGAGAGAGAGAGAGAGAGAGAGAGAGAGAGAGAGAGACAGACAGACACGACAGACAGACAGACAGACAGACAGACAGACAGCAGACAGAGACAGAGACAGAGAGACAGAGGGAGAAAGAGAGAGGTGGGGGATATATATACAGAGGTAGCGTGAGAGAGAGAGAGTGAGAGAGAGTGTGTGTGAGAGAGACAGAGGGAGAGATGTGAAGGTCAAAAATATAGACCAAAAGAGAGTATACTAACATGAATACGACTGATTTAATCTATAATGCTCTAATCACAACACATTCGGGTAAGAGGGAAGGGAAATATAAAGTATCAATCAAAACTAAACACGGTGGAAGGACAAGCAATATTCATAGCATTCATAACCCTTATCCCTGACTGACTGTGTGCTCCGAATCACTTGTATTTGCACTCTCATCTTCTTTACTGACACTTTCTCTTTAATGATCCCTTCACCCATACTTCCACGACAAAGATCAACACAAGTTGTTCTTCACATAACCTGTTCACTATCTGTTTATCTGCTTCACACAGAGCCATAACAGTATGTGGGTTGTTGGTCGGGTGTAAGTTGGTTGGAAAAAAGAACCACAGAGAGATTCCAGGGGTGGATTGTGAAAGCTTACAACTGGCAAGGATGGTTTCATTTTCACTGTATGCAACATGGAACACTGTTGCTTGGGTGAGCAAAACAAAAACAGATGTCGAGATTTCACTCTCATCTTTCTTTCTGTCTCTAATCACCTGGTATTCTTCAGAACGTCTCTTATCTCTTTTATACTTGAATAGGACATTTACGTCAATAGGCACCCCATGCTCTCCACCCATAGAAAGTCGTTGGAAATTGAAGAAGATTGTCGGACAAGGGCAACACTTTCCTTGCTGCAACCTTCTCTCTTGAAAAGGAATATGCAGTCATCTTTTGCAGCAGTCAGTATATTTCTAGTCAGTACGCTTCTAAATGCGTTAGGATTGCTTTCTAGTCAGTTCGAATACAAGAATAGTCTGACAACGTGAATATTTATCACTTACCTTAGAGAAACGTGTCTTGCTGAATGCCAGACAAAAAAGTTCACACACACATACACACAGACAGACAGACACACACACACATACACACACATATAGACAGATAGACAGATAAACAGACCTACAAACAAAAGAGACAGACACAGGGAAACACACGCACAGACGGAGTGATAATGATTTCTCTTTTTCAACATGCTTGATACCAGTTTTATGTCTCTGTCCAAAAACGCACTGTCTGGCTTTCTGAGAATGGGGAATATATAGTCCCCAGGAGTGCTGTTTGCATCAATGCATAATGAATCAAGCTCCACAGAATGCATCTGCTGTCACAGATCTCCTAGTGTGCAAATGCATGGCACTCAGCTCCTTAAAATGGATAATGTAGCTTTGGTACATACTTTCATAGGGATGATAGCTGAAACCACTATGAGTAAGCATAGGCGTCACTTTTGCTGTTAGGGAAACTTATCAACTAAACATTTAACCTATGCCAGTTGCTTTGACCATTTTCAACCAAACAGACAATAATTTTACAAAAAAGTAAAATGTTTTACAACTTCAGAGGCCTAAGTCTGTATGTGTTTGCACATTTCTGTAGAATTGCTAGTCGTGTGAAAAGATGGACTCCAGCATTTGAATGGCTATATCATTTATGTATAGTTTTGTATTTAAACATCTTCTAATGAGAATGATTTTAAGAGAAATTATCAACAGTGTTAAAACATCTCTTCTGTTTTTTGTTTCCTTATGTCCCGAGTAGGTGTATGAGGTTCACCACTGGCAAGATTGTGCGTACGCGTAAGCAACTGTTTTTGTCCACTATTAGATAGCCGCATTCTGACTACGGGGTAAAATGTTCACAAATCTTAGCATGGAAATGTTTGTCTGTGATGTATCTGAAATATCTCACCCGGTACTGTTCAATAGTTTGGAAGATCTTTAAAAAAACCGTTTCTATAGTTGTTGCTTTCTGTGTTCGTGTTTCTTTATCATTATTTTTGTGCTTGTTCTTTTTTGCAAGTTTGAATGCTTATGGTTCTTATGCTGCCTGCTTGTCAACTAGTTCAGTCGTTTGTTTATGTTCTGTATGATTTTTAGTATTTTACAATGCTTTTTTTTGTTTAAGCTTCATTATTTTTTTAAAAGTTTCAAATGATGAACTGTTCAACTTTCCTTTTTAAGATTTAAGCAACAGTCTGTAATTTCTGTCATAGACACATTTCCAACGTCTTCTAAGTTGCTTCTCCTTTTTCTCTTTATTGCATAATCACAATAAAACATCTCTATTTCGTTACAGTGGTGAAGCTTGAAGCTCTTGCGGGAGAAAAAGTAATAGCAACAGAAGCAGCAGCAGCAGCAGCAGCAGCAGCAGCAGCAGCAGCAGCAGCAGCAGCAGGAGTAGTAGTAGTAGTGGTAGTAGTGGTGGTAGTAGTAGTAGTAGTAGGTAGTAGTGTAGTAGTAGTAGTAGTGTAGTGTAGTTAGTAGTGTAGTAGTAGTAGTAGTAGTAGTAGTAGTAGTAGTAGTAGTAGTAGTAGAGTAGTAGTAGTAGTAGTAGTAGTAGTAGTAGTAAATATAGTAGTAGTAGTAGTAAAAAAGTTAGTAACAGTATAGAGTCAATAGTAGTAGTAGTAGGTAGTGTAGTATAGTTAGTAGTAGTAGTAAACAAAATCAATGAAAGACGAGTAGCGGCTATATCATCAAAAAGAAAAACAGATATCTAGCATACACAAAAGATGTATATCGCAAACGCCTCCAAAAATATCCAGGAAAGATGGACTGGGGGAGTGGCTTCATCAGTTCCATTGGCGTGTTCTCACGCTCTGGCAAACGTGTCCATTCTGACAGGGTTTGCTTTCTCTGTTTACGAATAGAGACGTCTAGATGTTTCTGTGAGGGTACGAAGTTTGTCAGGAAATTGAGGAGACACTCTGTGTGTGTGTTGTGTGTGTGTGTGTGTGAGTGAGTGTGGTGTGGTTGTGGTCTGTCTGTCTGTTTTCTGTCTGTCTGTCTTTCTATGAGTCTGCCTGTCTATAGTGTTGTGTGTGTGTGTGTGTTGTGTGCTGTGGTTGGTGCTCTATCTGTCTCTCTGTCTCTGTCTCTCTCACCCTCATTCTCTATCTCATCTGTATGTCTTCTCTCTCTCTCTCCTCTCTCTTCTCTCTCTCTCTCTCTCTTCTCTCTCTCTCTCTCTCTCTCTCTCTTCTCTCTCTCTCTCTCCTCTCTCTCTCTCTCTCTCTCTCTCTCCCTCTCTCTCTCTCTCTATCTATCTATCTATCTATCTATGTCTCTCTCTCTGTCTCTCTCTGCCTCTCTCTGTCTCTTTGTCTCTGTCTCTGCCTCCTCTCTCTTATCTCTTTCCTCTCTCTCTCTCCCCTATCTCTCACTCTCTTCTTAGAACATTCAGGCAACAACTATCATTGTCTGTTTAATGAGGGAAAATGCCTTGCGGTGCTGTTAAAACGTGTCCGACCTTGCCTTGGAAGAAAACTAGTATCAACGATAGTAGCAAGGCAGATTGCCAGATTGGGGCAGCAATCTTTTTAGAAAGTGAGAGCAATGTCAACGCATTTATTTTCTCGAGGAACTATTTTTCCCTGCTAAGTTGTTCACCATTAGGTGTGTCACAGGCAAATGTTTGGTGTGCACGTTTAATATATGCGTCTCCCAGGATTGCTGTCTGTGCTACATCACACAGAATCAGGCATCACACTGTGCAACTGATGGCCAGAAAGAATTGGTAACACACTCTCTCCAGGGAAGTACACGAGGCTTTTGGCTTCGTTTTTTACCCAAAACAACTGAGTAATGCATCTATGCAGGTTCCAGTGTAGGGCTTAAACAAGCACTAAAAACAAGTTTGACAATGAAGCAAGGAATCTATAGCTGCTGCAGCATCTTAAGATGTAATCGTTGCAGTGACGAGAGCATATCATCATCTTCAACTATTATAACAACAACATCAGCAGTTATCAATACCAACAAAGGCTAAAACAACAGCAGTTTCAACAAAAGCAGTAATGGCACCAGCAAAACCATTGACATCACCATCTAAAAACAAGGGTTTGAGTGATAAACAAACACAGTAATCGGTGGCACTACTCTTGTAGTGACACGCTCTCCCCAGGGAAAGCAACCAGAATCCATGCACAGAAATCTGTCAGCGGAATATAAATACAAATACAAACAGCTAATGACATACAGCAATATGCAAAGATCGTAGCAAGGCAGATACGAACAAACAACTAGCCAACTTTCTAGCAAGTAAAAACACTATCAACACATTGCTTTCGAAAAATCACCTTTGCCTGCTAATATAGCCACCATTAAGTGCGTCTCAGGCAAATCTTCGGAGTACACGTGTGAAATATACGTCTCCCAGGATTGCTGTCTGTGCTATATCACACAGGATCAGACATCACACTCAGCAACTGATGGCTAAAAAAAACTGGTAACACACTCTCTCCCGGGAACTACAAGATGATTTTAGCTTCTTTTTCTAAAACAACAGGGTGATGCATCTCTGCAGATTCCAGTTTGGGGCTAAAACAAGCAGCTAACAAAACAGACTGACAAACGACAGGACAGAGGTATCGGTACCTGTTGTAGCATTTTGAGATGTACAAGCTGCAGTGACAAGAGCACAACATCACCTTCAACTGTAAAATCAACAACAAAAGCGAACAGCAATAATAGTAACAGCAATGGCAACAACAGCAGTAAATACAGCCACGAAGACAATGATATCTTTATATAAAAGCAACGGTTTTTATTTTTTTCTAGTAATGAGACGTTTATTATTGCGTGTGTTTGCATTCTTTTCTTTGGGATCATATACACATCATGTAAGTGTTCCTGAATAAGCTATTGTGCTTTTTTGTTATACTTTTAACAAGTTCAACGAAAAAGAAACATGGAAATGATATTTTTTTAATTTCAAACGATTCAAGATTGATGAGACACGGTGTGTGTTTTAGCAAAGATGTTTCAATATTTTGGCAAATATAGGACATCTAAGCCCCCCCCAAATATTGATACAGATTATTTAGCGTTTAAGTTACAAACGCATAAAGCATGCACGAAATCATTATATCAATTTCCATGGCATTTTAGAATATCCAAACCAACAAATTATTGTTATAAAGATTGTTTAGCTTTTAAGCTACAAAAGAATAAAGCATGCACGAAAACATTATGCCAATTCCCATGGTCATTTATGACATCTAAACCAAAAAGTTCTTTTTTTTAAAAGATTGTTTGGCTTTCAAGTTACGAAAGAATAAAGATTGCTCGAAAAATACATCAACTTTCATTGTAAAAATCCACATGCAACTGAGCTTATCACTATGGTGTACATTGAACAATATAATTGTTTTCGTCACTGAATATTCATTATGAACTACACTGTTCTGGGTGGGTTTTTTCAAAGAATAGCCTTTAAAATCATTAACATATACTTATATATGAATACTGATGTCCGCAATGACCTTTGCAATTAACAGTAGAGTAGCAGTAACGGCTTGAACTTTGAACCGAAAATATTTTAATCTGTACAAGAAGGAAAAGCCAACCAATAACACATACATCACACACATACACATGCACACAGACATACACAGACACACACACTCACACACACTCACACACACACACACTCACACACACACACACCACACACACACACACCACACACACACACACACTCACACACACACACACAAACGCACACACACACACCCACACACACACATGTGGGGCTGATCAGTCAGGCTGAAAGGTATACCTACCCTGCTGTCACCCAGAAGACTGCCCATACATCACTGTGCTCTGAAACACACCTGTCCTCGGAGACTTCTCCTCCATCTGTCATTGTGAACTCGCTGACGATGCAGTTTAGGCCATTGTCCTCTTTCTCGGGTGATAAAGTAGTCTCCCTTTGGTGTATAGTTTGCCCTCTGGAATATGCTGTTTTCGGGAAAAAAGCAAGCAGATAACTGATGAATAATTGAAAAAGAATTGGTAAACGATTGTAGAGATGGTAATGGTAGGAAGGATTACTACTAAAAATAATAAAGGGGGAGGAATGCACTATCATTTTACCCATTCCTCCATACTAAACTCTGGTTCAGTGAGGGTAGTGTCTCTTATTTTTGTTGATGGACTATTGAGTTTTGTTGTTGTTGTTGTTGTTGTTGCTGTTATTGTTGTGCGTTCCCCAGCTTAACACTCTGGGGTTCATCCATGATGTGCACTCTGACTCACTAATCCCACCTGGGAATCACTGTGAGATCGAAATTGTACACTGAATAAGAAGTTAACGTGTATGACTATTTTAAGTACCTCGCGATATAGGCAGCCATACTCCGACTTCAGAAAAAGATAGCTGATAAATAGGTTTTTTTTAAAAGGTAAATATTGCATTGATGGTAATGGTAGAAAAGGGTTATGACTGGAATAAATGTACCTTTATTTTCTCCATCTCTTCATACTGCACTCTGGTTCAGTCTGTGTAGCGTTTTGTGTTGTTTTCAATTTTGTTGATAGATTCATAAGTGATTTTAGGATAAGGAAGTTTGCTTTATTTGAAGAATAATCCAACGCAGTCTACTACGTCAACAACAAAGAAGAATGGTTCCTAACCACATTTGGAGTACGCCAAGGATGTCTGCTCTCCCTTACTCTCTTCAACACTTCGTAGATAGAATAATGGCTGGCACACTTAGACACCACGAGAGAATAGCTAGCATTGGAGGCAGGACAGTTACATACTTACGTTTTGTCAACGACATTGATGACCGAGCTGGAGAATAGCAGGAGCTGGTCAACTTGGTAAACCACCTTGATGAAACCTTTTTTGGCATATAGCATGCAGATCAATACAGGGAAACCTCATCTCATGGCGTATTGTGCCAATAAGCATCAGCACAGACATTACTTTAGACAAAATATACGGAATAGCTGAATGTGGAATGTGGTTTGCTTTCTTTTTATTCCACGGTGTTTTCTGACATTTTCAGTCATTGTTCAAGTGATTTTGTAACTTTAGAATTTGGAGAGGAGTTAATAATTATGTCATTGACGTCCCTCTCCTGTTTCTGGTGTTCGTTTGTTTGATTATATTTTGTTGTTTGTGTAAGATCAATACATGTGAATAGAAGTTGAAACTGTCGATACACACACACACACACACACACACACACACACACACACACACACACATATATATATATATATATATATATATATATATATATATATATATATATATATATGTATAAATATATGTGTGTATATACATATGTATACATTTAAATCTTTTAAATAGAGGATAAGATAATAGGCATGCGGTTTTGTAAATTCTGTCAGATGTTCCTAGATAGATAGATAGATAGATAGATAGACAGACATACAGACAGACGGACAGACAGATAGATAAATAGATAGATAGATAGAGAGAGAGAGACATAGAGAGAGATAGATAGATAGGGAGAGAGAGAGAGAGATAGAGAGGGAGGGAGAGAGAGAGAGATAGATAGATAGATAGATAGATAGATAGATAGATAGATAGATAGATAGATAGATAGATAGATAGATATGAGACAGACACAAATAGTAACAACATATAACTGGCACGATCACTTTGCCGCTTTGGAAGCTAATGGTAGAGACACGTGGAACCTAGAGTAACATAGGACCTAGACACTTGTGGGACATGGAGACACACGGGACCCAGACACTTGTGGGACATGGAGACACACGGGACCCAGACACTTGTGGGACATGGAGACACACGGGACATAGACACTCATAGGAGCCTGAGACACAATGGGGCACAGGGACACATGGGACCAAGACACAGTCGGCTCCTGAAGGCACACAGGCTTTGTGCTGCTGTCAGTCTGCTGACGGGTCATGTGATTTCAAGTAAAACTGTCTGGAACCTTGTCTCAGACTTAGCAGCCCATCAACCCCCCCCCCATCCTCGACAAAAAATACACAGACAGCATGGGGAAGCTCACGTTCATACATGCAGTAAAGTTCTAGTAATAGCGGTGACCACTTAACTGACTCCAGCCTATATTTTGTATTAACGAGGTGGGTTTTTTCCAGAATATCTGGGTTTCCTAGTATTCTGGATACAAAGTGAAGACAACAATCTATAACTTACAGCTAGTAAAATTCCTACAGTCAAGTCAAGAGTTAGAGG
>CM054135.1:21009566-21029566 GCA_028751875.1 Rapana venosa
CCCGTTCCGTTTTTCGGAAGAGTAGGCCATTGTGTCCCGTTGGGAACCGTGACAAAAGTTACAAAACTGCATACACACGGGGACCGGATGTAAATAAAGCACATGTGTGCTTATTCCATTATGCTCCAAATAAAAGAATAATAGGGGAAAAAAATAACAGACAGACAAACAGACCTTTATTTTTAATCTGTAGCAGGATGTTGCAAAGAGGAAGTCAGAAGCTGGTGTGGTTTGGTCACGTAACACGTCTCATCTCTTTTGCCAAGACTTTCCTGCAGGGGATACTTGAGGTAGGAAGATGCAGAGGCAGACAGATGAAGAAGTGGATGCAGAACATCAAACAATGGACCATGCTTGACATGGCGCCGTTGCTGCAAAAGGCTGAAGACAGGTCAGCCTGGAGTGAATTATCGACCTACACGACCCGCATGTTCCCCAGACAGCCATATTGGTCAAGGGAGTTCTGATGGTGAACAGGGATGACTGTGGTAAAACATGTGAGTTAAAGAAGCATGCACCAGCATCCAGCATCAAGCGATAAGGTTGCAAGCATGTAAACAAAAGGTTGAACTTATGTATGCTAGTGAAACGAGTCTTTAAACATTTATATTCTGCAATCAGCACACCAGTCGTTCAGCCATGTTTACAGTGACGTATGTCTTCAGGCTTTTGTGTCGAAGTACAGTTAATGGAAATGTACCATATCTAAATGTGTTTTATGTTTCTGTGTGCTTGTTTGTCTTTCGCCTGCCCATGATTTCAATACACAGGTAAGATACAGGGATGATAGAAGGAAAAACAACCACAGAGAGAGATAGTTTCGCACATGAGTGGGTGCATGTATTTGCGTGCACACGCACGCACATGTATGGGTGTGCCTGAGTTTGTTTATGTCTGTCTGTCTGTCTGTCTGCTTGTCTGATGCCTTTCTGTTTGTTTTTATTTGTCAGTATGTCTGTGTCTCTATGTGTTGTTTTGTTTCTTTTGTCAGACTTTTTTTTATCAATTACTCTATCAATACCCGATTTAAATCCATAGCTTAAAGAAAACATCACTTCCATTGTGAAAATTAAATATGTCAGCAACACATGTTGGATGTCTTAGCATTTCATCCCCCCACACCTTTTACTACAGCCTACATGCTTTTTTCCATCTCTCTTAATGTGGCGGTTTTGTGCCTGTCTGTCTGTCTTGTTGTATGTTTCATTAGGACTTGCAGACTTGCGTGTTATTGCCTAGTATAAAGCTGTCACGATAAATTCGTCAGTGTTACATTTCGGCTGCTCCCCCATGGGGTAAAGACATCGATGCCCATCATCACCACCCATTATGTCCTGTTTGCTCATTAATTCGTGTGTCTGTCAGGGTGGCCTTTCTGCTGAATATCATTCATGGTGAAAGTGCTAATGAATATCTAATTGGCCCTGTTAATACAATGTAGCCAAGGCTAAAAGGTATTGTTTCTGTGAGTTGAAAGTAAGACGTGCTTTAAACTATGGTTTTTAGATCTATATACAATCCTGAAAATCAGAAAACTTCTTAATCTAATTAAGTAAGCAGTCTCGAATTTTGTTTTTGCGTACGACTTTGGCTGTATGTCTTTCTTGTTTGTAATTGGTCACCTACCATCATGGCCAGTAGGTTAAACCACGGATTACTGTTATACCAGCACCTTTCTGCTCTTACTTTTCACAGAAACAGAATTAAAATCCTCCAATTTCAGAAAAAGAGGGCATAATAATAGGGATGACAAGAAAATACAGTCAAACAAGAAACATGTTAGTGAAACCGTTCTTTAAACAATTATATGAAGCAATCAGCACATCACTGGGTCAATCATGTTCACAGTGATTTATGCATGCAAGCTTTTGTGTGGCAGTGCAGACAATGGAAAGATATCATGTTTGAATGGGCTTTTGTCTGGACAGCTCAGCAGTCAGAGCACTTGCTCTCCCCGAGCTCAGGTTCAGCAGTGTTGAGTGTACTTATGACTTGGATGTGTGACTGTTCCAGCACAAATATAAGAATGTGGCAGTATACCCAACGGTATTGTAATTAAATAATCTGGTAAGAATGATTTAGATCAACACGAAACGGAATCATTTAATATTTTCAATGTAACAGAGATAGATGCTGCAAGTTATAAAAAATATAGACTTTTATTGTGTATTCAGTAGCAGGTGAAATATATACCATTCAAACCACATTGAAAATACTTTCACAAAAGGAAGGCCTTTAATATTTAGTAACAGGATGCGGACATTTTGGGTACATAAAGAACATCATGTTCAGGTTCTACAGTTGTACAGACGTTACATGTACGTTCATCTCTTGGTTCAGCGCGTTGACCTATCACACTGGCTAAGAACGCTATTACAAGACATTCTGAATTCCAGCTATTTCTGCTCACCAAATCAGTCAGAAATGCAAGAAAATGCTAAATTCCCCTCTCATGAACCATCATAAGATGTGTGACACGTGCCAAAAAGAAAGTAAACACAGACTACAAAAAAAACTCCGTCACTGGACAAATCTCCTAGTACATGTTGCTGTCGTTGTCCTTATTCTGATAATGCCATTGTTCTCGTTGCCGCCATTACTGCCATTGCTGCAGCTGCTGTTATTTCCATCCATTGTTGTTATTGCTGGGTGCTTTTGTTGTGCTGCTGTTGCTGTGCTTCGGTTAATGCAGCGTTTACAGCTAGTGATGCTATTGCTGCTGTTCGTGCTTTTCTTGTTTGTTTATTGTTTATTTGCGTTTTAGCCCCACTCTCTCACCTGAAAGGCTACATTACCATGTTGCATCAGTTGGGAAGATGCGTGTCTCTCTTTCTCTAGCTGTTTTCTTGAAGCATACTTTGTATGAAACAAGTTGCATGTCTTTGTACTGTTTATTTATCTATTTATCTTTTTATTTATTTATCTATTTATTTATTTATTCTTGTATTCTTTTGGTTTGAGGATAGTGGAATAAGCATTTATGTGTTGTTTTTCATCCAGTCACCGTGTGAATGCGTTCTTGTAAAGGTTGTCATCCTTTCCCACCGGTACACAATGGCCTATTCTTCCGAAAATCGGAACGGGTTTTAACGTGCGCAAGATCTTCTGCGTGCGTTCGCACACGGGACCTCGGTTTATATTCTCATCCGAAGGACTTTTAGGGAGATTGGGGTCTGCACTGATCTTATCTCCAGAGGAAAATATCCCCTTGAACGAGATTCGAACCCGGGTCAGCAGATCACATATACATCACTCTAACCACCAGGCTATCCCGCTCCTGCTGTAAGGCAAGCAGCAGTCCGAGGAAGTGTACATTGCATGTGCATTTTGAAGATAATAATAATAATAAATGGAATTTATATAGCGCTGTATCTTGCACAGACAAACCAAAGCGCTTGCACTCAACTCATTCTTACACAGTCATGCAACCAATAGCGAGTAATAGTTCTAACAAGTCCAAATGCACACACACACACACACACACACACACACACACACACACACGTTATACACTTTGGCAGGGTGATGGAATTTTTGGCTGTTGAAAAGCAGGGATAGCTATGAAATGAAACAGGAGAGGAAATTCTTAGGTTTGAAACAAATATGTCTTGAGGCCGGATTTAAAAGAGTCACAAGAAGGCCTTTGGCGAAGAGAGATAGGGAGGCCATTCCAAATGGATGGACCAGAAACAGAGAAAGAGCGACGGCCAACAGTGGACTGGTTGAATCTAGGTGTTTGTAAGCACAAGGAATCTGCAGCAGAGCGAAGGGAACGAGAAGGGGTGTACAGGTGGAGACATTCACAGAGGTAGGAAGGTGCTGTTTTGTGGAGACATTTGTAACAGAGAGTACTGATCTTATAGTTTATTCTTTGTGGCACAGGCAGCCAGTGGAGAGATCGCAAGAGAGGGATAATGTGCTCAGATTTTTTCTTTCTGAGGACTAGTCGAGCTGCAGAGTTTTGAATACGTTGAAGGGAGTGAATAGATGATGCTGGCAGACCAGCCAAAAGAGAATTGCAATAGTCCAGACGTGAAAGAATGAGAGATGCCACGAGTTTTGATGTTGCCTCTGTGGACAGGTACTTTCGAATTGCACTAATACGTCGTAATTGATAGAAGCAGGACTGGCAGGTCTGCGTGATGAATTTTTGCATAGAGAGTGTGTTGTCAATAATGACCCCTAGATACTTTACAGCAGTGGATAGAGGGACTGATGCATTGCCGAATTCTATTGAAGCTGTTGTAATGGAAGAGAGTTTGTTTTTGGTCCCTACAAGCATGGCTTCAGTTTTATCAGCGTTTAGTTGTAACTTGTTCTCTATCATCCAGTTTTGGATATCTTGAAAGCAGTAGGTCATATTCATCAAGAGGGAAGGCAGATTTTCAGGAGTGTCACTGCTTAGAATCTGAGAGTCATCTGCATAAAAGTGATGGTTGATCTGATGACGGTTAATTATATGTGACAGTGGAGCGGTGTAGAGAGTAAAAAGAACAGGGCCCAGAACTGATCCCTGCGGGACTCCACATTCCAATCTGGCAGGTACTGACTGAATCTTGTTTACTGTGACTGTCTGGAATCGGTCATTCAGGTATGATCTAAACCAGGTGAGGGCTGTACCAGTAACACCAAACGTTTCTTGAAGACGGGAGAGAAGGATAGAGTGGTCAATAGTGTCGAAGGCTGCAGATAAGTCGAGTAGAGTGAGGAGAGAGATTTTCCCTGAGTCAGAAGCAAGTAGAAGCATGTTTAAGGTGTGAACTAGAGTGGTTTCAGTGCTGTGGTTGGCACGATAGGCAGACTGAAACGCAGGAAGAAGATTGTTGGAGAGAAGGTGGTTGTTGAGCTGTTTCAGAACTACTCTTTCAAGGACTTTAGAGATAAAAGGTAGGTTGGAAACAGGTGTGTAATTCTTCAGAATGTTAGGGCCAAGGTCATGCTTTTTGAGTAATGGTGTGACTAAAGCAGTTTTGAGAGCTGAAGGAACATTTCCAGAAACAAGAGATGAGTTTACTATCTTTGTGATAGCGGGTATGAGCTGTGGCAGCACTGCGCGAAAAGAGAAGCAGGTATGGGGTCGAGATCGCATGATTTTATAGTCATTCCTTTCAGAATTGTCTCGATTTCTTTCTCGCTTGCTGGATGAAAGGACAGGAGAGGAGTGCCAGAAAAGTGAGGATCACAAATTGCAGGCTGGAAAGGATGTGCTTGAGAGTCACGTAGCACATTCACTTGATGCTGAAGCCAGCACAGATGGATTGCTTTGGTGTCACGGTGTCTCCTGTGACAACACTGTTCCACTGACTGGCTGGCTATATATGCACAGCTGGCGCGGGGGTCTGGAGATGATCATGCATCTGACTGATAAGTGAGTAGTTGCGAGTTTGACCTCTATTCGAACTCAATCTTTTTCCTATTCATTACGTCTTAACAGATCACCTGAGTGCTAAGTTGTTTTCTTTTGTTAAGTTTTGGGTCATTTTTTCCTTGTTTTTTTGGGGGTGGGGGTGGGGGGAGGTAGTGACAGAATGCTCAACTGAGGTCCTTAGCTCACATAAAATAACCAACGTTAACAAAGAGAGCTGCTCCTTGCAAAATTATGTTTAAAACGCCGCTCTCCTGATATACTTGTAACATCTTGTAAAGCTGTCAAAAGTCGTACATTTTAACTCTTCAGTTCCAGATACAAAACATCTTACTTCAACTTACTGGCATTGATAATTTTATCTCTTAACTTCTATCTTTTTTATATTATAAGCCAGTAAACATAATACATATACGTGGACAATGGACATGATTTACTCATATATCAAGCCATAAACAGCTATGTCATAAAATGCAGTAGCTTCAATTTTAAAATCTTCATAAATCCCCTAAATGAATAACAGTGAAAAAGCCAAACCCATTTCTGCAGTGACATGACACACATTTTCAAGTCATTTGAGAAGACAACATGTAAATCATTTTCAAATTATACATGATTGTGAAAAGGGATCCAGCTTTTGCTGGTAGTCAAACACAAAAGGCCGGTCGGACAGTGTTGTTGTAAAACCTTATGAACAAATGATGGTATCTAAGCACCCTGAACCCAACTGTCATCTGCCAATTTTCCTAGTGACCACTCCAACTACAGAATGTGTTGTCTGCTCACAAGTAACAGCTGCTTGTCATCCATGCAAGCGACACATACTAAAAACAAAATTGGCCCAAACTGGACAGGCACAGAGAGACCAAAATAGCCACCAATGGCACTGGTGACATAGATGTTTTACATTTAAGAATGCGTGCCTGTGAGCAATCCTGTAAACTAAGAGTTGGTGAATGAATGAATAAGTGACTGTGTAAGTTCATGAAAGTCTTAAGTGCTTAATAGAATGTTAAAATGTATGCAAGGGTAAGCCATAAACTGTAGCTGCCGGAATGTGTAACAATCTGTCTCCTTGAGGCTAAGTATCTGTATGCATGCCACCATACCACTCTTGGTGTAAGTGTAGAGGGAGAGAAACAAAACCACGCGCGCACGCGTGCGTACACGCGAACACACACACACACACAAACACACAAGCACACACACACACACACACATACACACAGATAAATAATTGATTGATTGGTTTATTGATTGAATGGTTAGTTGGTTGGTTGATTGATTGTTTGATTTATGATGGTTATTCTTCATGGTTACATATAAATGTTGACATACTTTTCTTTCATCCAGCCTTGCCCTGAGAAGGAGCTATTCTTAATAATCACAGCTAGTATTTTCAAGTGAACGTAAAATTAAAAAAAACATAATACTGATGATTAAAATAATATGCTTAAATTATATATCTATATATATATATATCTATATATATATATATATATATCTATATATATATACATTTGATATGACAGAGAGAGGTTCGGAAATATGTGGTTCCGATTCCTCTTTGCAAAAGTGGGCAATGATTACTGTGTCTCACATGCGCTTAAAAAATGACCAGCTCTAATAACACACAAGATGACACATCACTCCTACTTCATTACAAAGCTGTCACACGCCAAGAAACATCTGCAGGTTCCATAAAATTGTCTGGAATCTGAGATGAACACTGACAGTCTGTGAGACAATGATTCAAACAGGGATATAGGACGCTGCTATTAATGCCTGTGTGTGTGTGTGTGTGTGTGTGTGTGTGTGTGTGTGTGTGTGTGTGTGTGTGTGTCTGTCTGTCTGTCTGTCTGTGTGCGTGTCTGTGTGTATGTTTTTTTGTTTGTGTATGTGTCTGTGTGTTTGCAAGTGCGGGTGTGTGTGTATTTATATTCATTTATTCTTTTATCTTCAGGATGATAGAATAAGGACTCATGTGCCTTTTTTATATCCGGTCCCCGTGTGTATGCAGTTTTGTACATTTAACCACATGTTCCTACTGCTACACAAAGGCCTACTCTTCTGAAAAACGGAATGGGCTTTAGTGTGTGGACAAAATGTTCTGAGTGCGTTTGCACATGGGACCACAGTATACAGTCTTATCTGAAAGACTTCTTGGGAGAGCGGAGTCAACACTGAGGTAAACTTTAGAGGAACTATCCCCTTAAATGAGAATCGAACCAGGATGGATCAGCTGATGATGAGCCCAATGCACATCACTCCAACTACCAGGCTATCCCATGTGTGTGTGTGTGTGTGTTGTCATATTTTTTCAATTACCCCCTCAACACCCTCTTTAATCCCAAAGTTTAGGGGGAAAAATCCCTTCAATTTTGAACGTGAAATATGCCACCAGCACATGTTAGTTGTCTTAGCAAATCTCCACCCCTCGCACCTTTTACTACATCCTAAATGCGTTTCCCCATTTGCCCTAGTGCGAGTTGTTTGCTGGTCTTTCTGTCTGGTTTTATGTTTCATTAGGACTCCTGACTTGTATTTTATTGCATAGTCTAGGGCTGACAGGATATATTTGTCAGTGTTACATTTGGGCTGTTCCCTATTGGGTAAAGGTGTCAATGCATATTAGCACCACCTAGTTTGCCGTGTCGTGTCGTACATATATTCCTTTGTCTATCAGAGTGACTCCTATAATAAAAATCAGGAGAACACTGCTAATGAACTATTACCAGACAGGAAATACACACACATACACACATGCATACAGACATAAAAACAGACAGACAGACAAACAGAGACAGAGAGACAGAGAGGTTCAGAAATATCTGGTTCCAAATGCCTGTTTCTTTGCAAAAGTAGGCAGTGATTACCATGTCTGAGATATGCTTTAAAAAAACCGACCAGCTCTAATAACACATGAGATGACATATCACACCTACTTCCTTACAGAGCTGTCATATACTAGGAAACATCTGCAGGCACCATAAAATGTCTGGAGTCTGTGATGAACACTGACAATGTATGAGCCAGTGAATTAGAAAATGAAGATATATGAAGATGCTGTTAACACATGTATATGCATGCATGCATGTGTGTTTGTGTGTGTGTGTGTGTGTGTGTGCATGAACATGTGTGTGTGCATGCATGTGTGTGTGTGCATGAACATGTATGTGTGTGTGCATGCACATGTGTGTGTGTGTTTGTGTGTGTGTTTCCTTTTGTCACCCTTTTTTCAACTACGCTTTCAATACTGCCCTTAATCCCATAGTTTAGAGAAAACATCCCTTCAATTTCGAACATTAGATATGCCAGCAGCACATGTGGGTAGTCTTAACAAATCCTCACACCTTTTACCCAAAAAAGCCCTGCATGCTTTTCTTCATCTCTTCATCTCTCCTGGTGTGATTTCTTAGCCTGTTGGTCTGTCTGGTTTATGTTTCATTGCAGCTGGCAGACTTGCACTTTATTGCCTAACTCTGACAGGATAGATTTGTCCGTGTTACATTTGGGCTGCTCCAGTAAGGTAAAGGTGTCAATGTATATTAGCACCACCAAGTCTGTCCTGTTTGCTCATTTATTCCTTTTGTCTATCAGAGTGACTCCACTAATGAAAATCAGGGCAACCCTGCTAATGAACTATTACCAGAGGGGAAACACACACACACACACACACACTAACACACACAGACAGAGACAGAGACAGACAGACAGATAGAGACAGAGAAACTTTTAGAAATATTTGGTTCAAAAATCATGTCTCTTTTCAAAAGTAGGCAGTGATTAGGGTGTCTGACATATGCTCAAAAAACGACCAGCTCTAATAGCACACAAGATGACATAATTAACACATCTATTTCATTACAAAGCTGTCATATGCCAAGAAACATCTGCAGGCACCATAAAATTGTCTGGAGTCAGTGATGAACACTGACAATGTATGAGCCAGTGAATTAGAAAACAAAGAAATAGGAAGATGTTATTAACACATGTGTATGTGTGAATGTGTGTGTGCATCCATGTGTGTGCATGTGTGTGTGTGATTGTGTGTGTGTTTTCTTGTATCACCCCTTTTTTTCTCAATTATGCTTTCAACACCTGTGTTAATCGTTTAGCTTAGAGAGAAAACATCCCTGCAATGTTTGAACCTGAAATATGCCAGCAGCACATGTCAGTAGTCTTAGCATTTCCTCACCCCTCACCTTTTACTACAGCCTGCATGCTTTTCTCCATCTCTTCTGGTGTGAGTTCTTTCCCGTTCTGTCTGTCTGGTTCATGTTTCATTAGAGCTTGCAGACTTGCGTTTTTTTGCCTAGTCTGGGGCTGACAGGATACATTTGTCAGTGTTACATTTGGGCTGTTCCCTATTGGGGAAAGGTGTCAATGTATATTAGCACCACCAAGTCTGTCGTGTGTGTCCATATATTCTTTTGTCTATCAGAGGGACTCCACTAATGGATACCAGGGGGATGCTGCTAATGAACTTTTGCCAGAGGGGAAAATATTTCATTTGTGTAGGATAAATGTGTGTTCACTTCCATATTTAGTTCTTTAATGTATCTGGAAAAAAATGTAGAATCCAGAAAACTTGTCAATTTGAATTAGAATGCTGCGTTTTTAAGATATATATTATTGAATCCAGCTTCAGCTATATCTCTGTCATTTTGAAACTGGTGCATCTGCATCATGATGGCTAAGCAGAGCTGTAGAGAACTGTAAAACTCTAGATGTTGTTGTGTCCAAAAAGACTTTGTATTTCCTTCACCAAAGGAAATACGAGTAAACTTATCACATTATCGGTGTGATGTTGATTACAGATGGACACAAAGAAGCACAGAGTATCAGCCAAGATATGTCTTTACAAACCCGGGCAGAACAGCAACCAGACAGCTTGACTATCACACTTCAGCATTGTGTGCGGGTACCAAGGAGATAAACAATAAGGGTGGATTAGATTAAACTTTCATTGTTGAATACTTAAGAGGTTGAGTTCCATCAAGTTTGGGTGATATCAAAATTACTTCTGTATAAACTTTAGAACTGTCATGTTTAACAATTAGAATATGGACATGTGTACAAGCGATGAAATTGATCACTAATTTCTGTATTTAGAAACAAACTGTATTTGTATGTTCATTTCTTGGTGCAGCATGTTATATATCACACTAAATAGGAAAGCTATGGCAAGGCACTCTGATATCCAGCTATTTGTGTTAGCACAATTTAAGAGAAACACCAAAACAAAATGCTACATGGCTCAGTCATGAAGCATTGTAGGCTGTGTAACACATGGAAACAAAATATGAACACACACTAGAAGAAAATATCTAATTAGTCAGAAAATCCATAGATGCGTGTTGTTGTTATTATTGTTGTTGTGATAATGTCATTGTTCTCATTGCTGTCATTACTGTCGTTGCTGCATTTGCTGTCATGTCTTCTTCTTGTTGTTATTGCACGCTACTCTTGTTGTTGTTAATGTTGTTGTTGTTGCTGTTGTTGTTGTTGTTGCTGTTGATGATGATGATGATGATGATGATGATGATGATGATGATGATGATGATGATATGCCTTCTGTTAAAGCAGCTTTTACGCCCAGTTATGCTATGGCAGCTGTCAGTGCATTACCTCCTGGTTTATCATTTATTCGTGTGCTTAAGCCCTGTTCTCCAGCCTGCACGGCTACATTACCAAGCTCCTCTTGCTAAGACACCAATGTATGTCTCTGTTATCTCCGGCAGTTTTTTCTCTGGCCATCCATTGCATGCACGAAGTGAGGTCCAATCCATTATGCTGTAGAACAAGCAGAACTCCCAGGCAATAAATATGCATTGATCGAAGACTTCGAACATGTCCTTGAGTGTCGCATAAAGTGGACATCTCAGCCAGTGGAGATGGATTGCCTCAGTCATGCTTCTGTTGATTCCTCGTGCCAGACTGTGTCGTGTGTATGTGTGTGTTGTGTGTGTGCGTTGCGTATGTGTGTGTATGCGTGTGTGTTGTGTGTGTTTGCGTGTGTGTGTGTGTTCGTGTGTGTGAGGTGTGTGTGTGTGTGTTTGGGTGTACACGCGTGTGTGTATGTGTGTTGTTTGTGTGTGTGAGTTTGTGTGTGTTGTGTGGTGTGTGTGGTGTGTGTGCGTGTGTGTGAGTGTGTGTGCGTGTGCGTGTGTGCGAGTTTGTGTGTGTTGCTGTGTGTGTGTGTGTGTGTGTGGGCGTGCGGGATTTGACAACAGTAACAGAAAGACAAGAAACAGACATACGGACAAACATATACACAGTGACACACACACACACACGCACACACTCGCGCGCGCGCGCACGCGCGCGCACGCGCGCACACACACACACACACACACACACACACACACACACAGATTGGAAGACGAAACAGAGAAAACAGATGAATACATTGAAAGAGTGTCCGACATAGACAGAGATAGACATAAAGAGAAAGACAGACAGACAAAGAGCAGATCAGATCAGATAGACAGAGACAGGGAGACAAAGACGGACATAGAGAGACATAGAGACAGCGACAGACAGACATAGAGACACAGACACAGAGAGAGACAGACACAGAGAGAGTAATTTCCTGTCAAACGTTGCACACCAGAATTTTTCTTAAAAATACACCAAGACCTCTCTCTCTCCTGTTTAAACTGGGAAGCCAAACACTGTGAGAGCAGACACGTTTGCTAAAGTATGAAAACAATGGAATGTAATTGAATTGATAATGCCAACCGCCACTTGTACTTTTTCTCCCGGAGATTGTAGGGGGCTTGGGTGGGCGGCTGATATCAGATTTGCATCTAGTGTTTATGCTGCCTGTAAACATTTCGGTCCAGTCTTTCTCCTTTCATCGCTTTTTGTTTACGTTATGATTAAGCAATATTGAGAAATTGAAAAGACAAGCAATCTGAATATAGAGACGGTTTCTTAACGGAAAACCCCCCAAAATAAACCATAAACAAACAAACCGACTGACAAGCAAACCATGTAAGTACGCAATCCATAAAGCAGCAGTGAAAACAAACAAAACAAAACAGAAGCATAAGCAGCAACAACAAGAACAAAAGCAAACAACAGAAACAACAACGACAACAAACAGCAATATCTAATATGCATTCAAAAGATATGAAAGATTTGCACAATAACAGACATGCAATTTAATTTGCAAAAAGGAAATGCTTCATGGTCTTGACTTGAAAATAATTATAGAACGTGATCATATTGTCTTAAATCGCAGAAGTTAGAATATGACTATTCTAATGATGGTTTAAAAAAAAGTTGCATACGCAAAATGACACTATTGGTTGACCTTAGAGTTTAGCTGAGGAACAAAAAATGAATTATCTTAAGAGCTTCACACTAGATGACAATCTCGTCAGAAAGATGCAGATCTACAGACAAAAGACTATACACTATGTATTTTTTTTTTTAATTTAGTTATTCTTTTATATCGAGGATAATGGAATGGCATGCATGTTCTTTTTTACATCAGTCCCTGTGTGCATGCGGTTTTATAAATGTTGTCATTTGTTCCCATCGGCACACAATGGCCTACTCTTTCAAAAAGTGAAACAGGATTTAACGTGTGCGCAAGATGTTCTACGTGCGTTCACACACGGTGTCTCAGTTTCTAGTCAAATGCGAAGGACTTTTGGAGAGAGTGGAGTCTGCACTGATGTTAACTCCAGGGAAAAATCCCTGGAATGGGATTTGAACCGGGTCATCAGATTGCGAACGCAATATTCTAGCCACTAAGCTATCCCACCCCAAGGATCAATCCACAAATAGTAATGACCTTATATTCACGCATCATACTTGTATTTCTTTTATTAATAAAGAATAAAAACAATAGCTGCAAAATTCCATAGTGGCATGCTATCAGATTTTAAACAATAGGATGAACAAGCATAAATCAGAAGGTAAGGCCGATTTCTGCTGGTAGAACTGGATTACAAAATTGACCCAACAACCCTGCATGCACACTGGTGTCATTTTTAAACACGATCCCCAAAATTGGCTTGTGACTTCCTTCTTCTTCTTTTTTTTTCAATGCTCAGGCAGCAACTACTTTTTTCTCATTTCAGTGAAAATGCGTTGTGCTGCCATAAAGTGTCTGACAAGTAAGGCCTAGTGCATCTGATATCCGTGTGTGAGATCATTAATATATTTTAAGACTTTCTGGGGGAAAACAGGAAAATGAACCAAGAAGGTAGACGAAAGACACAAAGAAGTTTACAGGAAGAAAAGGAGCAAGGCAAAAACAAGTAGGAGGAATAGAAAAGAGGACATTCCTAGCACATAACTTCCAGATAAGATGAGGGGGACGAGATAGCTCAGTGGTCGGAGCACTCGCTTTCCCCCAGCCAAGTTAAACAGCGTCGAGCGTGGTTACCAGCTGGATGGGTGACCGTTTGCGCGCCTTGGCTTCAGTACAGTTCCCCCAGTTTACCCAGCTGTAAATGGGTACCTGCCCTCTTTAGGGTCAGGGAAGGTAAAGCAGCGAGGGATAGGAGATGGGTGCCGCCCTCAATATGCTGGCCCTAGAGAAGTGAGGTCTCTGACGCCTCGCTCCCCTACGACCTTATAGGTTATGGGATTCCTTTACCGTTACCCTTTTAACTTCCAGATGGTGGGGATGCTATGTGTACTGACAGGTTACTGCATCCAACTGGGGACGGCTAACTAAATGTTAGGAAAACATGGATGCATACGCAAAATGTCACGATTATTGAGTCTTGGAACCAAGCAACATAACCAAACCAACAAAAAAAAGTGTGATTTCATCGTGTATTCAACTTAAAGAAGACAAAATACAGTTTAGACTTTATATTTACATTATCTAGTGTTCATTGGCTTGTTGCATGAGCAGGTTAGCTTTAAAAAAACCCAACACTTTCATACATTTAGGATTGTTATGTACCATTACTTCAAGTCAGCATGTCTCTAAAAATCTTCCAATCTTAAAGGCGTTTTTTTTGTGTGTGTCTTTCTGTGGTGTCTGGATCTATTTTTACCGCTTTTGCTTTCAGTTTATGTGGCTTACATGCATGGCAGCTTTAAGCTGTGAGCAGACGACACAGTCTTAGGTTGAAGCGCCCCCTGGGGAATGTGCAGACACAGTTGGCTATAGGGGTGCTAAAATGTCTTCACCTATTCAGGAGGTGTAACAACAACATGGCTTCTCCCCCTCTACAATTGCCTGCCTGGATGAGAGTATTATTTTATTTATCTATGTTGTTAGTTAGTTAGCTAGCTAGCTAGATAGTTAGTTATCTAGTCATATGAAAATTTGTTAGGTTATTCTTTTCTTTTCAGGATAATGGAATAAGTACTCTGGGTTTTTTTGTAAATCCAGTCCTCGTGTGTATGCAGTTTTGTAAACAATTTGTATTCATTCCCACCGGCACAATGGCCTACTCTTTCGAAAAGCGGAACGAGTTTTATCGTGTGCGCAAGATGTTCAGCGCGCGATAGATTTTCTGAATCCATGATGAACAATAGCTTAACTGGAACAAAATGTGACTGCCTATTAGATAGATAGATGGATAGATAGAATTCAAAGTCAAATATGTACAGAAGAGCAGGATTATACGTATGGATTATTTAGGGGTGTTTTAACAGCAAAATGAAACTTTCAAGCAAAAACTGGGCTACATGCTGAGATCATTGCTCTCGTTGTGTTAACATCTTGTAGCTCTTACTGTTCACCTTTTGACGAAGAATGAAAGATAATACATCTTAGTTATACAATATGAAAATTCCACCTATGCGTAACGTTACAGTTTGATCTACAGACTTAAATCGTGTTAGTGTTTTTAATGCCTTAGGAAAATTGTAAAAAGCAAAGTTTCTGTTGCTTGCAACTTTAATTCTTGTTTTGATTCTTTGTTGGTTTATTTTATTCTTTTGAATTATTTGTTAGCTTAAATAGATTTATTGAAGGGAGAAAAGGTTGGCTGCCTTGTTCTTGTTATTGCACGTTCCCCAGCTAAAAACCTAGGGATTCCCAGAATATGCAGTCTGACTTACGTACCCAATCTGGGAAACACTGTAAGACTGAAATTGTGCACTGGATAAAAGCGCGTGTGTATGCCTGCTTTTAATACCTTCGCCATATAGGCAGTCGTATTCACATCTCATATGATTCTCTTCTTAATGAAGGCTGCAGGTGGTTATGTTAAATGCTTGGCGCGGGTGAAGGCAGCCTCAACATCACCTTTTACAACATACCAACATGTTAATGCAGTCCTTAGCACATTGCTTACATCAATAACTGACAAAGGTTTTGGCCTGGGTCAGATTGGCTTGTTTCATGGGATTTTTTTGTTGCTGATGATAATGGTTGTGGCGGTGGGGTGAGGGGGGCGAGGCTGGGTCTTTTTTTTTTTTTTTAAATCTTTATAATGTTTACGACTGTTTGGTTAACGAAATAAATGACTAGATGTGTTAAGTTTTTTTCGAAAATACGCATCTTATCTGGGTGTTTTTTTAACATTTTTTTTACAACCATGCAAAAATTTCTGCTGTCTATTGTTTGGAAACACTTAAACATTACAAAAATGATAGCAAGACATCTCTCCGAAAAAGTCCAGGGAAAAGAATCAAAAGGGGGAAGTGGCTCCACTTTGTCCACAGCTTTGCATCCTGTGTGGCACGTTCTCTAGCGTGTCTATTCCGACACACTCTGGCTTCCCTCTTTAGGTAACTGGGAGATGTCTGGACGTTTCTGTAGTGTGTGAAATTTGTCAGGACATCTCACTCTGTCTCTGACTGTCTCTGTCTGTCTGTCTGTCTGTATCTCTCTCTCTGTTCCTCTGTCTCTGTCTGTCTCTGTCCCTCTGTGTCTCTGTCTCTCCGTCTCTGCATGTCTGTATGTCTGTCTCTCTGTTTATGTCTCTGTTTCTGCCTCTCTCTCTCACACACACACACACAAACATATAAATACACACACGCACGCACGCACGCACACGCACACACACACACACACACACACACACACCACAGGTACAGAAGAAAGCTGACACACAGGCAAGCAGAAATACAAACAAAAAAAAACCACAAACAGGCACCAGTCCTGTGGAGAAAGCAAAGGCAGGCACACACGCAACCAGAAATGTAGTGAAAAGCGTGAGAACAACTGAATTACAAGCTTTAAAAGGCAGGCAAGCCAGCTAGATGGACAGATAGTTAAAAAGATCCAGCAGGAGGGCTCTGCTTGCTAGAATTCAAAGTTCAGTTTATGCGCATTCGATGCACATACGCATTTCTTGTGCAAATCTAACGTATTGTTCTTTGCGTCACCGTTCGAATTTCAGTGTGAATAATCATACATTATAACTATCGTTGTGTTTAATGGATGGGAAAAATAGCCAGAATGAAAGATAGCACTATCCTCTAAGTCGGAATGCGGCTACCTTCATAGTGGGCAAAAACGGTCGCATACACAAAATATCACCAGAGGTGATCCCTTGGACCTCTCTTTGAGAAATGGAAAACAAAAAAGCACAAAACACAAAAAGCAAAGCACGTATCTTCTTAACAATAGCAACAAGGTGGTGCAGTTATTTTCAGGCTGTAACAATTACCTTAAGACGAAGAAAGAAACAAAATAGCAGATAAACAAGCTGGGAAGGCATTATCTGCCATAGCAGCACCTTCCGATGCTAAAAGCTGCATAAATAGCAGTACAGCACCACCACTACCACCACCAGCAACAACAATAAAAGCAGCAATCATTCGAAGGAGAAAACAACAACCCCTACACCAACCCCCCAAATCGTGACAGCGGCAACGCAAACAGTGATATTGACGAAATAAGAACAGCACTAAAATCAGTAGCAAACGGTGACATTTCGTCTGAAAGGTTGTGTGAGATTCACAAATTTCATAACGCTTATGACCGTAGCAAGTAACCACCCACAAACTTAATGTACTTAAGACCGTAGCATTTACTCACCCACAAATGCACATGAAGAAAAATAGTTGTAAATGCTTTTTTAAACAGCACAAACACAGCTCATGAGATAAAGCAGTTAACAAAATTGACAAGCTTAAGTTTTATATAAAAAAAAATCCAAAGTTTTCACAGTGCAGTACATTTGACAAATGAACATGCTACATGTAACAAACAAACCCAAAGTCGTTAGTGTTCTTGTAAACGTGGCTGCCTTGGACCTCTTAAAGAACATATAAAATATCAAACTGAGCTAGATTTCAAGTGCCAGGTTCTCAAACATGAAGCTAGGATCAGCCTGGCGAAGTGTCATTGATGGTAAACCTTATTTTGTAAGCGTGGAAATGTTTGAAGTAGACTGGCAGCATAAGCACTCTTGACCACCCACAGTTCGTTTTAATGCAATCAGCTTTTGTTACTGTTTTGAGAGAGATAGACAGACAGACAGACAGACAAACAGAAAGAGAGAGAGAGAGAGAGAGAGAGAGAGAGAGAGAGAGAGAGAGAGAGAGAGAGAGAGAGAGAGAGAGAGAGAGAGAGAAAGTGAGAGAGAACACTGAATACTGAAAAGTTTTATTGTACTTCGGCCTTGGACAACTATTCAAAACATGTTTGGGAAAGGAGGAGGTAGACATCATAGCGGAAAACATGTTCATGCATTTCACATTTCAAATTCTGCAAACATACAGAATAACACTCAATATATTCTAGTTATCATCATCCCAATTATCATCTTCAGCATCTACATAATCATCGCAAAAAAGAGACACCGAGAGATGTCTTGAATTTATACTGTTCTTAATTATCTATCCAAACCAAACACTGGAAAAACATAATATTTTGCACATTTCAGTATTGCATTTCTGATAATATTTTTCAGAGATCAGCGCTATGCTGTGTATCCGGGGTGTTATTTTTTTTTCCTGACACAAGAAAGACAGTACATAATGAATCCAAGCAATACTATAACTTGGCAAGAGAGTAAAGCGCTTTGATTTGTTGCTTTACAAGATTGATCGCTATATAAATTCCATACATTATTATTATTATTATTAAAGCACATCTTTGCTCCTTCAAAGGCTGAACGCGAATTGGTCTCACGAGCTACTTGTTATGTTGTTCATGTTGATGTTGGGCGTTCCCTAGCTCACTACACTCAGGATCACTGAGAACATTCACTTACTCCCCGATGCTTCATGTGAATCGCTGCAAGACTTTGAGTATACACTGTCTGAGAAGTTTGAGTGCACAGCTGGTTTCAAGTACATTGCTATATTTGGATCCATACTCCAGCTTCAGAGAATGTTATCTTTTATGGGGAATACAAGTTGATTTGTTCTGCTAAAAGTTTACCTTTGCTGAAGAAAATCCCAAGACACCATTTTCATACCTCAAAATAACTGTATGTAACCTTTGGCTCTTGGCTTGCACCGATAACTGAGAAAGCTTTTAGCTGCCAGGGCTAGCTATATTTTCTTTTACCAAGGTTTTCCATCTGCGAAATAAAATTTACAAAAACACCGTTCTACCCAACATACGCACGGTTTCTTACTTGCCAGAATAACAAGAGTTTTGCAAACTGCTATGAGGAACAGTCTTTCTTCATCATCATCATCATCATCAGCAGCAGCAGCAGCAGCAGCAGCAGCAGCAGCAGCAGCAGCAGCAGCAGCAGCAGCATCGTCGTCGTTGTCGTCATCATCATCATTATCATCATCATCGCCATCATCACCATCATCAACATCATCATCATCATCGTCATCGTCATCATCATCGTCATCATCATCATATTCTTTTTCTTCTTCTTCTTCTTCTTCTTCTTCTTCTTCTACAAAATCTTTAAATTAATTCTTCAACTTTCTCATGTTCTTTACATTCTTCAAGTTCTGCTTTTCTTCTACATTTCATTTATCTTCAAGTCGAGGTCTTTCACACATTTTTTATATTATTCTTTACATCCTTTCTCTTCTTTGAGTTCTTCTTCTTCGGAATCTTCTTTACATCATTCGCATATTTGTTTGTAGTCTTTGCACTATTCTTCTTAATACTCTTTGTCATTGTCTTCTTCGCAATCTTCGTTGCATTCTTCTTCGCATTCGCCTTTGCAGTCATCTTTGAATTTTCATATTTGCTTCTTTGCTTGTCTCTCCTTTTACATTTTCATCTTTTGCATCGCATTGTTATCTGCATTCATCTACTTTTTGAGTATTCGTTTTATTCGTATTCTTTTTTTGGGGGGAGGGTTGGTTCTTGTTCAACTTCAAAGGTTTCTTTTCTACATGCTTAGATGCCATGTTTATGAATGTCTCCTGAAATAAAGATTCTCTTTGCCAGGCTTTCACTGCAGGGTGGATGGTCCCCGGGGAGAGCTGCTTGCATCAATACATAATGAATCACACTGCCTCAAGTGCATCTGCTGTTACGAATGGCCCGGCACTGTGGAATCGCCAGGCACTCTTCTTTCTTTGATTGTCCATGCAGAATAAAGGGAAAAAAGCAAGAAACATTCTTCAACAGGAGCTAAAGCAGGCTATGATGTAACTGCATCAGTAACAAGAGAAGCAGCAGCATCAGATCGCACAGAGTATATGGGATAAAAACAGAAACTGAGTCATTACTGGGAGTGCGTGCAGGTTACGCGACGAGTGAACTGCAGTAACAGCAACAGAA
>CM054135.1:21034566-21059566 GCA_028751875.1 Rapana venosa
TTCTCTGCACTGATTTCCATGCCGTATGTTTTGGAGGCCTTATTCAAATGTTCTGTTAGGCTGGCAAGCTCTTTTTCTGATCCTGCTATTCTATCAATGTCATCTGCGAAGCGGAGGTTTGTGATCGTTCTGCCACCAATGCTGACTGATCCTTCATGATGTTCCAGTGCATCAGCCATGATTCTCTCAAGGAAGATGTTGAAAAGAGTGGGTGAGAGTAGACAGCCCTGCCTTACTCCAACTGTTATTCGAAACCATTCTCCAATGTTGTTGTTGTAGTACACTGCACTGGTGGCCTCGCTGTACAGCTGTTTGATCACTCGGATCAGGTTTGCATTGATGCTGTACAAATTCATGGTTGCCCACAAAGCTGCATGCCACACCCTGTCAAATGCCTTCTTAAAATTGATAAATACGTGGTAAAGGTCTTGTTGATGTTGAAGGTACTGCTCACATAGTATTCTGAGGTTGAATATCTGTTCTGTTGTGCTGCGCCCTGCTCTGAAACCTGCTTGTTCCTCAGCAATGATGGTCTCTGCTTTGGCTTCAGTCTATTCAATATTATCTGCAGCATGACCTTGCTTGGGTGGCATATGAGGCTGATTGTGCGGTAATTATGGCATTGTTGTAGATTTCCTTTCTTGGGGAGGGTGATGATGAGTGACTGTGTCCATGGTGTTGGCCATTTTCCTGTCTGCCAGATCTTGTTGCAGATTCTTAGTAGGGCGCTGATCATGGCTTCCCCTCCAGCTTGAACCAACTCAGCTGGAATGTTGTCAGCCCCTGCTGACTTTCTCTTTTTCAGCGATCTGACTGCTGTTTTCACTTCTTCTCGGAGGATAGGGTGACTGTCTGTGTCTTTGCTTGCGGGTACATTAAGGACTTCTGGATCTCCTGCGGTTCTATAGTTATACAGGTCGGAGCAGTATTATGTCCATCTGTTCAGAATATCCTGGTCGTCAGTGAGACACTTCCCATTTTTGTCTTGGATTGTTAAACCTTTTCCCTGTTTTGTGCTAGTCAGGTCTTTCACCAGCTGATATGCTTTCTTGCTATTGTTTTTCTTGATGTTCTCTTCAATGTCTTGGCACTGTTCACCGATCCATTTCTTTTATGCCTCCGTCATGGACTTCCTGATTCTTTTGTTGACTGCCCTATATTGTTCTGCTCTTTCTTTTGTTTCATTTTTCTTTTTCTTCAACTCTCTACGCTTGTCGCATAGTTGTAGGATGTTAGGTGTGACCCATGGTTTTTTGACTGGTCGGTGTTTGCCAAGAAGCTCGCTTGCTGTTTCAGTCACTGCTGTATTGAAACTATTCGTCAGTGTATCTATGTCTGAGTCTATCACAGTGAGTGCTGCAAACTTTCCACCTATCATTGCTTGAAAAAATTCTAATACCTCTGGGTCCTTCAGCTTCTCGAGGTCAAATTTGATCCTGATGTTGTTCCGCTTGTGGATTTTCTTTAGACGTAGTCGGAAAGTCATCATCACAAGATCATGATCACTCCCTATGTCTGCTCCTGGAAAACTTCGTGTCTGTGCGATGTTAACGCTAGACTGAAACCGTCTTTTCACCATGATGTAATCTATTTGGTTGTGGTGTTTTCTAATGGTTACCTGCACTTTTTTTCCTTCAGCTTTTTTGTCGTATATATATGTATGTATGTATATATATATATATATATAATATATATATATATATATATATATATATATATATGCGCAGAGAGAGGGAGACATATATACCGCATATGAACAAAGAAAGCACGTAAACGAAATAAATAAACGGGAAAAATATTAACAAGAAAATAATAAACACGTGTGAAAACCTACAAGAATGGAAAGCAAGAAGGTTGAGTGGAAGAGGGGGGGGGGGGGGGGGGGGGGGAGAAAACGAAACAGAGAGACTAACACCAGAGAGAAAGACTGCATCTATAACAGGAAAGTAATTAACACCAAAGACACCGAATTACTAAGAGCCGGAAAGACATCAAAAGGCGAAACACAGAGATATGTACAAACAGTCAACACCAAGAGAGACAAACAGACAGACAGGCAGACATAAAACATGCCATCAAGCCAGATAGAGGCGATTCACAAACGTGCCAAGCCAAAACTAATTTCTTCTATCTAAAAGCTAGCATTAAGCTGTCGCATATGATACAGTCCTTACTCTGAGAGGCAATATCCAGTCGCTGCTCTAATCAAATATTAGAGAGCTGCCATGCCTGGTACGTTAGCTTGCTGTGTACCGCACTGCTGTATATCACTGTTGACAGAATCATAGTCTTTCGAAACTTGTACACACATGTACGCATGCACACATACAGACACGCGCGCACGCGCCGACACTCACACACACAAAATCGTATGCTTACGAGGACTTAATGTAAAAAAAAGTACGTGGGTGCTTATTCCATTATCCACGATATAAAAGAAATGTAAATAATTAAAATGAAAATAAGCACACACATAGACACACACATACACCTAAACACAGATACAAACACACACGCACACACACGCGCGCGCACACACACACACACACACACTCACTCAATCACACACACAAACACACACACACACTCACACACACACTCACACACTCACTAACACACACACACACACACACACACACACACACACAAAAGTACACTCACACACATCTCCACCACCATCATCACTACCACCACCGCATCTACAACCGCATTTGTCCGTACGTTCATTCTGGTAGGACCGTGCACACACACACACACACACACACACACACACACACACAAAGCGCACTAAAAGAACACACACACACACACACACACACACACACACAAGCGCACTAAAAGACACACACACACACACACACACACACACACACACAAAGACAGACACTAAAGCAAAACACAAGGCGCGGACTATCCATGTCGACGGTATCATGTGCACGCGCTTTCGCTTTACAATGGATTATATTGGTGTTCTTCTGACTGCAAGGTATATCGAGCTGCAAACTTTTAATGCAAACGTTTGGAGGATATAGCATGCGCAAAATACGTGAACACACACGATTCACACATATAATTAACCGCCATCAGATCAACCATCATTTTTATGCAGATGACTCTCAGATTCTAAGCAGCGACACTCCTGAAAATCTGCCTTCTCTCTTTACAAATATGGCCCATTGCTTTCAAGATATCCAAAATTGGATGATACAGAACAAATTACAGCTAAATGCAGATAAAACAGAAACCATGCTTGTAGGGACCAAACACAAACTCTCTTCTATCACAACAGCTTCAATACAACTTGGCAATGCATCAGTCCCTTTATCCACTGCTGTGAAGTATCTAGGGGTCATTATTGACAACACACTCTCTATGCAAAAATTCATCACTCAGACCTGCCAGTCCTACTACTATCAATTACGGCGTATTAGTGCAATTCGAAAGTACCTGTCCACAGATGCAACATCCAAACTTGTTGCGTCTCTCATTCTTTCACGTCTGGACTATTGCAACTCTCTGTTGGCTGGTCTGCCAGCATCATCAATCCAATCCCTTCAACGTATACAAAACTCTGCAGCTCGTCTAATCCTCAGAAAGAAAAAATCTGAGCATATTACCCCTCTCTTGCAATCTCTCCACTGGCTGCCTATGCCACAGAGAGTAAACTATAAGATCAGTACTCTCTGTTACAAATGTCTCCACAAAACAGCACCCGCCTACCTCTGTGAATGTCTTCACTTGTACACTCCTTCTCGTTCTCTCCGCTCTGCTGCAGATACCTTGTCCTTACAAATACCTAGATTCAACCAATCCACCATCGGCCGTCGCTCTTTCTCTATTTCTGGTCCATTGATGTGGAATGATCTCCCTCTCTCTCTCCGCCAAAAGCCTTCTTATGACACTTTTAAATCCAGTCTCAAGACATATTTATTTCAAACCTAAGATTTTCCCCTCCTGCCTCATCTCATAGTTTTTCCCTGCCTTCAACAGCCAAGATTCTATTGCCCTGCCAGGGTGTGTGACCTCTGTGTGTGTGTGTGTGTGTGTGTGTGTGTGGTGTGTGTGTGTGTGTGTGTGTGTGTGTGTGTGTGTGTGTGTGCGCGTGTGTGTGTGTGTGCGTGTGTGCACATTTGGACTTGATGGAACTATTGCTTGTCACTGGTTGTATGACTGTGTAAGAATGAGTTGAGTGCAAGCGCTTTGATTTGTCTCTGCAAGATATAGCGCTATATAAATTCCATTTATTATTATTATTATTATTATTATTATTATTATTATTATTATTATGTAGGCTTGCGCGTGGGGACTCACGCACACACACGCACACATACACACACATACACACACGCCCGCGCGCACGCACACACACACGCGCACATACTCACACATGCGCACACGCACACACTCGCGCGCACACACACACACACGCGCGCACGCACACACACACACACACATACACACACACGCATAGAGATAGACAGGCATGCAGACAGACAAGTTGACACAGGCAGAGAGAGAGAAGAAACAGACTGGGTAGTTAACCTAATAGACAGACGGATGATTTGCCATTTACATCTCCAATTTTGAAATGAATCGTTTTGAACTAATACTACTTTCGTTCATTGCAAAGCTCTGTGCGTGGAATTCGAGCTTGCTCTCCACAAGGAGATGGCGTCGCCACAAGAGTAATGCCACCCATCCTTTTTTCTCCTGTTGTGTAAGTGTGTTGGTTTCCCTATCAGAGTAGCTTGTTTCTCCATAATTTTGCCAGGGAAAGCTCTTTTACTGCCGTGGATAGTTTTACGTGCACCGAATACAGCTCCTTGGTTTAGTGTCTCATCCGAAAAACTTTCACCAAGGTCTAGTAAAAGGGGGGGGGGAGGGGATTCTTGCGTAAACCGGGATTGATTCCGCACTTCTCGCTTTCTAGGCAGGTGCGCTATATCTAGACCATTGTTTCTCTCCGTGTTTTCTTCAGAAACAATGTTGGGATCCCTCTGCATTTCGGATAGGAGTCTCCCGATTGTTTTCTTGAATAGATGCAGAGCCATTTCACTGTGGCATTTTTCTGACTTAATCTTGGCACTGGCAAGCTTAGGAATAGCAAATCATCTTGTCCTTAACAAGAAAAGAGTGAATTTTGTACAACGAACACAAAGTAACACAAAAATAAATCTAAAAACAAACATCATTAACAGGAGCTATGACAATGAAGGTACCATACTGCAAGAGCAACAACGACAACGACAACAACAACAACAAACAAACAAAACAACGTCTCAAATAAAGAAGAACATTCTCTCTGATTCAGCCATGACTAGGTTTACCAGATTGCATCTTCAGGATCAGAAGTCCTCAAGGAGCTTTATCAATGTTAACTTGCCGTGGGTCCTGCTGGGTCACTTTGATGGTGGTCAGTGTTGCCTGTCCCGAGCTAACATACACACTAATAGAGCCCCATAACAAAGACAATGACAGTGTAGTCACAAAGCCAGGCTTGAGTGAAACCCCTACCAAGGGTAGTGACCATTCAACGACCCTTGTCCCTGAACTTCTTTCAACCCCTAAGAGTTTTGACACCAACTCGCCAAAGGCACAAGTACATGGGAAACAAAAAGTGAAACAATAATGAGACATGAGCTACCAGTTTCACCGAGTCAGAAGTTTATTGCAAAATGATCAATGGTAATAAGGAATATGAAAGGTTGATGCTAAGGACGTGATTCAGCTTTCAAACCAGACGACAGCACTGTGCTCTACGCTTTCTATCACAATGGTTCACCACATCCCGGCATCAACAGGGCCTGAAAGATACAGATACCTGCAGTGTTGGACACGTGATTAAAGCAACAATCTTTAATTCGCATCTGTAAGGTTAATGAAGCTCAACTGTATGGTCCCAGTCTGTCCAATAAGCTCACAGCAAATGTACCGTCGGTAGAAACTGACCAGAATAGAAAAACCTTACACCCAAAAGAAGTTCACACAAAAAACTATCACTCTTTTGGGATTCGAGATGCAATCTTCAGCCAGTAAACCAACGCTCTAGCCACGAAACTAGAGTAGCTTTGTTTGTGCTTTGATTTTCATTTGCTTTTATTTCCTTTTATATGTGACTGTTTTCTTTTGACTAATCTTATCCCTGTGAAAAAATCAAAGATGGTTAACTGCGTTTTCAGGATTAAATCATTCTCTGAAGGCAGCTGGATTGATTATGTAGCTGCTTTTAAATACATATTTATGGCAGAGCAAAAGCAACGATATGAGTATGTTGTGCTGTGCATAACGGCAGTAATAAGTTTCAATCAAATTTGATACACTGAAAAATTATCCAGGGAGATCAATTTTCAATGGGAAGTAGCCTCACCATTTCCACCGCTCATTATACTGGCATCCTGTCCTCGCGCTGTAGCAAAAGGTGTCGCTTATCACAAGGTTTGCTTTCTCTGTTCACAGACTACAGGCGTCTGAATGTTCCTGTAGCGTGCAGGGTTTGTCAGGAAATTGACTGCTCTCTCTCCCTCCGTCTCTCTGTCTCTCTGTCTCTCTGTCTCTCTCTCTCTCTCTCTCTCTCTCTCTCTCTCTCTCTCTCTCTCTCTCTCTCTCTCTTCTCTCTCTCTCTCTCTCTCTCTCTCTCTCTCTCTCTTCTCTCTCTCTCTCTCTCTCTCTCTCTCTCTCTCTCTCTCTCTCTCTCATATTGCAACAACAGTGCGCGCTGCGAACACACGAGCACGTGTATGACACCTGGTATCGACATAGGAGAAAATGTGCTCAGAGCAATAGAGAGAGGCCGGTACATACAGCAAGACAGCCTAGCATGCAGCATCATGTATGTGTCTCTGAAACCCATCCTTGAATAGCACATGCAATATACAGCTCCTCTCACTGCTGGTTATGTCAGCGCAATAAAAGATCATACCTCACTTTGTGCCTCTTGTAGCTCAGAAAAAAAGCTACTAGCCAAACTAAATAAAGACACTTATTTTCTTAACAAGATCAAATAGTGATGCATCTTCGCAAAGACACTAGTCGTAGGGATAAGATGAACAGAAAAATAAAAACAACAACAAAAAAGCAAAGACACAAAGATAAAAGGCATTATTTGCCGTAGTAGCCTACTTGGGTGCCAACAGCTGCATTAACAATAGGACAACAACGACGACGACGACAAGGACAACAACAACAACAGAAGCAGCAATTACACAAACAGCATCAACGAAAAATTATTACAACAATTACATCCACAGCAGGAACGAATGCATTAACACTAACAATATAAAACAACAGCAACAACAGTAACAACAACAAAACCAGCAGTTACAGACACAGCATCAACGAAAGGCTATTACAGCATTAACACCAACAGCAGCAGGAACCAACGCATTAACACTAACAAGATAAAACAACAACAATAACAACAACAGCAACACCGATATCGCGGAGCATTTTGCAAGTAATGAGACATGTTCTCCCAGAGTTCTTCTCTCAATCCATTGTCACGTCGCATGTTCACACATCCTAAGATGTAATACGGAACAGCCATTAACATTTTTTATATATATTTGCAGATACTGAATGAACCGAAACAGTTGGATATGCTCTTCGAAACTGAACACACTTTGCTCAGGTGCTGTTGTGTACTGAAAGAAGAACAATGGTCTATTACTTTTGTTATGCATCCAAGGTTTTGATTACGTGATACTTTAGAAGCAAAAGATATATTAAGGGCATTAACTTTTGTTTGCATTGCAGATGTAAATGTCTTCGGACTTTTTTCAAAGATCTAAATGTCAGGCTGAGTGAGAGTGTAAATGCTGAAATTTTAAACATGAAGCTACGATATGATTATGCTATTAGTAAAAAAAATCGTCAATATGATTATAAGGAAGGCAAAAAAAAAATGTAGGAGTGATAGTATTATCATTGTTTTGATTAAGTTAACATTTTTTCTTATCCTATTAAAACTGCTTTCTGATATTCTAAAGAAAAGAGTGATCCTAGATTCACCATAATTATTTAGGCCAGTTCTTCATCTTCATTCCAAATAAAAAAACAAAAGAAAAACACATTAGTTTTTGTACTCGAATGTATTGGCGTTCGTTTTGATGATTTCGTGTTATATGTTTCATGAACTTTTCTAAAACCGAATATCACGATTTCTTGATAAAAACAGAGTCAAAAATATTTCCACCAAACTATTGAGAACATTGATGATAACATACGATTATGTTTATACCTGTAACAGAAAATACTTTTAAAAACAGTTTGGCATGCTAATTTGTTCTTATTCCAATACAGCCCATCATCTAATTTGTGATTGCTCTCTTCTTAAAAGCATATGCATAAAGCAGGGAATCGATACGGGTTGAAAAGATAGGAGCGTTTAGTATTTATTCTATGATTCTCGGCAGTACATAACATCGACCGCTTCAGTCATGTATCATTCAACAGCAGTGTGAAGGTTACTGTGGTCCTTCCTAAGGCACTGCATACTCCCCTCTGCTTTAATGGGCGTTTTTAAATCATGAATATGGGCCTGTATGAACAACATGGCTCTGTATAAATATCAACATGAGGAGAGAGAGAGAGAGAGAGAGAGAGGAGAGAGAGAGAGAGAGAGAGAGAGAGAGAGAGAGAGAGAGAGAGAGAGAGAGAAGATGAGAGAGAGAGAGAGAGAGAGAGAAAAGATGCCCTAAGAGCAAATATTTGAAACAGACCCTTTATCTTCATGTATATCCTCCGAAGTCAGAGTGTAGCTGCCTATACGGCGAGGTACTTGGAAAACAGTCCAACAGGCACACTTCTCATCGGGTGTTCTTCCTATTTCACAGTGATTCCCAGGGGGATGAGTGAGTTAGAGTGCATGTTCTGGGTGACCCCCCAGGGTGTAAAGCTGGGGGACGCCCAACAACAACAACAACAACAACAATATCTTCAACTGTAAGATGAGAAGAGTTTGACATGTTTGCTGATTGAATTTTTCAAAAGCTTTCCAAGCTTTTATATCTTTTTTTTCCCAACAGGAACTATCCGACAGATCTTTTCCTCTAATCAGGATAAAAGCATTTCTCAAATCAGTAAGTAGGACGTCTCTCTTTCTCACGCAAACACACTTACAGACACACAGGCACACAGACACCCAGACACACAGACACAGACTCAGACACATACACTGAAAACAGGATTTAAATAAAATAAATAAGTACAAACACATACACGCTCGCGCGCACACACACACACACACACACACACACACGCACGCACACACACACACACATATGCACGCAATCTCTTTACACTTGTAAGTCACTGACAGACACAAGATATGGATATTACTTTTCACAGAAAAAAGAGACCAAAATACAGGAGAAGAGAGGCAGACAGAGAGACAGGCAGAGACAGAGAGAGAGAGAGAAACAGATGAAGAAAGCGACTTTTGGCCAGTTTTACAAGCTAGTCACACCATTTCTTTAAAATGCGTGTCCGCCTTTGTGTACAGTTCATGTAAAAATGTGCAGCTCCCACGGGTGCTCTTCGCATCAATGCATGAAGAATCAGGCTTCGCTGGCTGCATACATCTCCTGGCATGATTCCTTGAGTCCACAAAGGCCGGGCATTCATCTTCTTTAACGAAGATAAATATCAGATTTGTAGATATCGCAGACAGAGTGAATACCATGAAAGATTCACTAACATCAGAAGAAACTGGTTAATAAGTATTTGCAGGGACAGCATCAACAATAACAACTACAACTAAAACAGCCTTGTACACAAAAAACCAACCAAAACAGGAACAACATCAACAACAGTCACAATAAAACCATCACCAAAAAGTAGAAAGTATATACGGACAGGGGGCAAATAGATAGACAGGATGACTTACAGGCAGACCAAGGACAGCTTTCAATGCATTTCTTCGGTAATATGCTTAGAGGTCTGATGAATATACTTCCCTTATCAGTTTTCCCATGCATGCAGAAGTCATAGGGAAGGAGCAGACAGAACGAACGACAGACAGAGAGTTAATGACAGAAAAAAACCAAAAGAGAAACATAAAAACGAGAGAACAGTTTCTAATACATTTTCTTCAACTCCGCTTCAATGCCAGTTTTATACGCCTCCCCCTAAAAAACCGCACTGTCTGGCTTCCTGTGGATGTGGAATGTATCGTTCCCAGGAGAGCTGTTTGCATCAATGCATAATGAAGCAGGCTCCGCTGGCTGCCTGCATCTGCTGTCACACATCAGCCAGAGAGGAAACACCAGGCACTCATCACCTGAACAAGTACAATGCACAGCGGAAAAAAAGTAACAGCAAAGCAGAAATTATTAACGGAAGCAGTGACAGGCTATAAAGTGATTGCTCGTACACTGATGACACCAGTAAGAGCTGAAACAGTCAGTAATCAGTGGATTGGAATTTAGAAGGTGAGGAGTTATAGATTTCATCCCATTTCCTTTTAAACGCTTCTGCAAGATCGTGAATGGTTGTTTAAGTGTTTGTATGTTTGAACGATGGGTATATAATATTTACATAGATTCAAAAATGCAGGAGTTTAACCTTGGTAACATGTTCATTTACTCTTTTCCATTTATTTTAGCATGTGAAAGCACGTGAGGGAGTGGTGTAAGGGGAAAGAAAAATACTAGAGAGAGATTGGCCAAGAAGTCGAGAGAGAGAGAGAGAGAGAGAGAGAGAAAGTGAGAGAAAGAGATAAAGGGTAAGAATGGGATAAAGACAGATAAACAGACATAGAGGGCAACAGAGAGAGCTAGAGAAACAGAGAGAGAAGACAGAGAGAGAGAGAGAGAGAGAGAAGGAGAGAGAGAGCAATAGACAGACAGATATGCAAAGAAGAATACAGGCAGAGGGCAAACAGATAGACAGTCTGACTTACAGGCAGACCCTACACTTCAAATCATCATTTTAGCAATATGCCTAAATGCAAACTGTATGTACCTCCCGTGTCTGCTTATCTATGCATGTGGAAAAGAGATGGAAGAAGACAGACAGACAGAAAGGAAGACATACATGTAAAGACATTAACAAAAATAACAACATAAAAACGCGAAATCATATAACAGTTTCTAATGCATTTTCTTCAACTCCGCTTCAATGCCAGTTTTATAGTCCTCCCCCTTCCCCCTAAAACGCACTGTCTGGCTTCCTGTGAATGTGGAATGCATGTTTCCCAGGAGAGCTGTTGGCATCAATGCATAATGAAGCAGGCTCCGCTGGTTGCCTGCATCTGCTGTCACACATCAGCCAGAGAGGAAACACCAGGCACTCATCACCTGAACAAGTACAATGCACAGCGGAAAAAGTAACAGCAAAGCAGAAAATATTAACCGAAGCAGTGACAGGCTATACAGTGATTGCTAGTACACTGATGACACCAGTAAGAGCTGAAACAGTCAGTAATCAGTTGTCTGGCATTCAGAAGGTGAGGCATCAGAGGTTTTATTACATTTTGGGTTAAACAGTTTAACCATATCACAAATTGTGCCTTAAGTGCTAGTATGCTTGAGCAATGGGTATGCATGTTCATATACCTTCAAATATGAAGAAGATTAACATTGGTAATATGTTCACATACTTTTTGTCATTTATTTGAGTGTGTACAAGCACATGAGCGAGTAGTGGGAGGGAAAATGGGGATTGGAGTGAGAGGGGCCAAGACAGCCAGAGAGACAGAGACAGACCAAGATGGAGAGACAGAGAGAAAAAGAGACAGAGGGAGAGAGAGAGAGTAACAGTCACGTATACAGTTAACAATACAGAGGGCAAACATATAGAAAGACTGACTTACAAGCAGACCAGACCAACAGCTTTAACTGCATTATTTTGGTAATATGATTAGATGCTAGGTGTATGCATGCACCTTCCTTGTCTGCTTTTGTATATATGTGGAAAAGAGAGGGAAGGAGACAGACAGAACAAACAACAGGCAGAGAGTTAATGACAGAAAAAAACCAAAAGAGAAAAATAAAAACGAGAGAACAGTTTCTAATGCATTTTCTTCAACCCTGCTTCAATGCCAGTTTTATACGCCTCCCCCCAAAACGCACTGTCTGGCTTCCTGTGAATGTGGAATGCATGGTTCCCAGGAGAGCTGTTGGCATCAATGCATAATGAAGCAGGCTCCGCTGGCTGCCTGCATCTGCTGTCACACATCAGCCAGAGAGGAAACACCAGGCACTCATCACCTGAACAAGTACAATGCACAGCGGAAAAAAGTAACAGCAAAGCAAATCTATTAACGAAGCAGTAACAGGCTATAAAGTGATTTCTAGTACACTGACGACATCAACTAGAGCTCAAACAGCCATGAATTAGTGGTCTGACGTTGAGAAGGTGAACAGTCACAGATCCCCATCCCATGTTTGGGTTGAACATTTCCACAAGATTAGGAGTGTTAGTTTAAGTACTAATGCTTTAGATAACATGATAAACTGTTGACTTTTGTACACTTAGCGAAAGTCAAAGAGAACCCATGTGAACAAGAGTTGACCCCAGCAAATGTCTGCTGAGAACGGCTGCTTTGAAAGGAAATTAAATAATAATATACAGATAACATGGTTTGGGACTGGCTGACTGAAAAAGCAACCTACATTCCTTGCAGAAAAATTTGTCATGACTTTAAGAGGCATGCAATATCATACAATACGATAAAGTTTAAAAATGATAATAAAGAGTATTAAAGATATTTTTTTAATATTGGAAAACGTTTATATATTAGAAAACGTCAGTACATAGTATCACAAGAAGGGTGAAACAGAAAATGTAACATCATGCTTTATATCTTGTGAGACCTCAGCCTATAGCGCTCTACTTCGTTTAAATCCATCAGTGGTAAAATATCAAGCATACATCTGCTTCACAAGAACAATGGAACTTTGCAGGTCTTACAGAAGGAATAACAACCAAAAAGGTTGTCACTGACAAGAAAAGTATCAGGCTAGAATAGTCAACAGCAAAAACAGCACCAACAGCAACAGGAGTCAAATCAGCAATGATAATTGTGATAACAGATATATAATGTTAGAAAAACCAGTAGCACCAACTGCCACAAGATTAGAAAGCACGAAGTGTGATAATCTTCCAAGCTTTCAGTACAAGGATTAAGCTTCGATTCATGACTCCCAGACGGGAGGCTATTGGTGCATTTAAAAACAAACACAGAAGCCTTTCTCATTTTAAGAGGCACCAGTGTCACCTTTTGCTGGATATCATCACATGGCAATATCTTTAATAATGAAAAGCTTGATAAAGCAAATTAAAATGCGGCAGCACACTCAAACTCTGCTGCTACCTTGAGCATACCAATATCAATTCATGAGAATTATAACTTGATAGAAAGTGCTTGCCGGAAGCATGTTAGGAAAAAAACAAGAAGAAGCGGGGTTTTCACATGGTACCACTTCATTGTTTTTACCTAAATTTCTTTCTCACTTCTCGTTTTGGGTTAGAAATATCACGCCAAAGTACAGACAAGTCCTATTAATAGACTGAAGTTAAATGCTTTCCGTACAACATTTTCTGGAAATGTGCATTGTGTGTGTGGAGGGGCAATCTCAAACATTCATATTTTGTTCGAATGTCAAGTGTTACAAAAGCACCTTCCGACTATTCTTGAGAGACTTTTGCATAAGGTTTTGAATAACTACATTGCTCTGTGAAATTGCTTTGCTGTTGAAAGAGACTTGTGTTAGTAATTTGCTTAAGCACAAGTAAATATGTCATATTTTGATTTGAAGCAGAGGCATTCTACCCATCATGGTATAGTTTTCGAAATTGTTACCTTTTCCCCCAGTGTTCTTTTGGCGTGGAATACATGACGTGTATTTTTGATCTGTTGTAGTTTACTTAGTTATACAGTTATTCACAAGGTAAATTCATTTCTTTCATTGTATTATGGTTACAGTAGTTAGACAGCTTCTTAACCTTTTGTTCTGAATTGTTTGCCTTTTTGTGTCTAATATCACTTTATGTGAGCAGACGTTCAATTGGAGAACAACAGAAGCCTTTCTGGCCTGATCAGGTCCATAAGACTTAAGTCTAAGCCATGAAAACTGCAGGGTATGTTTTTCGGCAATGGCCATACACTTTTACAGAAAGCAGGGTGTTGTGCAGCTTGTGAGACCTCACTAATGGACATCGCTCTCTCTCTCTGAATGTGTGTGCACTTCCATGTACACGTTTTCACACGTACTAAAACAGACTAGGAAAAGAGCGTTGGCTGAAGCTCTCTAACAAATGTGACAAATCTGCCACAACATATATCATTAGATATATATCCATTAATGATAGTGGGGCAACACCCATGACATATAACCTAGCAAAGTGTGCAATATTAATGAAGAGTAACAATGTTGTGAAAGGGAAAAAAATATGGAATGGTGCTCATTTTTAACAATAAAGTGTATATACATAAATTTGTCACAAAGGTTTGAGCTATATTTGACTGTTAAAAATTTGATCCTGTCTCAAGCAGGGATCGGATCACAGTGCAACCGTGTGTACACATTGAGGTTTCGCTGTATAACTGTAATGTTCTTGTTTTAAAGGTAGCCATACTTCGGCATCTGAGGACTTTTCCCCTTTAAAGGAGACTACAGGTTTTTATATATAATAAATTAAGAGCTTGTCGTAGATAAAGCAATCTCAGTATAACATTTCAAAGCACATTGATCTTTCAATGTAGTTTCTGCCACTGTGTTTGCTGCTGGTGTTTATTATTATTATTATTATTATTATTTATTATTATTATTATTTTGAATTGTGTCAAGAATGTAGAACTTGAAGAAAAGTGTGCTGCATTATAAAAATGAATAAATAAATGTCACAAAAGCCGACTTTGTTTTTGAATGTTATGGTACCTATAGTGCAAGATAAATCGTCTTTTCATCTGACAATACTTTCTCCTCACCTCCTGTTCCCAATGTCTTTAAGATAAGGTTTCTCTAGCTGAAGTGACAGGCTACTTTGCAGCTCTGAGCTACTTCTCTATGAGTTCGTAAGGTTTCCTCTGATGACGTGTCCTGATCCCCGTTCTCACGAAAAGCTGCATAACTTGCCAGCAATCCTATCACAAACCTCCTCTTGGAAACCTGACACAAAACTGAATGCTTATACAGTTTGCAAAATTATTCTTCTTCCTTTTTTCCCCTCCTGTATTATATAGTTTATGAAGCAATAGCAAAACAGGTCAGAGAGAGAGAGAGAGAGAGAGAGAGATAGATAGATAGATAGATAGATAGATAGATAGATAGATAGATAGATAGATAGATAGATAGATAGATAGATAGATAGATAGATAGATAGAATCGGATAGCCTGGTGGTTAGAGTGATCTGCTGACCAGGGTTCGAATGTCGTTCAAGAGGATTTTTCTGGGTTAACATCAGTGCCTACTCCACTCTCCCCAAAAGTCCTTCCGTTGAGTCTATAAACCAAGGTCCCGTGTGTGAATGCACGCATAACTTCTTGTGCACACGTTAAAACCTATTTTGCTTTTCGAAAGAGTAGGCCATTGTGTGCCGGATGAAACAGATGACGAAATTTACAAAACTGCATATACACAGGGACTTGGTGTAAAAAAGCACACATCAGTGTTTATTTCATTATCCCCGAAATAAAAAAATAAAATGTAAATAAATATATGAATAAACAAATACACAAATAAATACATACATATTTGGTTTTGCTAGCTGATTTAGGCAGGCTGAAAAGACTGAAATTGCGGCAGAGAAGCATCCAGAGCTCATGATCTTGATGCGGCACGACTCCCACCCCAACTTCTTAATTTCCTACCCACCCACCCTTCACCTCGACCTCTTGCACTTCTATCCCCAAAATGGAAGCCTGTAGGAGTTAAAACACTTGCTAGACGGAGGATTGTGCTGCAAAGACCAGCTGTCCCAAGAGTGCCTTTTCTGTAACACGTGGCTGGACCATTGACTTCCACAAACACTCTGGGGGACGTGTGGCTAAGCCTGGATGAGAAAGAGAATGGCTGGTTGGATGCACTCAGAGGGCTCACTCCGCATCCTGCTTTATTCCAGTAGGCTTGAGTCTTTAATGAACGATCTTCCAAGGATTACCCAAAAGGGGAGAGAATAATGGCTCTATCAGCTTCAACTCAGCTACAGCTGGGAATGTACAATAGACAGCGATTCCCATGCGTCTTCTGGAGAAAATTTTCTAAACCATTGCATAAAGCTCCCTGAGATGAAAAACGAATGAAAACTGTGTGTGATCAGCAGCAGTGCAGGCACTAAGACATAACAATAAATGCCTAAAGTCAGACTATAGAATAGGTGTGCTGATCACACACACTGATTATTCAGACAAGCAATCTACCTCGCACATGTGCAGCAGAAACAAAATTACGAGGTTAGAAATTAAAAGAGATCATTCTTCAGTTAACTACTGAGATGAAAAAGCATGTTGGAACTCAACTTAGCCACAGTCAGTGACATTGTATAGCATGGATGCTTAAAAATGTTGAAAAGCTAATAGTGAAAACACTTCATGAAAAAATTCAATGTCAAAGAGATGAAAGCAGCATTCAAACACAGAATCTTTTGAAGTCTGAATATGGCTGCCTCTATGGTGAGGAGACCGGATAGCTCAGTGGTCGGAGCACTCGCTTTCCCCCAGCCAAGTTAAGCAGCGTCGAGCGTGGTTACCAGTTGGATGGGTGACCATTTGCGCGCCTTGGCTTCAGTACAGTTCTCCCAGTTCACCCAGCTGTAAATAGATACCTGTCCTCTTTAGGGTCAGGGAAGGTAAAGCAGCGAGGGAGAGGAGATGGGCGCCGCCATCAATATGCTGGCCCTAGAGAAGTGAGGTCTCTGACGCCTCGCTCTCCTACGACCTTATAGGTTATGGGACTCCTTTACCTTTTACCTATGGTGAGGTACTTAAAAAGCAAGCTTTTCATTCAGTGTGCGATTTCAATGTCACAGTGATTCTCAGGTGGGATGAGTGAGTCAGAGTGTACATTCTGGATGACCCCCAGAGTGTTAAGCTGGCTGACCACACAACAACAACAACAAACACAGAAAACAAATGTGAAGGCATATACAACAGTTGTCTATTTTTAAAGACAGATGCCAATATCAATTTGGACCAACCACAAAATGAATACCTGTGTTATGAGAAAGGCAGAATCATCAAGAAAAAAAACAACAAAGACAAAATATGTTCCATAGGCTGTTTCAAACTGACGATGACAATGATGACATGAGAATGATGATGACAAGTACTGACAATGATACTGAAGATGAAAACTGTTATATTTTACTGTATCGTAAAGGACAATAAAAAACACAAGAAACGGGATTAATTTACTTCAGCCTACTATTTCACGTCTGCCTGCCTCTCTCTCTCTCTCTCTCTCTCTCTCTCTCTCTCTCTCTCTCTCTCTCTCTCTCTCTTCATTTCTTCGCATTGTCAGAGCAGGACCTAGACCTTTTACCGTTTAAATCATTTAAACATGCGTTCGTACTCAACCCTTATACTCATCAATAAATCTTCCATACATTCCTTGAAGACATAATAAAATACCCGTAACCTTGCCAAGAGAAGCAGCCGACATTCTTAATCAGCCAGGGAGAAAATTGTATCTCGGAGATGGAAAGCACTCGACCCATAAATTGTTGATAACCAAATGAGGATAGCGCCGCATGGGAATGTCTGCCCTATAAGAAAAATCGATGCTGGTCGGTTCTGCTTGTCAATTATAATCATTTTCCCTGGAAGCAAGCGCGAGCTGGGTATAGACTATCGATGACATTTTGACCTGGCTGGTAGAGAGGGTGATTAACGGAAAGATGATGAGCTGTCCCTGCCTGTCTCTTTGGCTAGCTCTTTATCTGTGCTAGTTTATGTGTGTGATAGTGTATGTGTGTGTGTGTGTGTGTGTGTGTGTGTGTGGTAGTGTGTGAGTGTGTGTGTGATAGTGTGTGAGTGTGATGGTGAGTGAGTGAGTGAGTGAGTGAGCGTGAGTGAGTGTGTTTGTGTCTCTCTCATTATGCATCTCACACACAAATACACACAACAACAACAACTACATAAACAAAACAAAGACAGACCGACAGACAGATGATTTTTTTTATTTGAAATGCGTTATACAGAGACAGACAGACAGACAGATAGACAGATAGCCAGACAGACAGTCAGAGAGAGAGAGAGAGAGGAGAGAGAGAAGAGAGGAGAGAGAGAAGAGAGAGAGAGAGAGAGAGAGAGAGAGAGAGGAGAGAGAGGAGAGAGAGAGAGAGAAGACAGAGAGAGAGAGAGAGAGAGAGAGAGAGAGAGAGAGCAAAGCGTTCAGAATAACAGAGAAACTTGGAGAGCCATATATAAAGAGACAAACTGATGAACAGAAATCCAGACAAAGTACCTTTCTGATTAGGATTTCAGATGTCCAGTTGTGTGTGCCTTCCAAACACATTGTGCCAGACCTTGTACGTTCCCCATGGGTGTTGTTTACATCAATGCATAATGAATCACTATCCACCGGATGTATCTCCTCTGACGAATGGACAAGTATCGAGTTGTCAGACACTTATCTTCTGTAACAAGTATGTTACGGTTTGTGCTGAATGTAGAAACTAATTCAGGAAAGAATTCACACTATTCTTTTGTCACAAATAGAAATAGTTAAAGTTTTTAAATTACAAAACAACGGTTTTACAGAATTCATAAAAACTGTAGAAGCTATTCACGTTATTTCATTGATATTTATAAATGGAGTTAACGTTTCAGAATTAAGAGTATTACAAAATGAATAAAAACAAAGTAACGCTATCACATTGTCATTAATGAAACTAGTAACAGTTTCAGAATGAATAAAATATGATTTACAGCATTTCAAGAAGGCATCCAGTTATTCTATCGTCTGTAATAAAAACTGGAAGACATTTTTAGACTTAAAATCTACAGCTTTGTAGAATGTATAAACATGCTTTACACAGTGGCATCAATAAAAGGAGCAGAAGCTTCGTAATGAAAACACAGCAATAGTAGCTGCGACCAATTGGCTAAAGAGATAATAGCAACACGCACGACAACAAATTTTCAATATGATTATAGAATACCAGTAACGAACAATTTATTGGTGGTAGCAGTATAGAGAATCGATAGAAACAAGTCTGCATGTAAAAGCAAGAGATATCCTTTTCACATTTTTTGCTGGAACAAAGCAATGCATTGGTCACAGGAATGCTCATACCCATTTTTTAATGAATTTGTGTGGTATTTTTTCACCCGCCCACAGGCAAGTTGTGGTTTTGTTCAATTTCATATACCCCTTGGTAGTTTTCTTGAAAAAAATCTTGAACTCTTGAATAATTAAAAAAAATATTGCATTAAAAGATACCAAGAGAATGTTCTTTTCATTTCTCTGCGCGTTCACAAACACTGCCCTGAAATACAGCATGGACGAACCATTAATCTTGCTGCACTGTTCAATACGTCCAGACATTTGCCATTTGACGTAAGTGATCCCTGAGAAACTTTGTCTTCTACAAACGTCCTGCAAAATAAATTATAAATGACAGTTTCAACATTGAATTGTTGAGAGTATTACCTGAAATTCGGTATTTGTGCATCCTTATAAGTTGTAGTGTTTTTCAAGTAAGTTCCCCGAAATATGGTGTGTGCGTCTTTTTAGGTTGTAGAGTGGTAGAAACTGTATTGTATCATGATGTAAACTGTCTTCAATGAATAAGATGTTTTCTTTAGAGTGTTTATATTAATATCGTTGCATTTGAGTGTATAGAGTGTTTGAAGTGTATCCAATGCACCTATGGTTTTGGGGGTCTTTTTTTGCCAAAGAGGTCTGATGAACTAAGAGAAAAGTTGCTTTTTTCTCGTGTATTAACTCAAAACGTGTATTAAGGTGTATTAACTCAAAAGTAGCAAATTTATTGGCGCATTATTTCCCCATCATGTATATATGCAAGCAGAAAATAAAACATGCATTTTAAAGACTCTGTAATCAATGTCAGCGTTCAATAAGCTACAAAAACTCAAATATACCTAGCATGCACCCTGTATCTCGAGACGGATAAGCCCTGCCAGGTTCAACCTCCTCAAACTTGAACAGTTCAGAGCAGTCTTCAGTGTCACCTCTTTGAGTCAAGGGAGAAAAGAAAAGCGAGATAACACTGACAGCTGAAATTTGCTGGAGAATAACTACCCCAAGGATTCATCGGAGATAATAAAAGAAAGATAACACCGACAGTTAACTCTACTGGAGAGTGTGACTACATCATGAAGTCAAGGAGGAGAAAGAAAGAAAGATAACACCGACAGCTGACCAGCTCTGCTGGACAGTGGCTACCACAAGAACAGGATGTACAAACAGCCATTAACATTTTGGGAACGAGAGAAAAACATCACCATCAGCTCCAATATTAGACTGCTGTATTCCCTGGTGATGTCCACATATTTTGATTTGCATTAAAACAAAACGACCATAACAGAAGACATTGAAAAACTAGCTAGACCCGCATGCTGTCAAATCGCACGCGCAACGCTCTTACCACAAGAGAATTCCACCCCTGCACTTGAGTTTAAGATAGATTTGTCTTGTTGCATAATTTCAGCCCCAGTGTCTGACTGACCCAGACCAAAAACTTTGTCAGTTATTCATGTAAGCAGGAAACCAGGGCCTGCGTTAACATGTTGCTATGCTTTGAAACATTGTGTGGAGATTGCTTCTATTCATAGCAAGGTGGGCGGCACAGTCTAGAGGGTCAGACCGTTGCCCTGGCTATTTGACAGCCCTGGATAGAGCCCAGGTTCGAACCACTATCGACACGTCTGTTCTTCAATAGAGATTTTCATCCAGAGTTAACACCAGCACGTATTCCACTCCCACGAAAGTGCTTCAGAATGGGCTTTGAACCAACGACGGGTTTCAAACGCACGCAGAACACGTTGGGCAAACAGGTAAAACTCTGCTCTGTCTTTCGAAAGAGTATGCCTTTTGTGCTGATAAAAACAGGGGACAAAATATACGTTTAAATAAAAAAAATCCCACATGCATACTAGTACCGTGTTTAGACACCATTCCCGAAGTCGGAATGCCGTTACCTTAAAGGGGGGCAAAAACGGTTGTGTACAAGAAAACAAAACAAAAAACAAATTTTATTTTATTTATAATTTATTTTAATTTTGTTCTTTTATGTCGGGTATAATGGACTTAGGACTTATGTGCTTCTTTACATCAGTCCCCGTCTGTATGCGGTTTTTGTGAATTCTCTCATCCGTTCCTACCGACACACAATGGCCTATCTTACGAAAAGTGGAACAAGAGTTAACGTGTGCGCAAGAAGTTCCGCGTGTGTTCGCACACGGTGCCTCGTTTTATAGTCTCACCCGAAAGACTTTTGGGGAGAATGGAGTCTGCACTGATGTTAACTCCAAAGGAAAATATCCTCTTGAACGGGAATTGAATCTGAGTCGTCAGATTGCGAGCGCAATGTTCTAACCACTAAGCTATCCCGTTCCCACATCACCAATGATGAACCTCGGACCTCTAGCCAAGAAACAAAAGTTGTTGGTTTTTTTGCAAGCTCCAACCATAACAACACATATATTTTTTTCGTGAAAAAAATCCCCTGAAGCTGGAGTAGGGCTGTCTATTTGACGTGATACTTGAAAGCAGTTATACATTAACACATTTTTTGTTGGGGGGAGGGTATAGTTACAGCCTATTCTACATGAGTGATGAGTAAAACAGAGCAAATAACTATTATTGTGGGTGACCACCAGGGTGTAAAGCTTTGGAAGCGCCAAACAACAATAACAATAAAAGTGACAAAAGGACCCTTCAGCTGGACGAACCAGACCAAACGTGAATAATAGTCACGTCTATTAAGATGACAATTTTGACTAAAAGGACACCGAGATGATCATCTATTGATACCAACATAGTAACACACTGAAAAACGCGCAAGTTGTAAGCATGGAATGAGAAGGTAGAAGAAAAGTAGTAGTAGTAGTAGTAGTAGTAGTAGTAGTAGTAGTAGTAGTAGTAGTAGTAGTAGCTTTTTGGTTAAATAAACATAATCTCTTTTGTTGTACGCTGTTAACATATTTAGGCAAGAACCTTTATAGTAGTAGTAGTAGTAGTAGTAGTGGAGGTAGCGGAAGTAGTAGTAGCTTTTTTGTTAAATAGACAGAATCTCTTTTGTTGTATGCTGTTAACATATTTAGACATGAACCTTCATAGTAGTAGTAGAAGTAGTAGTAGTAGCGGAGGTAGCGGAAGTAGTAGTAGCTTTTTAGTTAAATGGACATAATCTCTTTCGTTGTCTGCTGTTAACATAATTAGACATGAACCATTGTAGGAGGTGAAAGCCCTGATGATTACGGTCACTGTGATCGGAGGGGCCATAAACAATATGACTGGATTAGACTGGTTGGCTGGCTGGTCGGTTGGTTGGTTGATCATCTGGATGGTTGGCTGTTTAGCTGAAGGGCTGACTGGCTGGCTAGTTAGATTATTGGCTGTTTAGCTGCTTGCATATTTATTTAACCGCTGGTTTGTTCACCTGCTTGTTTTTCAACTCAGCAAGTGTGAAAGTAACCCATCTATTGTTTTCAGATTCTATCTACTGTGTCATATTTTCCTGTATATTTACTTCCAAAAAACAACATCCCTGCATGATGTCAACAGAGAGACTGGCATGTCATAAAATATGAATCAACATGCCGGTAAATATCCACTTCTCTCCGTTGGGGTAGAAAATGACTTCCGCAGGATGGGAAACAGCCGATCCATAAATTGTTAATAACGAAATGAGAACAACGCCACATGGGAATGTCTGCCAAGTGAGAAAATCGAAGTTGGTATTTTTCAGTCTGTCTATAAACTATGTTTTTTTTCGGGATATTGATGTTGGCTGGGGGTCAAAACTATCACCTTTGACCTTTGACCCTTCTACGAAAGAGCTCTGCGGACAAACATGGCCTTGTTCGAAATGTGTGTGTGTGTGTGTGTGTGTAAGTGTGTGTGTGTGTGGAATACATTTGGTGGGATTTGGTGTTGCGTTGGGTTTTTTTTACACATGATTGGAACTAGATGAGGAATGTGTGTGAGTGTGTCTGTGTGAGTGTACGTGTATGTGTGTGTAGGAAGGGAGCATTTAAATCTCTTACTTTATATATATATATATATACATATATATATATATATATATATATATATATATATATATATATATATATCATACATTCCCAAAGTTGAAATGTGTCTACCTTAAAGGTAAAGGTAAAGGAGTCCCATAACCTATAAGGTCGTAGGGGAGCGAGGCGTCAGAGACCTCACTTCTCTAGGGCCAGCATATTGAGGGCGGCGCCCATCTCCTCTCCCTCGCTGCTTTACCTTCCCTGACCCTAAAGAGGGCAGGTACCCATTTACAGCTGGGTGAACTGGGGAAACTGTACTGAAGCCAAGGCGCGCAAACGGTCACCCATCCAAGTGGTAACCTCGCTCGACGCTGCTTAACTTGGCTGGAGGAAAGTGAGTACTCCGACAACTGAGCTATCCCGTCCCGTCTACCTTAATGGTGGGCAAAAACGATGGCATACGCAAAAATCTTCCCATTGGTGAACCTGGAGATCTAGTCAAGCAACGAAAGAAAAATGTACAGCTCATCCCCTAAACGAATGGTTCATCAGCAGAAGGCATATGTACACATACGTGGGTTACGACTTTTAAAAAACAAGAAAGCGCTTTTCTATCATTTAAGCAAAGCTAGAACATTCTGTTTGCAACTAATATCGATTCCTTAAATTAAACGAACACAGTGATTAATAAAATTTGGAAAGTCATATAGAATGCACTCCCACATGCTTGCTTACACGTATGCAGACAGCATGTATTAATACACATGCATATGCATGTGCTCACGAAGAAACACAAGCATGCTGGCGCACGCCTTTACAGACCAACACACACACACACACACACACACACGTACACCTACACAGACACGCACGCACGTACGCATATATACATACATGCACACACAAACACGCGCACAAAGGCAGAGAGACAGTGAGACAAAAGACAGACATGAGATTTGAAAACACACAGACAGAGAAAAATAACTCATCTCTGTATTTTTGCAGTTAAATATTTTATTACAAACTCGGCACTTTCATCTCGTATAAAATACAATTCATGCGTAATAGAAAAAAACGTTGAATCTCATATTGTGTAATGAAACAAGCACGTAAATAACAAAGAAAACAAGCCTGTACATAATATTAAATGTATGGATACACGATGATTCCAATTTGACAGGGTGAAGTAGATAATACAGATGAGTATACACAAAAGGAATTTTCAAACGAAAATAGGGTTTAAAGTTAGTGCAAGTTAGGTAGAATGAATTGTAGACTTTGTCTGTCTGTCTGTTTGTCTGTCTGTATCTCTCTCTCTCTCTCTCTTCTCTCTCTCTCTCTCTCTCTCTCTCTCTCTCTCTCTCTCTCTCACTCTCTCTCGTTGTGCTTTTTGTGATCATGAGTTTGAAAATGAACCTTACCTCTTCTTTCATTGTAGCGGATGCAAAAATCTTGAAAATTGGTTTCTTCAAGATTTTTCTAATATTTTTTGTAAATGTGTTCCTTAAAGATTTAAAAAGCTCACGCACGTGTTGTTGTTTTTTACTCAAAGCAGCAGATACAAAGCACATGCATAATGTGCTTAGATATATTTTCCTCCCCATTAGTAGAAGAAATCATCAATACTCAATCTAAACTCATTATTCTTTGGCTGCTCCATTTGCCTTTAAACTTAAGCTTGTCAATAGATTTTAGGTACATGTTCCTTTTTCACTACTTTACTACTGTACTCCAGATCTGTTAGAATGCTATAATATAGTATGCGTATTATTCTGAGTATAAAGTCATATAGACTGGTATTGTTTGGAATTCGTTTCAATATATCGCTGTTTGTAGTAAGTGCCTGTTCCTTTAGT
>CM054135.1:21064566-21072066 GCA_028751875.1 Rapana venosa
CCCCCTTGCTAGGACAGTCACAAGTCTAGCCCAGCCTGTAATAGATGCAAAAGATGAACTCCATACAGCTTCCAAAACGCGTACTTAAGTACTCCTGTAGTATTAAAAGATATGGCGCAACCAGCAATTTTATGCACGATCAAAATATACCTAGCCACAAACAAAACGTATCTAGAAACATTGGGGGAGGGGGGTTAATCGTAGCGAGACTATGGCGCGTACAAGCAGTTTAACCGGCAAAACTCCCAAATTAAAAACCAGACATCTCCATGCAAAAAGTAGAAGACTTTCATTTCTCATTGATGTAAAATAATTAGACATCCCCAAAGTCGGAGTGTGTGTACCTTAGCGGCAAATAAATGGTTGCATACGCTAAATCTCATCACTGATGACCCTCGGAGCTCTAGCCGAGAAAGAAATCAAAGCACACACACACACAAAATAGCCAGACATTTCCTTGACATCAAAAACGCGCTAACCAAACAGCCTTGAGATATTTGTGTAAACTTGCTAGCAGTCAGACTTTCCCCAATATAACAAGAAAATTAGCTAGACATTTTCTCAGATGTATGAACAGTTCAGCAATTTATTTTTAAAAAAAAGGAATAGCTAAAAGCTTCCCTGCTGCGTTTAGAATTAAGCAAAAGTAAAACATAAAACAAAAAACACCAGTAAAATGCCCAAGCAAAATAGAAAAGCGGTCAACATCCTCCACGATATCAAAACCTAAACAAAACTTGTTAACTGTGCATTTTCTTGATTCTGAAAAAAGCAAAACTGTTATTTGGGAATTGTTTTTCTATACTTAAAACAGTATGTTTTGTTCAGGATTCACCTCATCTTTGTTTACATATCTACTCAGACATTTTCTCAGTCAAAGTTTCAAACCTTATCCCGATGTATCCAAATGTTTAAGGTTTTCTTCTTGTTTACCCCCCTCCCCTTTTTTTTAAACTTAATTCAAACATGCCATTACTCAAATGAGCTATACGGGTAAACGAAATGGTGGGGGGGGGGGAAATAGTTTCTTAATCGACCGTGCCTGACATTTCCCAAATATACAAAGACGTTACCAAACGCTTCTGTAAATGTGACGGTCTACCACATAATGAGTCGCATTGCACCTGTGGCAAATCTTGAGTTGTTAACATTCTATTCATTTGCAATAAAAGGCTACTAAACACAGAAAACAGATTTAAAATCAGACAAGTCTATGAAAAGTTATCACAAGTTGAAATTATAGACGGCAAAAAGTGGCCAAAGGAGAAAGTAACAAATTCTGCATTTTAATAGGCAGTCAGAATGAAAGCTTGGGGTGTTCTTAAAACAAAAGGAAACGAAATTACGCCTTGATACTTCAGTACAATGTAAACAAAAGGGATACAGTTCTATAATCAACCAAATCTCAAAATCAACAACCTGACCCCAACCTACCTAACATGGCTCCTAGCCGAAAAATATGACAGATGCAAAACGAGTCATTTCGTGGTAGAGCGTCACAAAATCGCCACCCCACCCCCATCCACCAATCCACCCCCCCCCCCCCCCCCAAAAAAAAAATGACCCCCCAAAACTCCTAAACGTATTTCAACCTGGAGAAAAAGAACACCTCTCTGTCTAACAAGCACCCCTAAGCACGCACACTTAAACGGACGGGGACATCTCTCGGATGTTCCAGACATCTCTGGGGGCGGGGGATTCAGCATTCATCATGTAGCGGTGGGTTTCGGGGGCAGCCACGAGGTAGGGGCCCGGGTAGGCGTGCGGGTAGTCCATGGCGTACATGGGCTGGGGTTTGAGGACGTAGGGGTCGTCCATGGGGTACCTGTGCTCCATGGGGATGGGGTAGTCCTGCCCGCCCCTGTAAGGGTTTTTCTCCAGACGCTCACGGTCCTGTAGTGGGAGGAAGAAAAAAAACAACCATGATGTGTTGAGAAGAGTGTGTTACTGGTGTCGTTTAGAGGTATGCTGCTTCATGTATGTATGTATGTATGTATGTATGTATGTATGTATGTATGTATGTATGTATGTATGTATATATATATCTATACATGTGTGTGTATCTCTCTGTATATATATATATATATATATATATATATTATATATATATATATATATATATATATTTATATATACGTATAGAGAATATCGTATATGTATATATATAATAATATATATATATACAGAGAGAGATATACATACAGACAGACATACATGCATACATACATACAGACAGACACACAGACACACAGATATACAATCATACATGCATACATACATATATGTGTCTGCGTACCTTTCTCTGTCTCTTTCTCTATCGTTTAGTCTTTCTCTGTCTCTCTGTTTCTTTGTCTCTCTGTTTCTCTGTCTCTGTCTTTGTCTCTCTCTTCCCCCCCCCCCCTGCCCCCCCCCCCTCCCTCTCTCTCTTTCTCTCTGACCCAACCCCCCCCCCTCCCTCCTCTCCTCCTCCCCCTCTCTCTCCTGCCCCCCCCTCTCTCTTCTCCCTTTCTTCTCTCTCTCTTCTCAACCAAAACTGTTATATTCAGCTGAACTTTGGGGATTGAATAGACTAGAGCATCTAGAAAAAGTACATTTAATCGCTTGTAAAAGATTTTAAGGTGTGCCTGTCAAGACACCAAATAAAATGGTGTATGGAGATCTGGGCAGGTACCCATTGTATGTAAACACGTATGTTGCATGCGCAAGATTTTGGTTTAAATTATTACATGTGGATTCGAAAAGATTGCCACATAAAGCTTATTGTATGTTGTTAGAATTAGATAAAAAAAGGGCAAACAATGCTGGGTCTCTAAAATCAGGGAAATATTCTGTATAACTGGGTTTAATATCGTTTGGTTAAACAAAGACTTGTAGATTGGTTTATCCAGAAATGGACTGGCACCATCAGAGATCGCAGTAGATATGATAGTTACAGAAACTTTAAGATTGTTTTTGAAAGAGAGAAGTATATTAATGAAATGGATACATAATGTTTTCGCGTTGCAGTTACTCAAGTACGATTGAATGTGCTACCACTAAACAATAATACACATCGCTATAGTAGTTCAAATGAAGATAAGCAGTGCCCTGTTTGTAAAGACCAAATAGAGAATGAAGAACACTTTTTTTTAATTGCCCTGTCTATGAAGATTTGAGACATAAGTTTCTTAAAGATGCGAAGAGACTTCCTTTGCACGTGCTACTCAAAGCTACTATATCTACTGATAGACATAATTTATCACGATTTATTTTTCATGCAACCAACAGAAGAAGTAAGATAACTTTATAGAAATGGATCCTTATATTAATGAATACTACATTCAAAACATTGTCGATTATGACAAACGTGAATTGATTTGTGATGTATATCCAAGAAACAGGTGATGTAATTTCTTTATTATTGCTGATATATCATTTCATATTTATATACATAGTAATGTGTTTATAACACTCATGTCATATGTCCACTCCATATGCCCATCATTCCTTTGTATTGTGGCCTAAGGCCGATGTACAGTAAAAGTCTGAAGTCTGAAGTCTCTCTCTCTCTCTCTCTCTCTCTCTCTCTCCTCTCTCTCTCTCTCTCTCTCTCTCTCTCTCTCTCTCTCTCTCTCTTCTCGTTTACCCTCCAGTCAGGTTTTCTTGTTTGTATTTTTTTCTTCCGCTCCCTTTCTAATAATTTGATTTTATTGCATCTTGTATTCTCATTTAGCAAACTAGACAGACAGAAGAAAGAGACACACGCAGTGATACAGGAAGACACATACACAGAGCGAGAAGAGAAATGACAAACAAAGCAAAGCAAGCAGAAATGGCAAAGAGAGAGAGAGGAGAGGAGAGAGGAGAGAGGAGAAGAGAGAGAGAGAGAGAGAGAGAGAGAGAGAGAAGAGAGAGAGAGAGAGAGAGAAATAGAGCAAAACGAAGCGAAACAAAAAAACACTGGAATAAGAGAGCAAAACAAAACAAAACAAAACAGCACACACACACACATACACATCACACACACACACACACACACACACACACACACACACACACACACTTTAACATATGTTTGTTTTAAATTCTTAAAACATTCTTTACATTCTTTGCTCGTGCGCAGGTGTGTATGAGTGGGTGTGTGTGCGTGTGTATGTATATGTGTGTAATTTGTATTTTCCAATGTACTATTTTATCGATTTTCCTCTTTTCACTGGTTCAAATTATTGGTAACGGTTGCAATAATGTAGTATTTCAGTTTTATTATTAAGAAATTTGTTCTTAGATAGATGGCTTGATGAAAAAAAGCAAATGCATTGCTTATTCAAGGTACCATCTGGAAATAAAAATTTGACTTGACTTAACTACTCACACCCACATCACAAACACACACAAATACACACCAAACACACACAAAAGACTGTATGTTAGAAAAATTAAACATGTGTGTTGATTTCATTGACCTAAAAATAGTAAACAAACAAACAAATACATAAATAAATAAATAAATAAATAAGCACACAGACACACAGATACACACACAAACACGCGCGCGCACACACATACTTGTATGTAAAAAGGCACATGTGTGTTTATTCTATTGTCAGAGAAATAAATAAACATAAATACAAGCAAACACACAAACAAATAAATGAACAAACACATAAACAAAAACACATACACACACACACACACACTCATCAAAACGGGAAAAAATACAAGGCTAGACGAAGACAGAATGCGCCTTCCAAACCTCGTATCGTGATGCAGCGATGTAACAGCCAGCCACAGAATAGAAGGTGGCTGCCAGGGTAGCCATGATCATCCCCACCCAGCCCAGAGCATAGGACCACCCGTAACCGCGCTCGGTATTCTTTTGGATACTCTGAACACACATACACAAGGAAAGAAATTACATTACATGCTCGCTTGTAAAGGGATCCAGTGCAGGCGTTCATAATAATGCTTAGACAGACACAAACGATAAAAAAATGTAGGATTATGTGTGCATGTGCGTTGTGCACACATGAAACACACGCTTGTGAGTCGAGAGTGCATGTCACATACATACACACTATACACATGCGCGCGCGCATTCAGACTCATACACACCATGCACACACACTGCACACACACACGCATACATACATACATACTACATACATGCATACATACATACATACATACATACAAACATACATACATACATGCATACATACACACATACATACACCCACACACTACACACATGCACGCAGGCTCGCATGCACGCTCACACACACACAACACACACACACACACAACACACACACACACACACACACACACACACACAACACACACACACACACACACACACACACACACACACACACCACCACCACCACCACCACCACCACCACCACCACCACCTCTAAAAAAAGACACTCTAATCCAATCCAATTTGGTTGTTTATAGCTTCACTTCGTAACATTTCAAAATTCCTAATTTTGCTATCGGCTCTTTGGAAAGACTGCAATCACACAGCCAAGCTTCATCTAGTTCACGGATGCAGTTTTGAGAATGCTGCTAACATTACTTGGCCAACACCCCTAAGTGTCTGGATCTCTCATGCTGGGTTGAAAGCCAGGATAGGATTATTTATGATAGGACGCGTGAATCACAGCTCTTTCAAGTAGTCTCGAAGCAGGTGCACTTCCACGGCATCATCCATCATCGTGAGGTCATCTACATCACAATGACTATAATGCAATTGTAACACAGCGAAGATATTTGATCTGCCACCTGGAGGCCACATCCTCCCTGTTCTGACTGTGCCCAGAAGCTGTACAGAGTTGCAGGAGATCAAGTATCTCCACTTTGTTACACAATGAACGAAAACTGTTTGTTCATTCAGTAGTCTGCTTTTGCACTTGTCTCATGGTGACCCAATTTTTAGTTTTCCGGTACACTTTCATTCCTGTGGGGAGTGGTTGTTGCAGCCTTAGGGGCCACATAGGCTCATGGAGAAGGGCTGTTGGAGGGTAGGTGTTGAAGCCTTAGGGGCCACACAGGCTCATGAGAGAAGGGCATTGGAGGGTAGTGTTGCAGCCTTAGGGGTCACATAGGCTCATGAGAGAAGGGCGTTGGAGGGTAGGTGTTGAAGCCAAAAGGGCTACAGGCGCAAGGGAGAAGGGCGTTGGGGAGATGTTGGGGACCCCAGTTGATGAGATGACAGCCCTGGTGGCCTCTGTGGTCAGGGGGGGGGGGGGGGCTATAAACAACAGGATTAGATTGGATTGGGTCAACTCTGGAAGTGCGTGTCTTATTCAGTCTGGCTTTGTGACAAAGCTATCATTGCTGTCTCTCGGGGGCTGTGTATGCGGTCCCACTCGTATACCAGCTCAGTGTAGGCATCGCTGAATAGATCTGAAGTAATGCAGCAGCAGTGTAGGGCCTCTATTGGTTGTGGCCTTATGGTAGTCTAACATTGATAAGCTCTCTATGGACTTTGGATTCTAAGGATACCAAATGACAGGCATACACTGAAAGGGCTAAGGAGAAACAATAGGAATGAGCGACGTGAGAATAGCAGGACATCATCATCATCATCAGACCTGTGACCTTGGCGGTCGTGGGGGAGACACGAAAGACGATGCCGTGGTAAGCCTCCTCCATCCATCTCGGTCCTCGGCTCTGCGCAGTAGTGCCGAGTCATTCATCCTGGTCCATTCTCTGATGTTGTCCAACCATGACTTGTTCTGTCTTCCCCTTTTTCTGCCACCTTCGAGTGTTCCCTGCAGTACTGTTTTTGGCAGAGTGTTGTGGCGGGTGACGTGGCCGAACCATGTCAGCTTTTTCTTTTTGACGATGGTGAGAAAGGGTTCCTGTGGACCTGCCAGCCGTGTTATTTGACTCTTGACAAATTCATTGGTCCTTATTTCTCTCCAGGATATGCCCAGCAGTTTTCTATGACATTTTGTTTCAAATGACTGGATTCGCTTTGTTGTTTCAGCAGTCAATGTCCAGGTTTCACTTCCGTACAGCAGTATAGTCTGAATTAGGGCTTTGTAGAGCTTTAGTTTGATTGGGAAACTGATCTCTTTACTTTTCCATATGGTGGTGAGTTTTGTCATGGAAGATGTTGCCATGGCTAGTCTGACTTTGATTTCTGTCGTCGATCGCCCGTCCTTTGTGAGTGTAGCGCCAAATATTTAAAAGCGTCTACCTCCTCCAGTTGTTGGCCGTCTCATGTAAATTTTAGCAGTGGCGTTGCTCGTGCTGTTCACAAGTACTTTACTTTTCTCCGAGCTCACCTCCATCCCATGTGCTCCAGCTCTGTTCTCAAGTCTGGTCGTAAGATCTTGCAGCTCTTGTTACTTCCGCCCACGAGATCAATGTCATCGGCAAACCGCAAGTTGTTGAGGGGTCTGCCGCCAATGGAGATGGTAGAGTGCAAGTCATGGAGGGTCTCTCTCATAATGTTTTCCTAGAACAGATTAAACAGGACTGGAGATAACAGGCATCCTTGTCGGACCCCAA
>CM054135.1:21077066-21102066 GCA_028751875.1 Rapana venosa
AGCCAAGGCGCGCAAACGGTCACCCATCCAACTGGAAACCACCCTCGAAGCTGCTTAACTTGGCTGGGGAAAGCGAGTGCTCCGATCACTGAGCTTTCTCTTTAATTTGTGTACTAGACGCGACTAAACTAGGTACATGTGCACGCATGCATACAGCCTGGTGCAAGTACTATATACTCAGGGTACAAGAAAGAGCATGCACGTGCACGGCTGTAGGCATAAGTGTATGGACATATATTATGCGTCAAGATATTCCGGGTGCAAGAAGACATGCACGTACAAGGCTGTGGCATATTATGGACATATATGCGAGAGCAAGGTGCGCGGTGCTTACGCACAGGACATATGTGTGCATGCATACTGACAAACACACACACACACGACGAGAACGGACGCACGGCGCAGGGCAACAGACACACGACACACATTGAAAGAAATAGCCCGAGGAGAGGGGGGAGAAAGAGCAGCAGACTACTTAACCATAGAAAGAGACAGAGAGAGAAAGAGAAGGAAGACAGAGAGAAGGAAGCAGAGATAGAACAGCACAAACAACACACGCAAAGACAACAGCAACACAAACTCACACAACCCACCACAAAGACAAGAAGAGAACAAGAGCAAGAACTTTACACAATGTCTCTCTCTACTCATATATTTACACACTAATCAATCTAATGTCACAAAGTCGTCAAGCCAGAGATGTTGGCATACATTCTCTCAGATGAGAAAGGGCTAGGGTTTCTAGAGTAGACGTTGTGTCTTCAACAGTGGGGGGGGGTTGGGGCTGAGGGCAGGATAGACTAGTGGTTAGAGTCGTGGCCATCCGCTATTTTAACAGCTAGGGTTCCCGCCAAAGGAATCGAGCATCCCAAGCCACCTTTTCAGTGTAATTTCCCCCTGAAAGTGAACATCATCGGATTGCAAGTCCCTTGATGTCATGTAAACCCAGGCCGCTTTGCAAACATGCCTAGACATCTTGCCACAACTTAATTATTAACCTCGGTAAATCCTGACTCTTTGTTCCGACCGGCTGTACTTTAGGTAGTACAGCAACCCTCGTTTTTGAGACAATTATAAACCCTTACCAACTTCGGTACAGCAACCCATGGTTTTAGAGTAGCATTAACTCGCTAGCCATAACCTTCGGGTGATAGGGCAACCATGGTTTTAGAGTAGGCTTAAACCGGTACCATACTTTCTGGATGCACAGCAACCTCTGGTTTTAAAGAAGGCATAACCCGCTACCATACCTCCTGGGTGCACAGCAACCCCTGGTTTTAGAGTATGTATAACCCACTACCATGCTTTCTGGGTGTAGAGCAACCCAAGGTGTCTGGAAAGGAACTCAACCTCTGTCCTTGTGTTAAGTACCAGGCCAACTTTGTTTTCCTATGTTGTGGTTGCATAGCAACCCCTATGATTTGAAGAGACTACTCACTGCCCTAAGACTACATCCTGGATGTTGAGTAATCTAAGCTTCCTACAGAGGAGTCTGCCTTTATGTGTAAGCAAGTTTGTAAGAAGGGACAGTGCCTTTCCTACAATAGATTTAGTACTGGAGGTGAGAAAAAGGCATGCACTCAAACATACAAACCTATACACTGGAGCTACTTTTTGCAGCGCACCTGTGTAAATTTGCACACTTCTGCCAATACCTTTACCATTGTGCTGATTACTAATTTGATAATGTTTTTCTTTTCTTTTGGCATAATCGTTTGGACCCGAAACTTTTCCCCCATCCATTAGATCGTGAGTGGTGGTCTGGGCACTATTCTTTCGGATGAGACGATAAACCGAGGTCCCGTGTGCTGCACATAATTATTTAGCGCACGTTAAAGAACCCACGGCAACAAGAGATTGTCCCTGGCAAAATTATGTAGAAAAAAGCCACTCTGATAGGAAAACAAATACTGTTGCGGACAGGAAAAAAGGAAAAAAAAGGTGTCGCTGCTCTTGTGGCGACGTGCTCTTCCCGGGGAGAGCAGCCCGAATTTCAATAATAATAATAATAATAATAACAATAATAATAATAATAATGGACATTGATAGTACAAGTTTCACCAGAAGATCTGTCTGAGCATATGAATCTGTCTCATGATGTGTCTAAAGTTGATATGTCAAAAAACTCCAGATCAGCAGCCTACAATAGATCTATGTAATAGCACCCCCCCCCCCCTTTGAATGTAATCTCTATGATGATCTACGAATATGCATGCTTTTGTGGTTGTGGACCTTCCATCCTCACCCCCACCCCCACCCATTGAATGCATCTTGGTGGGACATTGTATAAGTATGTGAATGTGCATGTAGACTATGCAGTATACATGTAATGAATCAGAAGTGGAACAAATTCGCAAAACACTAGAAGAAAAAAAATATGAGAGAGCAAGAGAGACAGAGGCAAACACACCCACACAGACAGAGAAGAAGATATATATATATATATATATATATATATATATATATATATATATAATATATATATATATATATATATATATATATATAATATATATATATATATATTACAGACAGACAGACAGGTGACAGACCAAGAAGCTCTATTTCACACTGACAAGTCCACGTGAAAAGGTTTGAAGGTATCTTCTGAGCCCTAGGACCGAAAAGGCCCATCTGTCTCGCGCCTTATATCAAAGGCGAAATACATGAAGAAGGCAGGGTGATGGTACTCAACTGGTTTAACTCGATTGTGTAAAGTAAATTACATAAGATATGTGCCTTGATGTCACCACACTTTTCCCTGGCTACTCTTTTATTTCTTGTCTCTACCGCTGGTTTTAGTTCCCACTTTGTGCAGGAGCTGTTTTGCAACTTTGGCGCACTGAAAAAAACCCACGACAACAAGAGCGTTGTTCCTGGCAAAAATCTGTAGGAAAAAAAAGCCAACTTTTGTTTAGAAAAACAAAATACAGTCGCAGACAGGAAAAGAAGAAAAAAATGGGTGGCGCTGTTCTTGTGGCGACGCACGCGCTTTCCCCAGGGACAGCAGCCTGAATTTGTCGAAGAGAAATCTGCCATGACTTAAAGTGGTGTACAATACAGTAGTTTCTTCTGTTTACAATTGTATTTTACCTTTTTTTTTCACAAGCTTAAACGCCAAAAGAAGTGCATATCCTTCCTGACCAAACTTACGATGGGTGGCGCGGGTCTTGTGGTGACGCACTCACCCCTAGGGGGAGAACAGGCTGAATTTCATGCAGATAAATCTACCCTGACATAAAAGTTGATTACAATGCAGTACAATGTAATACAATACACTACAATACAATGCAACACAATACAATACAACGCCACACAGCACACTAAAACACAACACGAGGCAATGCAATACAACACAACACAATACAACACAACACAATACGACACAACACAATGCAAAACACAATGCACACAATGCTGTGCAATACAACGCAATACAGCAAAACAAACAATGCAATAGAAAACACAATGCATTAAAATACAATAGAAACACAAGGCAACACAACCCAACGGAATACAACGCAATACAGCAAAACGCAATACAATACAACAGAACACAATACAACACAACACATTACAATACAAGACTACCTAAAACTATGCCTACGGTGAAGAAGATCGTGAGGTACACAGCTAGGGTAAACAGTTACAAGTTACCTGCCCATGGTATAATAGCAACGCATGCGTGACGATGACGTCTCGTCATCAGAGATAGTTATCTCTGCATACAACTGCCAATCTCTAGGGATCTCATGACTGTGTTGTCAGAATCTACACCCCACTGTGATGAATGTGTTCACGTTGGCTGTATAGTAGAGTGCCTGTTACATGGACCTTCCATTAACTCAGGGGTATCAACAGTGTTTTGATGCTAGTGTAATGAAGTCTGGAAACAGGACAGCTCAGTGGTCGGAGCACTCGCTCTCCCCAGGCCGCACCATCAAGCTTGGTTACCAAGTTGATGAGTGAACGTTTGCACGCTTTAGTTTTAGTACAGTCCCCTAGTTCACTTATCTGTAAATGGGTACGTACCTGCCCTCTTTAGGGTCAGGGAAGGTAAAGCAGCGAGGGAGAGGAGATGGACGCCGCCCTCACTATGCTGGCCCTTAGAGAAGCTGAGGTCTCTGATGCTTCGGTCCCCAACGATTGCATAGGTTATGGGACACCCTATTTATCTTAAGTTCTCACTCCATTATACTCACTTAAAAGACAACATCTCACAGACAGAACTAACTCCATAAAGCTTGAATTTATAGGATAGGTTGGGGTGGGTAAGTTTTTTTGGGGGGATGAAAGTTTTGAGGGGAAATATAGACCTTTCTTTGATGATACGTTACGATATATTCGTGTGTGTGTGTGTGTGTGTGTGTGTGTGTGTGTGTGTGTGTGTGTGTGTGTGTGTGTGTCTGTGTCTGTGTCTGTGTGTCTGTGTGTGTGCCTAAAAAAGACGCTGTGAACCTAAGTCAATCCAGATACAACAACAAAAAGACATTTTGATGAGAGAGAGAGAGAGGCAGACAGACAGAAAGAATTAAATTGAATTGAATGAATTTATTTAAAGAGGTTTATGGCATAAGCACACTTTTTTTTTACAACCAGCCTTCTGGACAAAAAGAACACAACAAAACTCTCAACCAAACAAGGGGCATTAAACGAAGGCTTGATGCACAAACTATCACCATTACACTCATATTCATTTACCAATATATATATATATATATATATATATATATATATATATTATATATATATATGTATATATGAGGGGAAATATAGACGTTTCTTTGATGATAGTTTACGATTTATGTTTTAATGAAGGATTTTTTTTAAATTTGGTTGGAGAGATGCGTGTGTGTGTGTGTGTGTGTGTGTATGGGAGAGAGAGATATGTCGTTTATAGAGAAAGAAAAAATAAATAAAATATTGAAATGAAAAAGCTATCTTCACACATGAGCTTCATTTAAAAGCACTTTTACACCACATATGAGAAGACATCTGAATAAATACCAGCGGCGTTGGCTCTATTTGGGTGTGTTGGTGTGTGTGTGTGTGTGTGTGTGTGTGTATTTGTGAATAATTTGGTGTGTATGTGTGCGTGCGTGTGTGCGTGCTTATGCATGTGTTCAACACATACATTACAGTTATATTCTCTTTTTTGCTTTTCTCTCTATTTATTTGAACCAGGTTTCAAAAGGAACAACATGTCGTATAGACTGCGATAGTTGCCGTGCATATAGTATATTTTTTTGAACGTTTAGAATGTTTAAACAGCAAACATTCTGATATAGCCGTTTGTATGCAGCTTATCCCCGTACCTCTTTTTTTACGTAAGATGGGATATTTGTTTAAGCACATATATGCTGAACGTGTTGTTATGTTGAAAATTCATTGCAACGGTTGTTTTTTCACATCTTAAAGAAAAAAAATCTCTCTCTCTCTGTATATATATATATATATATATCGGATGCAGATTTTCATGATAAGCATCAATAAAATAACTGATGATGATTACACATAACATTTACAAATAATTGAAATTATAATATTATATATATTATATATAATAATAATGATTATAATGTGTAACATTGCTTTTCTATTTTGATAGTGTATCAGATGTGTTTTTTTAATTTCCTAGTAATAGGCGTATAACAGATCGATTAATACGACCGGCTCAAACCTAATAGTTAATGTGTGTGTGTGTGTGTGTTGTGTGTGTGTGTGTGATGGTGTGTTTGTGGGGGGGGGGGGGGGGGCTGTTTGTTGTGGGGGTTGGACGGAGGGAGGTCCTCAGCTTGAGCTTCGACGCTAACTAATGGTGAAATTTTTGCCTTTGCGACCGTTTTCGCCGAGTATTAAGGTAGCCGCGTTCCGCCTTCAAAGAAAAATAATGTTAGAAAGGTTTTCGTGAATAAAGACAGGAGAATGATCCAGGCAGGCAGAAAAAAACAAACAAGAAAGATGAGAGAAGGGTCAAGGTGAGTACTTAACAATCAGGGGGATAAAACGGAGGATATTTCTAGCACATGATTTCTAGAAGGTGAGGATGCTTTGTTGAGTACTTAACAATCAGGGTGATAACACGGAGGACATTTCTAGCACATGATTTCTAGAAGGTGAGGATGCTTTGTTGAGTACTTAACAATCAGGGAGATAACACGGAGGACATTTCTAGCACATGATTTCTAGAAGGTGAGGATGCTTTGTTGAGTACTTAACAATCAGGGTGATAACACGGAGGACATTTCTAGCACATGATTTCTAGAAGGTGAGGATGCTTTGTTGAGTACTTAACAATCAGGGAGATAACACGGAGGACATTTCTAGCACATGATTTCTAGAAGGTGAGGATGCTTTGTTGAGTACTTAACAATCAGGGTGATAAAACGGAGGACATTTCTAGCACATGATTTCTAGAAGGTGAGGATGCTTTGTTGAGTACTTAACAATCAGGGAGATAAAAAGGAGAACATTTCTAGCACAGAATTTCTAGAAGGTGAGGATGCTTTGTTGAGTATTTAACAATCAGGGAGATAAAAAGGAGGACATTTCTAGCACAGAATTCTAGAAGGTGAGAATGCTTTGTTGAGTACTTAACAATCAGGGAGATAAAAAGGAGAACATTTCTAGCACATGATTTCTAGAAGGTGAGGATGCTTTGTTGAGTACTTAACAATCAGGGAGATAAAAAGGAGAACATTTCTAGCACATGATTTCTAGAAGGTGGGGATGCTTTATTGAGTACTTAACAATCAGGAAGATAAAAAGGAGAACATTTCTAGCACATGATTTCTAGAAGGTGATGATGCTTTGTTGAGTACTTAACAATCAGGGAGATAAAAAGGAGAACATTTCTAGCACATGATTTCTAGAAGGTGAGGATGCTTTGTTGAGTACTTAACAATCAGGGGGATAAAACGGAGGACATTTCTAGCACAGATTTTCTAGAAAAGTGAGGATGCTTTGTTTAATACTGAAAAAAGATTCCCCAAGCATCCACGAGGAAGTTGAAAATGTCACCGTCAGCTTGGCACTCGAGGCTACTTCAGCTCAGTGTTACCGTTATGTCGCTAGCGAAACATCGTCAAAGTGAATCCAGAATCTTTGCGCAGGTAACTATGATATAGCGTGTCTGAAAAGCTTAGCACGCTGTGATGCGATGAAATACTACTACTACTACTAGAGTGTTGTTGGCTATTTTATTCTATGAGTGTTTCCATTCTCTAGTTAACTGCGGTTTAATGCCACGGAATAGCACAGTAGTCAGAGCACTCGCTTTGCCCGAGCTAAAATAAAAAAAAAAGCAGTATTGAGTGTGGTTAAAAAGTGGATGGGTGATCGTTTGCGAAACCGTGGCTTCAGTACAGTCCCCCAGTTCACTCAGCTGTAAATAGGTGCCTTCCCTCTTTAGGGTCATGGAAGGTAAAGCAGCGAGGGAGAGGAGATGGGCGCCGCCCTTAACATGCTGCTAGCTCCTAGAGAAGCTGAGGTCTCTGACACCTCCCTTCCCAACGACCGCGAAGGTCATGGGAATACCTCTACCTTATCTTTTTAATGTCGCGACAGCCTCATGTTCTAGTTATGATTCTCTAATGACTACATTATGTCTTCCTCTGCGTGTATATGTGTGTGTGTGTGTGTGTGTGTGTGTGTGCGTGTGCGTGCGTACGCGCGCGCGGGCGCGTGTGTGTGTGTGTGTGTGTGTGTGTGTTTATGTGTGTCAGTCTGTCAGTGTATCCATTGGTCTGTTTGACGCCTGTTATGTCTTTTTTGACACCCGTACCTCCACCTATTCCGGATATGCAAGATCTCTATCTAACCACAATTTTGAGCTATAAGAATAGAAGGTGCTTGTGTTAAGTAGCGCAAAAGGAATTTGTGCGTGGTGTGAAGAAAAGAGACAGAAATAGAGAGACACACAGACAGACAAAGACACAGACGGACAGGCAGAGAAAGGAGAAGAAAAAGAGAAAGACAGACATACAGAGAGAAACACAGACAGACAGACAGACAGTCAGAGACAGAGAGACAGAGAGAGAAAGGTAAAAATGTTTTAATTCGAGAATAATATTGTCACGGACTATATCAAGATATGATTAAAAATAATACGTTCAAATCCATAAGAGTATGACCTAAAAAAGGAAAACTAACACACACACACACACACACACACACACACACAACACACACACACACACACACACACACACCACACACACACACACACACAGACACACACACATACACTCACCAATATCATCATTATGATTAAAACAAAAGCAAACAAACAAACAAACAAATTCAAGCTTTGTAAGAACAAAGAAAAATGTGCACAAACAGACACAGAGTCCCAGGCAGGCACGCATGCAGACATATCTGCAGGCAGGCGGATAGACAGGCACACCAACGCACCATACATAGACTGACTGACCGACAGACATACAGACAGTTACAAGAGACACAGACAGACAGACAGACAGACATATAGACAGTCAGACAGAGACACAGACAGACAGACATACAGACAGAGACACAGACAGTCAGACATACAGACAGTCAGACAGAGACACAGACATATATACAGACAGACAGGTAGGCAGACAGGTAAGCGGACCGACCCACGAGAGATAGACCGCTCGACATACAGGCAGAGAGACGAGCAGACAGACAGACCGACCGACAGACACAAAGACAGCCAGCCAGAGAGAACAATGCTAAAGTATGTGTCGGGAATTCGAAATTCGATAGGGACACAGCCCTTAGTTTAAAAGCTGTTATTCCCTCCCATGTCTGTCCGCCACCATGATAGTAGTGAAGGGGGGAACAGCACACACAATCGGTGTGTGTGTGAGAGAGAGAGAGAGAGAGAGAGAGAGAGAGAGAGAGAGAGAGAGAGAGAGAGAGAGTGTGTGTGTGAGTGTGTGTGCTTACGCGCATGCATGTGTGATAAGTGCGCGCATGTGCTCACGTGTGAATATTTGCATACCTCCATTTGAAACGTATACGTGTGCGTCTGTACATGTCCTTGTTCCTGATGATGTTAGATAAATGATAATTATATGGATGGATAGATAGATAGATAGATCGATCGATAGATAGATGAATGGATGGATGGATGGATGGATAGATAGATAGATAGACAGATAGAGGCATTCATCCATCCATCAATCCACTCATCCATCTATCCGTCCATCCGTTCATCCATCCATACATACATACATACATACATACATACATCCATCCATCCATACATCCATCCATACATATATACAAACGTGGACGCATATGTGCACACATGCGTACTCACATACAATAATATGTATACAGCATATACATGTATACATAACAATCTCAGGGTGTATCCTTTTTCTTTGGGTATGGTTCGGTAGCTTTCAAGGCTGTCAACAGCAAGTTTCTCACGAGAGACCCATGGCTGGAGAGAGAAAGCTTTCTTTGTGCGATTCGTACAGGGACAGTAAGATGTGTGTCATTATATTTGACAGGCACTATAATTGACATGGGAATTGGAATAGACACCGGGGTTTAACTCTTTCTTCGGGTAGGGTGGGGACTGGAGAAGAACAAGAGCCAGTTCGTATTCCTTTCCTTTTGATGAGTACACGTCTTCGTGTATATGTGAGAGAGAGAGAGAGAGAGAGAGAGAGAGAGAGAGAGAGAGACAGAAAGAGACAGCGAGAGACAGAGACAGAAACACAGAGAGAGAGAGAGAGAGAGAGAGAGAGAGAGAGAGACAGAGCACAAGACACACCCAGTCTACCCCTAAACCCACGCACAAACACGAATGTGTGTCCTTACGTGGTTATCTTGTCGTTAACTGAATCAAGGCGTTTAAATACGATGAACCCGATCCCAAAGTTACTGGAAATTATTTAACTGCTGAGCATGTTGCTGCGTATCAACACAGACAAAACCACAGCCTAGAATATCGGCAATAATAAGATAATGATTAGAAAAATGAAAGTTTATTCAAACAATGTCTTCTTCTTGCCGTTCTTGTTGGTTGTGTTTTCATTAAGCGTTAGTATAAATCAATATGCTGGGCAGTTTAAAACTACATATCCTGTTACTTTTGCATGAGGGTTGTGCAAGTGAACAGCTTGAAACAGTTAGCGACATGAAAACCACTTAAGGACAACACGTTCTGCGTATGTCCTAACTCAGAGGACATGACATACTTGTGTACACACAATGCACTTAAGTGCCATGTACACGCACACACATCTACGCTCGTATATGTGCAAGCACACACTAACACGCACGCATACACTGGCATAAGCGAGCGAACGCGCACAACACACACACACACACACACACACACATACAAACGCACGCGCGCATACACACACATACCCCAGCGCGTGCACAAACGAGCACACTCATATACACACACACACGTATACACACACGCTCACATACAAACACACACACGCGCGCGCGCGCGCGTACACACATTATACAAACACAGAGACACAACAAAACACACACACAAACACACACACACAAACAAAACACACACACACACACAAACGCACGCACGCACACACCTAATCAAACTGACCCATAAAGTTAAAGAAAAATGGAAACAGAAAAATGTGCACTCAACTATGCTTTCCTCAAGATTACAATACTCAAGCAATCTAACATTCTCTCATGAATTGTATCAGAAAGCTGTATTGATAAAAACACAGAACTGACCAGTTGTGGTCAATGACAAACGAACAGTGACACGCTTAAAGAAAAAACCCCATAAAAGTTGGAGACATGTAATTAAATAAGTGACCATTGAATGTTCGCTAACGTTGGGTAGGAGTGAAGTAAGGGGGGGGGGTAGTATTGGTGTTAGTGGTGGTGGTGGTCGGGATGTGTGGGGGGTGAGGGGGATAAGTGTGTGTATGCTAGTGTGTATGTGTGTGTGTGTGTGTGCGCCTCTGTGTTTGTCAGTCTGTCTCTATGTCTACCGGAATATTGGTGGGTTTTTTCGTTCACTTTTTTGTCAACACAAATTTGAGTTGCTGTCTTCCTAGAAACAAACAAACAAACAAACCGATGAACACACACCAGAAAGCAGCGCCAATCTACTGTTACGCCTATCTCTAGGATTCATTGTGGGTTTTTTCCTATGTATTGTGTGATTTTACAAAATAAACTTTCCTGGGACGTGTTTCCCAGCTGAATACTTCAGGGCTCATCCAAAATAGTGCGCGGTGTCCAAGCCATCACACCTCAGACATATTGTGAGATTGTAAGTACACACTGTATGAAACGTTTTCCTGCGTAAGGCTGTTTTCAAGTATATTTATTTTATTTATTTATTGTTAGTTAGCTTTAGTTTATTCTGTTATATCGAGGATAATGGAATAAGCACTTATATGCTTTTTTTTTTTCCATCTACTCCCCGTGTGTATGCGGTTTTGTAAATTTTGTCATCTTTTCCCACCGGCACACAATGGCCTACTCTTACGAAAAGCGGGACAGGATTTAACGTGTGCGCAAGATCCTGCATGCGTTCGCACACGGGGCTTGTATTTCAATACAGAAGAGCCATACTCTGGCATCTGATGATATTTTTTGTAACTGAAGAATACACATTGCTCTGCTAGTGATGTAAGTGCTTAGCCATGGCTGCAGACAATCTCAACATCACATTTCAAAGCACATCATTTAAATGTAGACCTTAGCCATTTTCTTTTAGAGGAGTGGGGGGGGGGGGTGCAAACCTCAATCAGCTGGTAATGCTTGTCACTTAAGCCAAAATTGTTCTCGTGGGTTTTTGGCAAATGAGATTTTGCTGGGACCAGCGTTGTCAGGTTGATCTCTGTAGGTTCTACTATATGTGCTGAATGCATGTGACACGGGGGACCTTGCTTTTATCGTCTCTAGACAGGTGCAACCAACTCTTTATGCTTGCTCACTGATGTCAGTGGACAGTTAAGGCTACCTAGGTAAGGTGTGTGTGCGTGTGTGTGTGTGTGTGTGTGTGTGTGCCAAATTATCATAGGTTGCAGATCTGTCTCCGGTGATCATAGCTTAGAGCATGTTCATATCAATGATGATGCGAGGAGGAGAAGGAGGGGAGGAGGAAGAGAGAGAGAGAGGGGGGGGGGATGAGGAAGAGGAGAATTAGGAGCAGGAGGAGGAGGAAAGAAGATGGTGGTGGTGGTGATGGTGATGATCATGATAACACACGTACACTCACCTCACACACACACATACGCACGTACGCACGCGCACACACGCACGCGCACACACGATATACACCCGCACACACACACACACACACACACACACACACACACACACACACACACACACACACACACACACACACATACACAACACACGCACGCAAACCCACACACACACACAACACACACACACATACACACACAAAGGGAAAACCAACACAACACAACACAATATCCCCTTACACACATCACAACCACCACCACCACCACCACCCCAACCACCCCCACCCCCCCACACACACACACACACACATCCACCACCACCCTTACCCCTGCCAACCGTCACCCCCCCCCCCTCCCCACACACACACACACACCACACACAATCACACAAAGCTAACTGCGGCTGTTTCGGTGTCAACTGTGATCGATACACTGAAGGCTGTATCGATCTGTGGCTAACTTTAGGACAGGCCACAATACAACTGGAGAGAGACGAAGGGAGAGAAGAGATTGCTTCTGTACACTGCTGCAGTAGTCGAGAGAACACACCAGAGACATTGTGTGACAGGCAGACAGACAGACAGACAGACAGACAGACAGGCAGTCAGGCAGACAGACAGACAGACAGACAGGCAGACAGACAGACAGACAGGCAGACAGACAGGCAGACAGACAGACAGACAGACAGGCAGACAGACAGACAGACAGACAGACACTATGTATATATTATATATAGTGTTCAGGTGTGGTGCAATGGCTTTGCAGTAGTATGCAGAGCACGCCGTAGTGATTGTGTGACAGGCAAATACTGCTGCTGCTGCTGCTGCTGCTGCTGCTGCTGCTGCTGCTGCTGCTGCTGTTGTTGCTGCTGCTGCTACTACTACTAACAACAACTATAAGAAGAAGAAGAAGTAACACAACAATTATAAGAATAAGAAAAAAAAAGAAATTGAATTTATACTATAGCGCTTGCATTTATCCTACTCTTACATGTGCAACAAGTTACAATTAATTAGGGTGGGTTTTTTTTTTTTAACAAATTCAAATGTATACACACACGCACGCACACACACAATGTTTATAGTGTTCAGGTGTGTGGGTAACAGCTTCTGTACACCACAGTAGTAGAAAGAGCACACCACTGTCACTGTGGGACAATCAGACACCATGTTCATAGTGTTCAGGTGTGTGTGTGTGTGTGTGTGTGTGTTGTGTGTTGTGTCGTTTGTTCACGTGTGTCGTGCGTCGTGTGTTGTGTGGGTGGTGTGTATTGCGCGTACGTGCTGAGGCATGCAGTATGTGAAGCACATGTATGTGTGTGTGTGTGTGTGTGTGTGTGTGTGTGTGTGTGTGTGTGTGAGTGTGTGTGTGTGTGTGTGTGTGTGTGTGTGTGTGCGAATGGCTTCTGTACACTGCAGTAGTAATGAATAGAACACATCATAGTCATTGTGTGACACTGACAGATAGACTGAAGTATGTACGTGTATAATGTTCAGATGTGTGTGTGTGGTGGGGGGGGGGGGGGGTGGGATGGTGTGTGTGTGTGTGTGTGTGTGTTGTGCGCGTGTGTGTGTTGTGTGTGTGTTGTGTGTGTGTGTTGTGTGTGTGTGTGTATGTGTTGTGGTGTGTGTAGGTATGTGTGTGTGTGTTGTGTGTGTGGTGTGTATGTGTTGTGCGCGTGTGTGTAGCGTATGTGTGTGTGTGTGTGTGTGTGTGTGTGTGTGTGTGTGTGTTTTGTGTGTGTGTGTGTGTGTGTGTGTGTGTGTGTTGTGTTGTGTGTGTGTGTCGTGTAGTTGCGTGTGTGCGTGTGTGTGTGCGCGCGCGAGCTAGCCTGCTCTGTTTTGCGTCTTGGCACAACATAATGAAATTGTATCGGGTTTGTGCGTTTATGTATGTGTGTTGTGTATGTGTATATATGTGCGTGTGTGCGCGCGCATGTGTGTATGTGTGTGTGTGCTAAGCCAACTCTGCGTGGTTTTGTGTCACACATTATTAAAAATGTATCATGTGTGTGCGCAGGCGTGTTGGGGAGGGGGGAGGAGGAAGGAGGATTGGGCGACCATATACACACAAGAACGTGCACTTCAGTGTATGTGTGTATCCACGCACACACCAGAGGCTGATTGTTGCTTCTTTTTTTTTGCAAGAGCGTGATTATGCATAGTTGTTGAGAGGCGTGCATGCAGCCTGTCTCTCTGTCTTTTTGTGTCTGTGCGTTTGTCTGTCGACCTGTCTGTACGTGTGTCTCTCTTTTTATGTTTGTCTGCCTATCTCTGTCTCTTCATCGGTTTCTGTTTGTTGCTATATCTGTCCTTACCTAAGTATCTACCTCTGTCTCTCTCGAACGCTCGCAGGCACAGACACACACGCACACACTCTCTCTCTCTCACACTCACGCATACACAAACACACACACGCACGCACGCACACACACACACAACACACATGCAAACACACATATGCATACACACACGCGCGCGAACCATAACCAACACACCTAGCCAAAATAAATGCTGTTACCACTAACGTTTACTCACACGCAACACACACAAACACATCCACACACAAAACACACATACACCACAACAGAGCACATCACAGCACAACCCAACACAAACACACACACAGCACACCCACACACACTCAACCCCCCCCCCCCTGCCCCCCTGCCCCCCCCCCCCACACACACACACGTGCGACTAAAGTTACCGCTGCAAAGTAATTCAAACCATCGTAGACTACTAATTAAAGTATCGATGAAGCACAGATAACAGTGAACATTGTAGAACTGTACCTAAGCAGACTCAACATACAAAACACAAGTGCCTCGCCGCGAAACGAACACAGACCTGTTGAAAGACACATGCACAAGACTACAGACACACAAGCGCACAAACACAGACTCTGTGTTTGTGTGAGTGTGTGCGTGTGTGTGTGTATGTGTGCGTATGTGTGTGTATGTGTGTGTGTGCGCAAACAATCATATGCATTACAAAAGACCACCAAAATAGCTGGACAAAATTATTACAAACGTCTAATTTCTAACATCAGTACTTTGTATTTTTACTATGCTTGTCTAAAAATCACCCCGAAATGGGTACACTGGACGAAATAAATAGGGGTAGACTACCCCCATCCAGCCCAAGTATTTGTTTTTTACTTTGCTGTCTTGAAAAGAGGTTGACCTAGTTTTAGAAAAAGTAAAGGTAAGTGTGTTGCTTTGTCTTTCAACAAGAAACAAAGGAAACAACTACCCCATAATTGAAAATGATAATATCTTGTTTGAATCGGGGATGGGAATAGGGAAGGGGGAGGGGTTTTTTATCGACAAGATCACCGAGTTTCACCAAAGGTGAGATATTTTGGGGTATGTGACCTTTAACCGCGATTAACGTAGCGTGCATTCCGACTTTGAGAAAATTGGCAGTATAAAAACAATGAGTCATCCGTTGACAGAATCCAATTCGATCCAATCCAATACAATTCTTGTTGTTAACAGGCCGCAGACCACAGAGGCCATACTGGGGCTATCACCTCGTTAAAACATCAAATCACAGATTAAAGCTGTGCAACTATACACAGATTAAAACGGGGCATAACACCAACTCTACTGGCGTTCCTTGTAGCAACGCCCTGGCAACCATAAGGGTCAACCCAGGACGGTCACTGCGTTGTGGGAGAAACCACATCAACCACACGTAAAATGAGGTAAAACTAAAAGTGATTCCGCTGATCACGGGTCAATTTGTTTCACTTGAGGTGTATTTGCACCAACAGCAGAGAAACTCGCAAATTGTTAAAATGCAACAGTCTCAGAAAAAAAACACCCAACCAACTACGCCATGACACTATAGAAGATAAACAGATTATAAATGAAGTTTGTCTGGGTTTTTTTGTGTGGAGACGATCTTTCTTGCTTCAAAATTATGTCCAAATGCTTTAATTCAAACGTGTACAATCATGATGCGTTCCCTGGTCATGTCGATATTTGTGTATCCATGTGAAACGTAGACCATAACAGCAGACATTGAAAGAAGGATACCGGCAATGGAGATAAGGTGATTTCGCGAACTTCCTTGTATCTCGTACAGAGATCCGATTACCAACGAGGAAGTGAAAACCAGAATTCAAAACGCCATCGGGCCATATAATAATAATAATAATAATAATAATAATAATGTATGGAATTTATATAGCGCTGAATCTTGTAAAGCAACAAATCAAAGCGCTCAGATTTTATTTCATACCACTTTAAGTCACGGCAGATTTCTCTCCGTGAAATTCGGGCTGCTCTCCCCGGGGAGAGCGGGAGAACGCGTCGCCACTTAGCGCTGCGCCACCCTTTCACCCTTTTTTTTTTTTTTTTTTTTTTCTGCAGCTGTATTTGTTTCCCTATCAGAGTGGCTTTTTTCTAAGAATTTTGCCAGGGACAACTCTCTTGTTGCCGTGGGTTTTTTTACGTGCGCTAAATAATTACGAGTAACACACGGGACCTCGGTTTATCGTCTCATCCGAAAGACTAGCACCCAGACCACCACTCATGGTCTAATGGATGGGGGAAAAATTTCCGGTCCAAACGGGGTACGAACCGCCGCACACTTCAGACCCGGACTTTTCGCTTTTCGCTTTCTAGACAGGCGCGTTACTTCTAGACCACCGATCCACCATATGAAGAGCTCCTGACTTCAGAGGAAAAAAACGCACAACTGAAAATGTACGGGTACGTCCCCAGACTGTCTTAGAGGGAACAGTGCAAGAAGGGAGACGAAGAGGCAGACAGAGAAAAAAAGGAAAAGACATCAGTGAGTAGTCTGACCTTGATAGCACGCCATACTAAGAAAAGGTGAGGAGAACTGCGAGGAGCGGAGGAAGCTGGTTGCAAAAATCTTCAGTGGTGACCCTACTAAGGACCAAACCACGGGATAGGTGAAGACGAATTATGAAAAAAGAAGTATAAGATAAAAGGTACATTAAACATGCAAAGTGTTTAACCAAAAACTGAACACAGGATGTGTTGATATATTAGAAACAGACTGGCAGACAACACATACACACACATACACCTCTCTCTCTCTCTCTCCCCTCTCCTCTCTCCTCTCTCTCTCTCTCTCACATCCTCTCTCTCTCTCTCTCACACACACACACACACACACACACACACACACACACACACACACACACACAGGCCGAGAGAGAAACAAAGAAGAAGAAACTAAATAACCCCAAGTGATAAGAAATAAACCAAACGGCAAGAGGAGAGAAAAAGCAGAAAACAAAAAGAGAGAAACACACACAGAGACAAAAAAACAACATAATTTGACTCAATCTCACTAATCCACACATTTACTCACGACTCGGCGAATATCGATGAAAATCAAAACTAAGAGACAAACACACAAACTAATCAACACAAATCTAAATTGAAAACAAATTCAAACAAAAACTCAAGCAGACAAATGAATCTTAGTTCTAAACAAACATGCAAATGTATAAAAACTGGAATGTGTTAGAATATTAAAACAACCACTCACATAGGCATATCAAATCTAACAACAAACAGCTACGTTTATAAAAACCTGACAGCTTTAAAACTCTCTCTCTCTCTCTCTCTCTCTCTCTCTCTCTCCTCTCTCTCTCTCTCTCTCTCTCATCTCTAGTTCAAGTTCTCTCTCTCTCTCTCTCTCTCCTCATCCTCATCTCCTCTCTCTCTCCTCTCTCTCTCTCTCTCTCTCTCATCTCTCTCTCTCTCTCTCTCTCTCTCTCTCCTCTCTCTCTCTCTCTCTCTCTCCTCTCTCCTCAGTCTTCTCTCTCTCTCTCCTCTCTCCTCTCTCTCTCTCTCTCTCCTCTCTCTCTCTCTCTCCTCTCTCTCTCTCTCTCTCTCCTCTCTCTCTCTCTCTACATCAAACTCAGAAACAAACATGCAAACCTCTCTCTATACAAATTTTTTTTTAAAAACTGAAACATTTTTTTTAAACAATCGCTCACTTAGACATGTATATCAAACTTAGAAACAAACATCCACATTTATGAAACACAAAACAACTTGGAACAGTTTTAAAACAGAACAGAACTTGAACAGAAAACAACACTGAAAAAGACACACATTCGCATTATTGTGGTCCACACAATGACTCTTAGGTTTCATGATCGCGTGTGACTGACAAAGTTCAAAGCACTAAATGATAGATGACCAGATCTGAGGATAAAATGGGGATGTTTACCAAACCCTCAAAGCTTTCGACGAGAGGGACTGAGAGTGGCCAAACTGGTAAGGCAGTATCGCTAACTCAGTGGTCTGGGTTTTTTTCCTTTTGGCGATGGACAGAATTGCTATTTGAGCATTGGCATTTGTTTAGTGTGGGAAAATTACTAGGTGTATAATCTATAGGGTGGGGTGGTTAAGAGAGTGTTTGTGTGTGTGTGTTGTTGGTGGGTGGTGTGTGGTGGTGGTGGTGGTGTGGTGTGTGTGTGTGTGTGTGTGTGTGTGTGGAGGGGGTGTAATTGTGGGAAACTACAGTCTTTGGATTGAAATTGAAGTGGGAGCAGAAAACAGTCAAGCGTGCAATCACGCACGCATTCAAGAGGATACAGATGTATACCCAGGCATACGTGTACGCAGACACACATAAACACACACACACACACACACACACCACGCACGCACACAAACACATTGACACACACAGCTACACACATACACACATAACCCATATCTCCCCAACACACACACACGCACACACATACCCCCACTCAAGCACGCAAGCACTCATCGTTGATATTGTGCACACATTAAAACGTGTTCTTTTGGGGAAAAAAGCAGACCATTGTGTGCTGGTGAAAACAGATGACAGATTAAAAAAACAGCTTGAACACGGGGACTGGGTGTAAAAAATAAGCACCTTTGCATCAAGACCCATGCTCGAAAATAAAAACAACACACACACACACAATGATTTGTCTTTGGTCAAAAACCGAACTCCTTCGAAACAATTATTTTAAAAAAACTGTGGAAAAAGCATCTCACTGAAAAAATGCAAGAATACTGTCGTTCATGCTCAAAATGATTTATTGTAGATCTTATTTGCTTTTTATGTTGTTATTCTTAACCTTGTTGTCGCGCTATCTTCGCTGCTTGTCTGTCTGTATCAAGTAAAAGTAGTAATGTCTTCGTTTTCTTTGTATCTTGCCCTGCAAAGTCTGTATGTCTTCTCCTTATTTTGACTTTTATTGGGGGGGAAGGGGGGGGGGGGTAAATAGATTAACGTTGTCTTTTGTTTGCTTTCTGTGGGTCAATTGTCTTGTGTGTTGTTGTTTGTTTTTTTTTTGGGGGGCAAGATGAAATAGATGTGTAGACTCCATCTCTTACCTTCAATAAGGATCAATTTGATTTGACTTGACACACATACACATGCACACCTACACCCAATCCACACCACCCCTGCATTGCCCCCCTACACATACACACGCACGCACGTGCACATACATACACACACTCGAACGGATGATAACATTTACAACACCACATGCACACAAGGACTGGATGTAAAAGAGCACAACAGTGCTTATTCCGTTATCCACGAAATAAAATAATAAAACTCACACACACACACACACACACCAACCTTTTTTAAAAATCACCCAAAAACCTAAATACACAAAACATAACATATAACACGCCCCCAACACAAATACACCCCTAACACATCACACAGAACACCCAACTTTCCCCTTAATATTCCTGAGTGAAAACTTTAAATTGAAGAAACAACAAAAACAACAACAACAAAAAACAACAACACCAAACCCCCCCCCCCCCCTCAAACAACCAAAATTCCCAAACCCCCCCCCCACCCACCCCCCCCCCCACAGCACCCCATATCCCCCCCTACCCCCCTTACACACGTACCCCCCCCCCCCAATACCCCCCCCCCACACACACCACAACTACTCCCCCCCCCCCCCCCCCCCCCCCCACAAAACCCCCACCCCCACACACACATCCCTACGCCCCCAAAAATTTTTTCCACCACCCCCACAACACATTCCCTTTTGTGTGGATGGGCCCTAAAAAAGTACCCATTCATTATTCACGATGTGCCGCTGTCGGACCTATCCGCCCCTTTCAAAAACCAAACAGAACTTCTCCTCTCTCTCTTAAAAAGTGTATCCCCCCTCTCTGCTTCTTATTGCGCTGCAAATTGCTCTCTCTCTCTCTCTCTCTCTTCTCTCTCTCTCTCTTCTCTCTCTGTCTCTCTTCTCTCTCTCTCCTCTTTTTCTCTCTTCTCTCTCTCTCTCTCTCTCGCTTCTTTTCTGGTTGTATTCACACTGTTTTTAAACACCCCCCCCCCCCTCCCCATTAAAGAAGCCCCCTCACCCCCCTCACTCCCACCCACCCCAACCCCCCCCAACCCCCTCCCAGGGGAAATAGTACCTGGAGGGTAGAGTAGACCTGACTTGTCTGATGACCCTTAGTCTAATAAGTAAGTATGTTTTTACAATTATACCAAACCCGGCTAGTATGTACTTACCAAGGACTCTGGCCACATCACGCAAAAGGGGATTTTGTTAGAGAGAAGAGCGTACGCTTGGTGAAGGGGAGACCCCCTACTCCAACCCAAAAATTTTAAAGATAGGTCTTGGGCCCCCCCGTATGTTAAACTGTGTTTCTGTCCTTCTATGTCATTGTCTTTTGTGGTGTATGTTGGGGTTTTTTGACTTGGTTGGCGATTGGGAAGCAAAGTTAAAGGGGAGTGACGCGAGAAAAAGAAGAAATTTAAAAAGAAAAAGAAGAAAAACGTAAAAGAGGGGGAGAAGGGGAGATCAAGAGAAGAAGAAGAAAGAAGAAGAAGTAAAGAAGAATAGAAGAAGAAGAAGAGGTAGAAGAAGAAGAAGAAGTAAAGAAGAAGAAGAGAGTAAGAAGAAGAAAAGAAGAAGAAGAGAAAAGGTAAAGAAAGAAGAAGAGAAGAAGAAGAAAAGAAAAGAAGAAGAATTGCGAAGAAAATTTGCAAAGATGAAGAAGAAGAAGAAGAAAAAGAAGAAGAAGAAGAAGAAGAAGATGAAGATGAAGAAGAAGGTAAAGAAGAAGAAGAAGAAGAAGGTAAAGAAGAAGAAGAAGGTAGAAGAAGAAGAAGGTAGAAGAAGAAGAAGAAGAAGAAAGAGAAGAGGGAGAGATTGAGTGAGTGAGTGAGTGAGTGAGTGACAGACAGACAGACAGACAAAGACAGACAACAGACAGAGGGAGATACAGAGGTAGAGAGAGAGAGGCAGACAGACATACAGACAGACAGATAGACAAAGATGGAGAGACACAGAGATACACACAGACAGGCAGATATACCAACACAGGCCAAGACAAGGACTTACATATCTACAATCCCAAGATTGAGACAGAAAAATATACTAAAGAGATTAGAAAGAAGAAAAATAACATATGAGAGAAAAGAAAAGAAAGAAAGAAAGAGAGAACTAGAGAGAGAGCGGGGGGAGGGGGGGTGGGGGGGGGTAGAGGGGGGAGAAAGAATGACAGAAAAAGAAACACTGAGAAAGAGAGACGCGTTTGGCAGACACACTAAGGAAAAACACACACACACACACAAGGGGTATAGCCAGATTGAAAGAAAGACAGACAGACAGATATATATCACTGATGGAGACAGACAAACTGACTTAGGCGGTATGAGAGATCTATGCACAGAGAAATAGAATATAGAGGAATGAGTACACACACACACTGACACACACACAAACAAACACACACGCACGCACACACACATAGATTCAAGATTTAATTCCTTTCATCACGTTTGGGGAATGGAGGATAACAAAAAAAAATTCAACAAGAGATTAAACCTAACAGCAATGCACACAAAAGATAATGTCAACACTATGTCAATACTAACAGGAACTGAAAAGCAAGAGTTCCTAGCAAAATGATAAACAACCAATATCAAGGACTCAAGACGCTCCTTTTAAGTACATTTATTTCTTCAAAAGACACAATCTACACTTGTGAACACACACACACACACACACACACACACACACACACACAAGGCACCCATTCTCCAGGAAACAAAAACAAAATTTGTATGCGCACACGCACACACACACACACGCACGCACGCCCGCACACACACACGTATTCTCCAGGATACAAAGGCATACCCAAACAAATCGGTATGTACACACACGCGCGAGCGCACACACATTCTCCACGATACAAATGCATATCCAGACAAATTTGTATGTGCACACACACACAACACACACACATTCATCTCTCTCTCTCCCCTCTCTTCTCTCTTCTCTCTCTCTCTCGCTCGCCCTCTCCCTCCCTCTCTCTCTCTCTCTTTCTTTCTCAGAAAACAGATGACAAAATTTACAAAACCGCATACACACGAGGACTGGGTGTAAAAAAAAGCACGTGAGTGCTTATTCCATTAACCTCGATATAAAAGAATAAATAAATCAATCAATAAAAAATAAATCTCACTCTCTCGCTCTCTCTCGCTCTCCCTCTCTCTCTCTCTCTCTCTCTCTCTCTCTGTCTCTCTCTCTTTCTCTCTCCCCCCCTCTCTCTCTCCCCTCTCTCTCTCTCCCCCTTTTCTCTCTCTCCCCCTCTCTCTCTCTCTCCTCTCACTCTCTCTCCCTCTCTCTCTCTCTCCCCCACTCTCTCTCTCTCTCTCTCTCTCTCTCTCTCTCTCTCTCTCTCTCTAGCCTGTATGTGTATGATCTGATATGGGCTACACAGTGACACTTTTGTAAGTCAGTGTATAGAAGGGCGTGTCTACGTGACCGTACAGTTGTTGAGGGTGGCAGGGAGGGGGAGAGGGAGGGAGAGAGGGAGATAGATAGATAACGTGTAAGGAGAAGGGAGAGGGAGGAGGGGAAGGGGTGGGTAGGGTGGGGGGTGTTGTCCCTCCCATTCCCCTCTGCTACCTTCCTTTTACTTTCAGTTGAATTCACCCCATTGAAATTGATGCCGCGCGCGCGCGCGCGCGTGTGTGTGTGTGTGTGTGTGTATTGTGTGTGTTGTGTGTGTGCGTGTATTATGTTGTTGTATGCATGCGATATGTGTATGTTATGTTAAGTGTGTGTGTATGTTTGTATTATGTTGTGTGTTTGTGTGTATGTGTGTGTTTGCATATAATATTATATATATATATATATAATATATAATATAATATATATATATATATATATATATAATGTCTAAGTGTTAATGTGTATGTGCGTGTGTGTGTTGTTGTGTGTGTTATGTTGTGTGCAGTGTGTGTGTGTGTTTGTGTGCGCATGTGTGTTTGTCACTTTGTGTGTTTGTGTGTGTGTGCGTGTGTGTGTGTGTGTGTGTGTGAATTAATTCAGCCCATGAGACTAGAAATGTGTGTTATGGTGTGTGTGGGCAGTGTTTAATGTTGTGTGTTTTATTTTTTAAATTCATTTTTATGTTATTCGTTTATATCAAGGATAATGGAATAAGCACTTTTGTCATTTATATGTGTGTATGTATGTGTGCATGCTTGCGTGCGTGCGTGTGTGCGTGACGTGAGGGAGTGCTGTGCGTGCGTGCGTGTGCTATTTTAGTTTCAGCTACAGACTTCTGCAAGGCAAGAGAGGGCCACTTTGCCGAGACGTCCTTTCCTCCCAGGTCCCCAATTACACCACAACCTGAATTGTTGGGTTTTGAAAAAAAAAAGTGTGTATGTATTATTGTATTTCGAGGATAATGAAAAAGCACTCATGTGCTTTTTTCTTCCACTCCCAGTGTGTATGCGTTTTGTCAATGTTGTCATACGTTCCCACCGGCACACAATGGCTTACTTTTCCGAACAGTGGGACGAGTTTTAACGTGTGCGCAAGATGTTTTGCGGGCGTTCGCACACGGAATCTCAGGTTTATAGTTCCATCCGCAGGACTTTTGGGGAGAGTGGAATCGGCACTGATGTTAACTCCAGAGGAAAAAAATCATCTTGAACGAGATTCGAACCCGTGTCAGCAGATCACGAATGCGTCACTCTAACAGCCAGGCTATCCCGTCCCCATTTTGTGAAAGACAGAGAGCCTTAGACGAGAAAATATCAACGAGAGACCTGGATTCGAATCATTCCAAATGTGCCAGGCATAGGTTAACTATGTGCCCATGACATACAATTCAGAGCATTGTCAAAAATAACAAAAAAATCTTGAAAGTAAAAGGAAGTGACGCCACACTATGCCTTTCAGATAAACTCGAATCCTTTCAAATGTAGGCCTATCAGGCCTAAATTTAGAGCATTGTCAAAAGTAACAAAGAAATTTTGAAAGCAAAACGAAGTGACACCGCAAGATGCCTTTTTAGATTGATTTTGATAACTATGACATAGTTTGGTTGGTTTTTCTTGTTGGTTGTGGTTACCTATTCTACTGTTAAGGTAATACAAGAGCTGTTTATTATATGAGTTCAAAGTAGAGTTAAACCCACACGCACCCACGCTCGCGCGCGAACACGCGCACGCACACACACACAAACACACACACAGTCACACTTAGAGTCATAGTTAGGGTCTCACACACAAACACACACACTCACTCACACACACACACTACACAAATACACAGATACACACACACACTACACAATACACACACTACACACAAACACACACACACAACAACACAACACACACACACACTACATACACATACTGCACGCTCATACAGTTAAACTCAAAGCCTCACACTATGTTTTTATCCAAACACTCGAAACACCGTACAGCAAATAATTTTACAAAACATGTTAAAACTAACAAAAC
>CM054135.1:21109566-21115286 GCA_028751875.1 Rapana venosa
GGGTGTGAGTGCATGCGTGCGCGCGCGTGTGTTCATTGATTTTGTACCGATAAAAAGACCATCAACGATTTATGTTTTGGCAGAAGTTGACCTTCTAATACTCCTAGATAGCAGGTTGAATTTAGCTTTATATATATATATATATATATATATATATATATATATATATATACACCTCCTACAGAGATGATCAGCTTTTTACTTACATATTGTTGGAGGAAAAACAACAAATCGACAAAAACAACAAATATAATAGTAGTAATATGATAATATATATACATATTTATATATATAACTAACTGATAGACGTTCTACACACAAAAAAGCAGGTTGCTTTTTTTCATCAGACACTCCACGTGTTTTATAAACGTTTAGCCAGAAATATACATATACATACATTTTGAAAGATCTTATCGTGTATTAATCTAAAAATGGCACCCTACCCCATACTCTTTTACCCCAAAAAAATGCACACATTAATCAAACTAGAAACTTTAATACATACCAACCCAACCTTTCTCCCTCTCTCTCCCCCTCCAATAGCATGTAAACAATCCACACTCATAAACCTAGTATACAATATTATAGTGTATCATGAAACATCAAAATAACACACACGCATACCTTTTTGCTAGTACAAAAATACCCAAAGCTCAAATAGATTTTTTTTCCCTCCATGGAAATAGTATGTCTACTTTACAGCAACTTACCTGCTTGCCCTGGTGAATCTGTGCCACTTGTGTGGTGTGACTGAATAGGCCTACACCCTATTGGTGGTTTGTCCCAATGGAATGGGGTGAGGCTATTGCTGTGCCGTGCTGTGCTGTGTTGTGCTGCTGTGCCATAGAAGGCCTAGTAGGTCTATTGTGTGCGTCTCTCTGTGTGTGAGTGTATGTGTGTCTGTCCTGTTCTGCTTGATAGATTCAAAAATCAGACCCTTTCTTTCCTCTGTCTCTGTCCACCTCCCCCTTCTCTCTGTCTCTGTCTGTCTGTCTGTTGGTCGGTTGCTCTCTCTCTCTCTCTCTCTCTCTCTCTCTTCTCTGTCTCTCTCTCTCTCTCTCTCTCTCTCTCTCTCTCTCTCTCTCTCTCTCTCTCTCTCTCTCTCTCTCTCTGGGTTTATCGTATCATATAATGTATCCGGAAGGGCGGGGACTCCATGTAAAACAGCACATGGCTGCTTATTTATTATCCTAGAAAATAAAAGAATTTGTCATTATCATTGTCATTGTCATTGTCATTCTCTCTCTCTCTCTCTCTCTCTCTCTCTCTCTCTCTCTCCTCTCTCTTCTTCCTTTCTCTCTCTCTCTGTGGTAATTTAGAATGTTGTCCTGAATGATTACACACACACACACACACACACACAAAATATATATATATATATATATATATATATATATATATATATATATATATATATATATATATATATTATATATATATATATATATAACACCTTAAGTCACGCGATTTCTATACTAAAATTCGGGCTGCTCTCCCCAGGGGACAGCGCATTGACACAGAGTAGCGCCACTCTTTTTTTTTCTTTTTTTTTTTGGTCTGTAACTGTATCTATTTTCCTATCAGAGTGGCTTTTTACAGATGATTCACGTGTGTGTGTGTGTGTGTGTGTTAAAAAGTAATAGTTGATGCAAAATCAGTTATTCCTGTTATTTATTATTAGCTCTCATGATCTTGTGTATAATTGAGGACTAATTGATATTTGTTTGTGTCGTTGTGTGTGTTTGGGTTTGTTTTTGTTTGGTTTTTGGAGAGGCTGTTTTTCTTTTAATTAGAGCCTGGTGTAAACAAGCCTGTGGCATATCAAATTACCTTCTATAAAATAATCGAGTTTGAGCGCTCTCTCTCTCTCTCTCTCTCTCTCTCTCTCTCTCTCTCTCCTTCTCTCTCTCTCTCTCTCTCTCATTGACAATCTGTGACACAACAGGTGTCTTCAGCTTCCTTCCCCCCCCCCCCCACCACAACCCTCCCCCTCCCCCACCCCTCTCTTTCAAGCTGTTTATTCCTTCCTCCTTTTCTCACATTCTTCTGCCCCGACTTGTCCCCCTTTACCTTGAGCCTCTTGCTCTGCAAGCTCTCCTTCTCCTTACACAAGACTGAGGAGAAAATTGCCTAATAATGTGTGTGTGTGGTGTGGGGGGGGGGTTGTAGCATGTGTGTGTGTGGGGGGGTGAGGGCGTAGGTGAGGGCGGGGGGGGGGGGGGCGTGTGTGTGTGTGTGTGTGTGTGTGTGTGTGACAGGGGGAGTTTGCACGTGTGTGTGTGTTGTGTGTGTGTGTGTGTGTGTGTGTGTGTGTGTGTGTGTGTGTGTGTGTGTGTGTGGGGAGGGGTGGTGTAGTGAGTGTAGGGGGAGGGAGGGCGTAGGTGTCGGAGGAAGGGTGTGTGTGGGGTGGGGAGGGGGGGGTGTTCGTGTGTGTGTGTGTGTGTGTGTGTGTGTGTGTGTGTGTGTGTGTGTGTGTGTTTGCACATGTGTGTGTGGAGTGGGGATGGTGTGTGTTTCTGTGTGGGGGAGGGGGTAGGTGTGTTGTGTTTGCACGTGTGTGTGTGTGTGTGTGTGAAGTGGGGAGAGTGTGTGTTGCGGGGGGAGGGGGGGGGGGTAGTCGTTCCTCATTTTAACATTATGTTCACTATGCCTTATATTAAATGCACGTGAGTGTGTGTGCGTGTGTGTGTATGTGTGTTCCTCTGTGATGATGATGATGATGATGATGTGTGTGTAAGTGTGTGTGTGTGTCTCTGTGTGTGCCTATGTGTGTGTGACACCTACACCAGCACATAGGTGTCTATACATGCATACTAGAAATTGATTGGTAAGCCTGTTTGTCTGTTTTTGTTAGTTGGTTGGTTGTTTGTTTGGGTTTTGTTTTCTTTTCGTTTCAGAAACAGCATTGCTTCAAACAATACTTTTAGAAATGTAGACTACAAGCATGTATGCATGACTTGTAATTCTCTGTGCCTTCTCAGTGCTTTTCACAGACAGAAATTTGAATACCTGTGCCATCGTGCCATCGTATCATGAAAGAACGTATCCTGCTTGTCTGCAGATAGATTAAAAAATATAGATATATATATTGTAATTTTTTAACACTTCCTTATTCGTGTACACCCAGTTTTCAATGAGTGAGCTACATAAATAGGTAGGTAAGTAGGTATGTAGGTCGATAGATAAAGAGAGAGACATACAGATAGATAGATAGATAGATAGATAGATAGATAGATAGATAGATAGATAGATAGATAGATAGATAGATAGACAAAGATAGTATGAGTCATTACGAATTTTAAGCATACATGGATAAAGCACAAAGTCCACCTCCTCCCAATTACCCACAAAATGCATGATAACGCTCGCAGCAGCAGCAGCAGCAGCAACAACAGAAGCAACAACAAATCTCAATATACAAACGTTAGAACAACAGTTCACAAATGTATAACACGAGCAGCCAAAAGAAGAAAAAAAGAAAGCATCCGCGCTCTTTGTTTTTTTCTTTTCTTTTCATCCTTCATTCATTCTCTGCCTTACCCACCTAACCATAGGTCTCTAAGGTAGTTTGTTTTTCTTTTAAGGCAACAATTATGTATCAGAAATAACATTATACAATTACAGAGAATACGAATCACTACACATACAAAAGGCTAGATAAGCAGTTCAAAAATGAACTAAAGGAGATACAGGTAGATGGGTAGAGAGGAAGGTAGGTAGGTAGCTAGGTAGGTAGGTAGCTAGGTAGGTATGTCGGTTGGTATAAAAAGAAAGGTAGGTGCAGGTACATGGATAAGCAGAGAGACTGAAAGACAGAGCCAGAAAAACAGATAGATAGATGGATAGATAGTTAGATAGATAGATGTGTGGGTATGAGCGTGCATGCGTGCGCACACGTGTGCGAGTGTGTGTGTGTTTCTGTTAAGTTCAGTGCAGCACACCTTAGGCCTGACACAACCACTTGAACTCTGCCTCAGGAGGACAGTTTGTTTATCAATTATTGATGTAACCAGACTGCCCAGGTCTGCATTAAAAGTGTGTTATGCTTTAGAGTGTAGTGGTGAGATCGATTTCAGCCAGATCAAGCTCTCCCCTTGAAGAACCGTTAATGTTTTTGCTCCTCGATGTGTAATGTGGCCTAAGGCTCATGCATATTAAACAATTTCAGAGTTCAGAGTTCTCTCTCTCTCTCTCTCTCTCTCTCTCTCTCTCTCTCTCTCCCTCTCTCTCTCTCTCTCTTTCTTTCTCTTAAATTAGATATTGCTATTTGTCTAGTGTGTATTTTTGCTTTACTTTGAAATTTGGTACAAATTCGTTAGTTACACGTAACATACACTCCTCCATCTCCCACTTTGTTTTGAATTGTGGCCCAAGGCTGATGTTCAATAAAAAACGTTTTGATTTCATCTCTCTCTCTCTCTCTTCTCTCTCTCTCTCTCTCTCTCTCTCTCTCTCTCTCTCTCTCTCTCTGTAGAAACCATTTGAAATTTCGCACACATATCTGTGACGTAAGATCACGAGCCAGTGGGCTTAAAGGACAGAACACAGTGCGACTTGGAAATAGAACCTATGATAAGTGTGTTTCCATTCTCCTCCATCCCCATCCCTTTACAAAGGGTGAAAGTTTTAAGTAATAAATTATGCGCCTCTATCTCTCATTTAGCCATACATAGAAAAGCTACACATGTGTAAAGGCAACTTGCCCGAAAAGGGGAAGTACAGCGGAAAACCCTGCATCAATCAAGGCAAATTTGGAAGAGTATCGCCCCTTGTCAAGAGAAGTGGCTGACCGATAACATCTTATTTGTACTCCCTGTGTCTAATTCATTCCTTCTGAAATCAGGTTAGAATCTATGTTACAAACAATATTTACTCTTTGTCATACGTGTGTAAAAACCTGAGGTAGAATTGTAAAGTGTATGCACGTGTGCTTTTTTCAGTGGACATATTCAAAACCATTGTGGAAATGGTAAAACAACTGCAGCTCAAAAGCAATATGCTAGGGATGATGTATCATGCGATTCCTTTTTTAAAAAAATACTTCTAAGAATTAAATGTTGTTGAATTCTCTACTGAGGATAACTCTATAGTAACAGAGCATTTAGAAAACGCTTTTCTTGATCGGTAAATTTCGGTAATGGAAATTCCATGTACAATCAAACCGTTGGAAATTAGGAAGGATTGTTGGGTAGATGGGAAAATCAATGAACGACTTAAGTCAGCCTCACTTCAAGCTCAAATGATAAAATTGTTTTCCCTTTTCTGTTATCTAATATTACAATCAGGGATTTCATAAATGATCCTCATAATTACAGAGGAATCTCAATATTGAGTTGTTTAGGGACTGTGTTTACAATCTTCACTACTGACAGAATTAATAATTGGCTTCACTACAGTGCCCAATTTAATCCAGCTGTAAATGAGTACCTCCCTCTTTTGGGGTCAGGGAAGGTAAAGCAGCGAGGGAGAGGAAATGGGCGCCGCCCTCAACATGCTAGCCCCTAGAGAAGTGAGGTCTCTTGCGTCTAGCTCCCCTATGATCTTATAGGTTATGGAACACCTTTACCTCTTTGTTTATTAAAGGAGTGCACATAGTTTGTGTTTGCCATAGCAACAAAAATAACTTGTTGGATATTTTACCAATTTGTAAGTAAAGCTGGGTAAACAAAGGATTCCAAGATTGCTTGCTTATTAGATTCAGTGTTTTACACATGAGTGTT
>CM054135.1:21115786-21306297 GCA_028751875.1 Rapana venosa
CCCTGTCTTACAGGTACCTCTTTCTCTTCAGGAAAGTTATGCATTGCTTCGAAATGTTTACTGGCAACATTTGAAAAAAGAAACAGGAAGAGGATGGCTATCCTTAGTATATTTGCTAATTTCTCTATTTTGAGAACATTCTTTCTACTCATTACGGCTATCGAACATGTTGTACTAGAAACATTGTTTCTCTAACTTACAGATTGAATGTAAACACCTTTTAAATAAAACTTGCAAAAAAGATGTACAATGTGTATGTGGTGACAAACTTTCAATTTTTCCTATTTTGTGTCAATGTCAAGGTTTGAAAAAATTCCTACCAGCACTTCATAGTCTCTGCACAAGGTTCTAACCAATCCAAGGTTATTGTGCCAGGTAGTATTGTCTCTGATGCATCCCAGTGACTTCTGTTTTTTGTGAAAAATGACTGTGCATGTGTGACAGTATTGATATCAAAAAGATTTGCAATTGTTCAGGTTCTACTTAAATTAGAGTTTTCAGTTGTTCTGAGGTTTTGTTCTTTTTGTGATTCTTTTCCTTGTTCTTGCTAACTATTGTTTGTAATGTTTGAAATCAGCATTTTGATACATTTTAATAACAACACGCATCTATTTACTCTTAAGCACTCATCTCATCATACATTCCCTGGTCTAGTATCACACTAAGTGAAGAAACATAAAATCGAAGTCACACACACATACACACACATACACATATGCGCCAACCTACATACACACATGCACGTGCACACACAATCATGCACACATACACCTATTCTAATGCACATGTTCACCTTTTGTAACGCATTAGAGTTTAGTTTACAGCAGAAAAGGTAATAAAGATAAAAGCTCTCATAGCCTATGTGGTGGTATGGGAGCAAGGCATTAGAAACCTCAACTTCTCTAAGGGTAAGCATACTAATGGCGGCGCTCATCTCCTCTCCCACGCTGTTTTTTACTTCCTTGACCCTAAAGAGGGAAGATACCCATTTTACAGCTGTGTGAACTGAAGGACTGTGCTGAAGCCAAGGATTCAAATGGTCACCCATCCACTTGGTAATGGCACTGTCTAACAATGGCTTGTGAAAGCCAGTGTTCTGACTACTGAGCTATCCAGTTCCCATTTACTGCATATACTTGCTAAAACCATATTCCTAAGGACAAAAATTCAGGTTTATGCCTTGTAAAAAGAAAAGAAAGAAAAAGAATACATACAAAGTACCCCTTCCCCAAGAATCATTGACAGACAGACATACAAAATCAAACACACACACACACTTAGATGCACAGGTCCATGTGCACACACACTCACAAGCTCGCACACAAACTCACAAAATCGCACACACGAACAGACACACAGATATGCACACATATACACATATTGACAGATAATTATACACAGACACTGAAACACGCACACATGCATACACGCATATACCCACACGCCAAGACACACACATGCACACACTTAAACACAAAAACACACATCAGAATCAGGTAGACATGGAACTCTCTATCTATGTCTCTCGCATGTACACACATGCATTCCTTCATGCACATACACATTCATATGGCTATTGCATTTAGAAAAGTACATCTATGTTTATTCATTATTCTTGAAAGAAAAGCAAACTCCTTTGAAAATAAATAAAAGCACATTCACACACACACACACACACACACACACACACACAAAAACACACACACAAAACACACACACACACAAACACACACACACATACACACACACACACACACAAAGGGAGAGAGAGAGTCAGAGAGAGGACAGTTACTTACAGCTGGATGTATCATGCAATGAACGGGGTGAACAATACACAGTTGATGGTACCAGGACACGCTTTGGGAACAGCCATGACTTGACGTGGCAGAGGCCAGCGTGTTGTATCTCCTGCCAGCCACTTTCACAGCTTGCATGATGGAGGGCAAGACATAGCCAGCCATTTTCCTCTGTTTGTAGTGATCTGGCCTTCCAAAGAGGAGAGAATGTGTCACTACACCAAAAATATAGATAAAGCAACACAGGTTTAACAGAAGCAGAAAACTCCAACGCATTTAAACAATCATCATCCAGATTAGTCGTTGAAAGATGCTGCATGGTTAAACAGATTGCATGGGAGGGATTGGGGGCAGGGGAGGGGGACAGGTAGCCTTGCAGTTAGAGCAAAGCAATTGCTGTTTGACCGCACATGATTGAGCCACCCCTAGGGCACTCATTCAAAAGAAATGTTTACCTTTGGCTTCCCCTGAAAGTCCTTTGGATGAGACTACAGACAGAGGTACCTGTCCAAACATATACAGAACATCTTGCACACGTTAAAACCTACTCTGGCTTTTTGGAAGAGTATGTTATTTTGTACATGGTACAAATGGATAACAATATCTGAAAACGAATCACATGCACTCTGGTGTGCTCTTTAGAAATCATCTATGGCAGGAGAATATGACTACCTTTATGATGAGCAAAAACATTTGCATACTCAAAATATCACTACTAATGAACCCCCAAGTTCTAGCTGAGAAACGAGAAAATACAACAAAAAAACAACCAAAACAAAACAAGTTAAAAACAAAACCTATAACTAAAAGAATAAGTAATCAAAGAGCATGTTATCAATAAGAAGTGTGCCTCTTTGCAGCTGTTAGATTATGTACCTCACAACCAGTAACTGAGGCCTTAACCTTAGTGGTAAACAAGAATTTATTGAAGTTTGGGTCTGACAGTAATCTTTAAACAGTACAAGCCCTTGTAGGTAGCATTGTGGTCGGGTCTTATCGTTAGAAGTGGCATAGAGGGGAAAGAGCTCGCTAAGATAGGTGAAGAGCAAAGGAAAAACTGTTTTATTTCCACCTCAGTTCTGGTACTCAACATAGACATGGTAATAACAGAGAGAGATGGAGAGGGGGGATGGAGAGAGAGAGAGGGTAAGAGAGAGACACACATACTTACATATATACATACAGACAGACAGACAGACAGACAGAGATATAGTCACAGAGAGAGCATGATGGGATGCTCACAGCAAAAGAAGGCATTCATTTCTTTTTATTAAATATGATGTATTTAGTGTAATAATTATCGTGTATCACAATGATTATCATAGCTCTTATTGTATGACATGTTATACCATTTGTTTACTTGCGTGTGTGTATTACTAATTTGTGTGTGTGTTTAAAATCATATAATGTCTTTCCACCAAGTTGTGATGTTAAGTGTATGTGTCTATCTGTTGTGATCGCATGTGTGTGCATGTGTGCCTGTGTGCGTGCATGTGCGTGTGTGTGTGCGTGCATGTATGTGTTGTTGTTGTTGTTGTTATTGTCAGTGTTGTTGTTTTTGGGTTTGGGGGTTTGATTGAAGTTGCCTTCTCACAGAGTAGAACTCAGTAACCACCTCAAACACTTTTAATCATTTTGGAACTCCTAATATCTACTGTCATTTAAACTATCTACAGAGAATTAAGACACTTTGCCATGGAAATCACAGTAGGAAAATTAAAGATGCTGTACAACTGCAAGTTTAAGGATTGCTGATACAAGCAACCAGTTTAAAATTTCAAAACCTAATTTTTGATTTTAAATTGATATTTTGTTGTGTGTATCATTATCACTCATAACCCCCTACCAGCTGAGAATGCACATTAACTGAAATCAGATTACTTCTCATTTACTGATAGACAGCTGACTGCGAGGTGTGCCCAGTAGAGAGCTGTCTATAAAAGAGCTTTGGACAGTCCTATTCACATCTGACAGAGACAAATGCACGACCATGAAAGAACAGGGTGGGGGTGGGGTGGAGGGGTTTCTACATCAACGCGAATGGTGTAAAGATGTACCCAATTTTGGGCCTCTTAAGTGTGGAGGACAATAGGAACTGATTGTCTATTTCACTCTTACCCAACTACCTACTTTTCATCCGTCAAGCGAGAAAAAAAAAGAAATCGAACTATTCTGAAAGGAATTACAAAAAATCATGTAATCTCGACCCCATACCTGCCTCTCTTTGCACAGTGCCTGCCACAACTTATTCCCACTATTACGAATAGTAGTAAACTTATCTCTTGTCTCTGAAATTGTTACCTTCAGCTCTAAAAAACTGCTATATCACACCTCTACTCAAAAAGCAATGACCTTAACCCCAACATTCTGAAGAACTATAGATCTGTTTACCAACCTACCGTTTTAACTCTAAAGTCCTTAAAAAGTAGTTTCTAAAACAGCTCAACAACACACCTTCTCATCCAACAGTCTCCTTCCTTGCGTTTCAGTCAGCCTATCGCGATAAACCACAGCACTGAAACTACCCTTGCCCACACCTTGAACACACTTCTACTCGCTTCTGACTCAGGGAAAATCTCTCTTCTTACTCTACTTCGACTTATCTGCAGCCTTTGGACACTAATTGACACTCTATCTTCTCTCCCGTCACCAAAAAACCATATGGTGCTACTGGTACAGCCCTTACCTGGTTTAGTTTACATACCTGTACTGACCTGATTCCAGACAGTCACAGTGAACAGATCAGTCAGTACCTGCAAGATTGGATGTGGAGTCCACAGGGATCTTTCTGGGGCCCTGTTCTTTTCATCCTCTACACTGCTCCCCTGTCACATATAATTTAACCGCCATCAGATCAACCAATCATTTTTATGCAGATGACTCTCAGATTCTAAAGGCAGCGACACTCCTGAAAATCTGCCTCCTCACTTTACAGACATGGCCCACTGTCTTTCAAGATATCCAAAAGTTGGATTATACGAGAACAAGAATTACAGCTAAATGCAGATAAAACGGAAACCATGCATGTAGGGACCAAACACAAAGTCTCTTCCATCACAACATCTTCAATACAATTTAGCAAGCATCAGTCCCATTATTCACAGCTGTGAAGTATCTAGGGGTCCATTATTGGCAACACACTCTCTAGCAAAAATTCACCACTCAGGACCTGCCAGTCCCTGCTACAATCAATAGAGGGCGTATTATGCACTTCGAAAGTACCTGTCCACAGATGCATCATCCAAACTTGTTGCGTCTCCATTTCTTTCACGACTGGACTATTGCAACTCCCTGTATGGCTGGTCTGCCATCATCAACAATCCAATCCCGGCAACATATACAAAACTCGGCCGCTCGTCCTAATCCTCAGAAAGAACAAATCTGATCGTATCACACCCCTCTCTTGCAAATCTCATCCACTGGCTTTTCCTGTGCCACAGAGAGTAAACTATAAGATCATACCCTCTGTTACAAATGTCTCCATCAAAAAACAGCACCCGCCTACCTCTGTGAAAGTCTCACTTGTACACTCCTTCTCGATCACACATCCGCTCTGCTGCAGATACCTTGTCCCTTAACGCAATACCTAGATTTCAACCAATCCACTAATGCGGCCGTCGCTCTTTTCTCAATTTCTGTGGAATGATCTCCCCTCTCCTCTCCGCGGAAAGCTAACTTATGACACTTTTTAATCCAGTCTCAAGACCTATTACTTTACAGAACCTAAGATTTTCCTCTCCTGCCTTATCTCAAAGTTTTTTCCTAGCCTTCAACAGCCACCAAGATTCTTAATGCCCTGGCCAGGGTGTGTGACCTGTGTCTGTGTGTAGTGTGTGTGTGTGTGTGTATGTGTGTGTGTGTGTGTTTGTGTAGTGTGTGTGTGTGGTGCGTGTGTGCACATTTTGGACTTGATGGGAACTATTACTCTCACTGGTTGTATGCTGTGTAAGAATAGTTGAGTGCAAACGATTTGATTTGTCTCTGCAAGATTATCGCTATATAGATTCCATTTATTATTATTATTATTATTAATTAATATTCTTATTATTACCCTGCCCCGGGAATCCAATAACTAATCATTATCTTAGTCTTAAATTCATTCCAAAGCCAATGGTGACCAATACCATCCAGCATAATTTCAAATCACTTGCATGAGTTAGATTCAGTATCCGCCCTATGGTCCTAAATTAATCCTGGCGATTTAAATAACTGTCCCACTCAGTAAAACGCTAAGAATTACAACATTACGTGACCCTGCCCCATCACACAGAAAATAAGAACCCCTCTTGGCTATTAGACTGTAGCAGAAGCATCTAATACACTACGGTTGCCATCCCCTGGGTTCATCTGACCCCAACTGTATTCTTCTAGAACCCTGTACCTTTGTGTTTTTCAAAGCGACTTCAGCTCATGTCAGGACCACAAAAAAAGGGGGGGGGGGGGGGTTGGGGGGGGGGGGGGGGGTGGGGGGGGGGGGGGGGGGATGGGGGGGGGGGGGGGGGGGGGGGGATTGGGGGGGGGGGGGGGGCCGTGTTGGGGGTGGGGGGGGGGGGGGGGGGGGGGGTGGGGGGGGGGGGGGGGGGGGGGGGGGGGGGGGGGGGATGTGTATAGCTTACTTCTGCTAAGCTGGCTTTGATCATCTTGGATGGGAATATGTTTTAGAAGGTATGTTTCTGATTTGAATGAGTTTAACTGATGACAATTCTTCTATATTTCATTTTGTGACCGAGTATTATTCCAACAATGTCATAACTATTTACCCCTAATAATAAACCTGGTTACATCGGACCTGAAACGTGTATTAAACAACAAGAAAGTAATTATTTTACACAAGCACAGAAGAACAAAAGAAACAAGTGAATAAAGAAGGTTAAGCACTGTGCACATGCCAGATGTGACTATAAGAATAAGATAAATCGACAATTTGGCAGGAACAATTTTTTTTGCTGCCTTGCAGGGAATAAAAAATAGGTAGGTCATATCTCCTTTCCTGCTGAAAAACAAAGCAAAAAAGGACAACAACTATCCAGCAGCACAACAACAACCATGGCAAAAACAGCATATCAACGTGGTCAGCATATTTTAGGGATTATTACATAAAATTTCAGGTTCCTGTCTTTTCGTTATAATTTCAAACCTCTGCTGAAAAATGGTCAGTCAATGTGTAATATAACCACAGTGATTTTTTTTATCAAGAAGAAGCTGATCTTAACTGGTTAAGTTCTATTTTTGTGGTCTTTGTTGCAGTTGTTGTTGCTGCTGCTGTTGCCTAGCTGTTGGGTATTAGTTTATTGCTGTTGATGTTTTGCTGTTACTAGCGTTGTTGTGGGTGTCTTTGGTATTGCACTGCTTCTACTTCTTGTTTGGTGGCTGTTTCTTTTCTTTCGTGTTGTTGTTGGGTTTTGTTGTAGCTGTTGTTTTGGGATAAGGATTTACTTTTCCTTCCATTCTAAGAAAAAACCGTTTTAAGGTTTCACAAGAAAAGTAGCTTTTCTAAAAAAAATGTATTATATTCTATAGAAAAACCGTAAATAGCGATAAAGTAAAACACATTTGATAAACATAAGATTATCATAACACATCCCATGTGCATCATAAACAATAGCAAACACCTACATAGTCTGGAAAAAGGAACTGAAAACATTAAGATATGCCGAAAAAGTCACAACTGAGTTTTCTGTTTTCTTTGCTACAGTGTTTTATAGCATACCTCCTTTGTCCCTTCTTTCGTTCTTTTTGTATGACTGACACAATATTCATATTCACAAAGTCTATGATACCTTCATGTTTAAAAACATTTATATCACGTGATGCTAAAAAACAAACAAAATGAATGACTTAAAAAGGTTCATCAAATCTTTGGTTGATGATTTACCTTTTTCTACTTAATTAAAACTAGAAACCAATACGTATGTAGATTATATGTGATTTATTGTTGTTGTTGTAGCAATCTTCCTCAGCTTAACACTCTAGAGATGTCATAAATAATACCCACACTGACTCAATCATCCCACCTAGAAATCACAGTGAGATTGGAAAGGACACACTGGATGAGAAGTTTATCTGTTGCATTGTATTCCTCAATTTCAAGTAGTACGTCATCTGGGCATCCATACTCTAACTTCAGAGTATGATTAATGATAACATAAAACTTGCTAACTTTAATGTAATCTTGCAAATCACTCCATAGATGTGTGGCTTGGTTCCAATAGTATAGATTGTGATGTCTGCCAAACACATGGGATGACCCAGCTAACTATGACAACTAAGAACAACTGAACATTTAAAAAAACTGAAGCCACACAATGGCATGCATTACATTACCCCAAAACCTTTGAATATTAAATATATATTTATATATATATGCTCTCACAAGACACTTTGTACACTTAAACCAAGACTAGTATTTTCAGCAAATGGTTCTATTTAAATATTCAAAGCAAAAATGCCCTGTTACAACCCTTCATACACTTAAATTCCAGCTGATCTAACCAGCAATTAATTTTTTATGGATATCCATTACCAAATTCTTTAAACTTACCACTTCATAAATCAAATCCAAACAAACTGATCCAACTATTTAACCATAAATCGTCAACCATACATACCTTAACATTACTTGCTAGGCAAAACACAACATCAAAACGGAAGGCCCACATTCTGATTTCACTCCCCCCCCAAAAAAAAACGTGACTAAAATGAATCAGTCTTTTCTGTGAGACAGAAATCAGCCATATTTTTGTGTCCTTCTCCTTCTTTTTTGTTAGTTGCATATGGTGTGACTGGGGTTGTTCCATGCGCTGGAAAGATCGATCATGTATCATCCCTTATAAGCTTGGGAATAATGATATGACTTCATTTGTTGTTTAGCTGTGTGTTAAGCCACAGGGGAAATGAAAACATGGAGGGTTTTTTTTCTTAGTGTTAGGTCTTGTGTCGCTTTCCTCTACTTTAATAAACTGTGGTTTGGTCTGTGGGTGCGTGCGCGTGTGTACGTGTGTGTGTGTGTGTGTGCGCGCGCGCTCGCGAGTGTGTGTGTGTGTGTGTGTGTGTGTGGTGTGTGTGTGTTGTGTGTGTGTGTGTGTGTGTGGGGTGTGTGCGAGTGTGTGCGCGAGTGTTGTGTGTGTGTTTGTGTGGTGTTTTTGTGTAGAGTGTGTGTTTCCTCTATAATTTATGTGCTTTCATCTACTTCTTGTTCTTATCAGTCTTTATCTCTCGCTCTCTCCTCGCTCCTCGCTCTCTTCTCTCTCGCTCTCTCTCGCTCATCTCTCTCTCTCTCATCTCATCCTTTCTCTCTCATCCCGTCTCTCTCTCTCTCTCTTTCCATTCTCCTCCTCTCTCTCTTGTGCCCCTGCTAAGCCTATGCGTGTGTTGTGCGTGTGTGGGTGTGTGTATGTGAGTGTGCGTGTGTGTGTTTGTTTGAGTGCCTTCTCTATAATTATACACTTTCTTCTACTTCCTCTATGTGCAATGCTCTTGTGTGTGTGCCTTGAAGCCTGCAGGGAAAAGACGAACCCCTAGAGGTTTTCACTGAATTAAGAGACGAAAAAAGCTTTAGTCTATGCTGTCTAAATTGCAAAGCAGAGAAGGAAGAATATCAATTGCCCCTGTCCTTACGCACCTCCTCCCCCCACCCCCACCCCCTCCCCCCCCCCCCCACATACACACATTTTTTCATTTAAAATGAGGTGAGCAGTAAATGTAGAACCGCTGGTGTGTGTGGTGTGTTTTGAGTGTGTGTGTGTGAGCGCTTGTGTGTGTGTCTGTGTATCAGTGTGTTTGTGTGTGTCTGTGTTTCTCTCTGTGTGTGTATGTTTTGCACGTAGTAACCTCAATTTCAGCCATGATTTTTCCACTGTGAGAATAGTAACCTGTTCTTCAAACATATACTGTTATGACGTTAGATAATTATCATGATTGTTTCTTTGACAGACAAAATGGTAACTGTCTTCTGTAGGCATCAACATGACTAATGGCAATATTGATACATCCCAAGCCCCCTACCCGTTCCCCTCAGATGAGTTTATTTACCAAATACACACCATGCCTAACCAGGCCCATCACTCGAATCTAAGGTGAATCCTCACATTGCTTCTTTTTGTTGTGTACTGTGCTGTGTTGTTGCTATTGTTTGCTGCTGTACTGCTGCGTAACCTGCTGCTGCTCGTAGTTGTTGTTGTTATTGTTGTTAGTATGTGATGTTTGCATTCCTAGGCTACATCTCTCAGTTTACTCTGGTAAGAATTGTTCCCTAATGGTGATTTTGCTTTTTCCCCTCACATTAATGGTAGCTAATCATTCCTACTTTGGTATTTAAATAGTTTTAATTAGTGTTCTCTCAGTTTATTGAGTTTAGTACAACGATTACACGTTACCTTATGCCCCATAAAAAATCACTATAAACCAATTTGAATGGCTACAACAAAAGTTGGTGCAGGCAGGCAGTTGCTCAATTTAAAAAAAAATAGATTTAAAAAAAACGGAAAAAAAGCCCCTAGTGAATAGGTGATTAGAGAGACCTAACTGGCCTAGAGAAAGACACTTTGCTGGGTATTTTGTGTGTGTGAATGTGTTGTTGCTGTCTTCAATTTAAGTCTTTTCACTACTCAGTGATATTAGACGTGGGATTTTGAAATGTAGTGGAAGTAAAACATAGAGGGGAAAGGACAGAGAAAAGACGGATTAGGTAACATGTTGTCATAGTATTTTCATGCAATTAAACTTGAAAAATCTTAAACATGAGTAAAAATTTAAATAAGGCAAACGTTAACATGAAACAACTATAAAAGTAGCTACAACAAATACCTACTGGCTGTGCCACTAGACATTAATTTTTAACAATGCAAAGCTAGTTTTGTTTTGTTTACAGTTTTCCTCACAGACTGCTAACAAAATGTTGGTAAAAAAAGTTTTACTAATATGGAACACTCAAATATGATGGTGTTTGGAAATATGGACCCACAGAAGTCACCTGACATGTTTATAAAATGTTGTTATAAAGCATTTAATTAATCTGAAATACATGTATTAACTCTTCTCTTTTGCGATACCTACATGTGTTTAGAAGATCCATATAACATGAATAAGGCCCAATAGGCAGAAACTCTTTAAATATCGTTGTAAAATTGATCCGAATTCTCTCAACTATACTCATGTTTGTTCTAATAAACAGTATCCAACAAAAAATCTGTGATGTGTGTGTGTGTGTGTGTGCATGCCCTTGTGATTGTTTGTTGTATGTGTGTTATATTGTGTGCGAGAGTGTGCTTGAGTATTTGTGTGTGCGTGTGTGCGTGTGTGTATGTGAGTATTTATAATTGTCGATTGTGTGAAGTGTGTGTGCATGTGAGGGTGTGGGTGTGTGTGTCCCAATGACTTTGTACCTTTTAAAAGAGAACAATAAGTAATTTATGTTTTGGCAGAAATCGACATACTACCCTTAGCATTGAAGTTGAAGCATAAATAATACCTCCTACAGAAATTTGAAGAGCAACTATCTAAAATCTATGGTGTACTAACAACAATTCTACAAAACCAAACAATTGAATGTTCAAAATAATCCATATACCGTTCTACACACAAAGAGTTTGTTGCTTTTATTCTCAGATACTTCACTGTTTTTTGTCATAAACGTTCAGCCCCAAATACACTCATCTACAAGCACATTTTTAAAAGATTCTACTTGTTGTAATTTATTTAAAGATGCACCCCTACCCATAACTCGTTTTACTAAAAAAATACAAACCACATAATCAAAACTAGAAACTTTACCACATACTCCCCCCCTCCTCCACCCACAGCATATAACACTCCACACTCATAAAACTAGCATACAATAATATAGTGTATCATAAAACTTCAAAATAACACACAACCCCATACCGTTTTGCTAGTTCAATAATACGCAGGCGAAACAAATAGATTGTTTTTCTCTTGTGGAAATAGTAATGTCTACCTTACAGGACTTACCTGCTTGCCCTGGTGAATCTGTGCCACTAGTGTGGTCTAACTGATATGCCTAGACCCTATTGTGGTTTGTCCCAAATGTGGAATGGGCAAGGCTATTGCTGTGCCCGTCTAGTGCTGTGCTGTGCTGTGCTGTTTGTGCTCTGTGCCATAAGAAAAGGAATTAGTAGGCCTATTGTGTGCGCTGTGTGGTGTGTGAGTGCATGTGTGGTCCTGTCCTTTCTGCTTGGATAGGTTCAAAATCAGACCCTTTCCTCTTGTCTCCTGTCCACCTCCCCCTTACTCTCTGTCTCCTCTTTCTGTCTGTCTGTTTGGTGGGTTGGTGTCACTCTCTCTCATCTCTCTCTCCATCTCTCTCTCTAATCTCTATTATCACTCTCTCTCTCTCCTCGTACTCACTTTTCTATCTCCCTCTCTCTCTCTCCGACTCACCTTGGGTTTTATCATATCATATAATGTATCCCAGAAGGGCGGGGACTCCATGAAAACAGCACATGGCTGCTTATTTATTATCTAGAAAATAAAAGATTTTGTCATTTAATCATTTCATTGTCCATTGGTCATTCCACTCTCTCATCACCTCTCTCTTGGTAATTTAGAATGATGTCCGAATGATTACACACACACACACACACACACACACATATAATATATAATATATATGAATAATATATATATATATATATTATATATTATATAAATATATATATATATATATATAAAATATAAAATATATATATAAAAACACCTTAAGTCACGCGATTATCTAAACAAAAATTCGGGCTGCTCTCCGCCAGGGACAGCGCATTGACACAACACAGAGTAGCGCCACTCTTTTTTTCTTTTTTTTTGTCTGTAACTGTATCTATTTTCCGATCTGAGTGGCTCTTTACAGATGATCACGTGTGGTGTTGTTTGTGTGTGTAAAAAGTAATAGTTGATGCAAAATCAGTTATTCCTGTTATTTATTATTACTCTCATGATCTTGTGGGTAATAATTGAGGACTAATTGATATTTGTGGTGTCGTTGTGTGTGTTTGGGGTTGTTTTTGTTTGGTTTTTGGAGAGGCAGTTTTTCTATAATTAGAGGCCTGGTGTAAAACAAGCCTGTTGTCATAATCAAATTACCTTCTAAAAATATTCGAGTTGAAGTGCTCTCTCCTCTCTCTCTCTCTCTCTCTTCTCTCTCTCTCACTCCTCCTATGACAAATCTGTGCACACAGGTGTCTTCACCTCCCCCCCCTCCCACATCCCTCTCCCCCACTGCTATCTTTCAAAAGCTATTATTGGTTCCATGCCTACCTTTTCTCACAATCTTCCTGCCCCGACTTGTCCCCCTTTACTTTGAGCCCTCATCACTCTGCAAGCTCTCCTCCTCCTTACGCAATACTGATAATAAAAGTGCTAATAAATGGTGTGGTGGCAGGGGGGGGAGTGTTAGTGTGTGTGGGGGGGGGGGAGTGAGGGCATAGGTAAAGGGGGGGCGTGTTTGTGAGTGTGTCTGTGTGGCAGGGAGAATGGGACTGGGGGTAGGTGTGTTGTGTTATTGCAGTGTGTGTGTTTGTGTGTGTTGAGTGTGTTGTGTTTGTGTGTGTGTTGTGTTGTGGGTTGTTTGTGTGTGCCGGAGGGGTGTGTAGTGTGGGGGGAGGGAGTGCGTAAGGTAGTCAGGGAAAGGGCGTGTGTGGGTGGGAAGGGTGTGTGGTGCTGTGTGTGTGTGTGTTTGCACTGTGTGTGTGTAGTGTGGATGGTGTGGTGTTCTGTGGGGGGGGGAGGGGGTATGTGTCTATGTGTTTGCACTGTGTGTGTGTGTGAAGTGTGAGAGTGTGTGTTGGGGGGGGGGGGGGTAGTCCATTCCTCATTTTAACCTATGTTCACTATGCCTTATATTAAAGCACGAAGTGTTGGTGCGTGTGTGTGTATGTGTGTTTCCTCCTGTGAGATGATGATGAATGAATGCATGTGTGTTTAAGTGTGTGTGTGTTGTGTTGTGTGCCAAAGTTGAGTAGAGACCCCTCCCACCAGAATAGAAGTGTCTATCTCCATACATACTAGACACTGATTGGAAGACCGTTTGTCTGTTTTTGGTAGTTTGTTGGTTTTGTTTGGGGATTTGTTTTCCTTTTCGTTTCAAAACAGCAATGCTACATCAACACAATACTTTTAGAAATGTAGACCTACAAGCATGTATGCAAGAAACATGGTAATTCTCTGTGCCTTCTCAGTGCTTTTCACAGACAGAAAATTGAATACGTGTGCCATCGTGCCATCGTATCATGAAAGAACGTATCCTGCTTGTCTGCAGATAGATTAAAAAATATAGATATATATATTGTAATTTTTTAACACTTCCTTATTCGTGTACACCCAGTTTTCAATGAGTGAGATACATAAATAGGTAGGATAAGTAAGGTATGTAGGTCGATAGATAAAGAGAGAGACTACAGAAGATAGATCGATAGATAAGATAGATAGATAGATCTATAGATAGATAGTTAGATAGATAGATAGATCGATAGCTTAAGATAGACAGACAAGATAGTATGAGTCAAAACGAAATTTTAAGCATACATGGTAAAGCAACAAAGTCCACCTCCTCCCAATTACCCACAAAATGCATGATAAAACTCTCACACAGCAGCAGCAGCAACAACAACAGAAGCAACAACAAATCTCAATATACAAAACGTTAGAACAACAGTTCACAAATGTATAACACGAGCAGTCCAAAAGAAGAAAAAAAGAGCATCCGCGCTCATTGTTTTTTTCTTTTTCCTTTTCCTCCTATCATGTCATTCTCTGTCTTACCCACCTAACCAAGTCCTCTAAGGTAGTTTGTTTTTTTTCTTTTAAGGCAACAATTATGTATCAGAAATAACTTTATACAATTACAGAGAAACGAAACACTACACTTACAAAAGGCTAGATAAGCAGTTCAAAAAAAAACTAACGGAGATACAGTAGAATGGGTAGAGAGGAAGGTTGGAGGTACCTAGGTACTAGTAGGTAGTTATGTTGGTTGGTATAAAAAAAAGGAGTGCAGTACATGGATAAGAAGAGAGACTGAATACAGAGCCAGAAAAACAGATAGATAGATAGATAGATATGATAGATAGATAGATGTGTGGGTAGAGAGTGCATGCGTGCTCACACGTGTGCGAGTGTGTGTGTGTTTCTGTTAAGTTCAGTGCAGCACACCTTAGGCCTGACACACCCACTAGAACTCTGCCTCCGGACGACAGTTTATCAATTATTGATGTAACCAGCCTGCCCAGTCTGCATTAAAAGTGTGTTATGCTTTAGGAGGATAGTGGTAGATTATTTCACCAAACAAGCTCTTCCCTGACGAAACCGTTAATGGTTTTGCTCCTCAATGTGTAATGTGGCCTAAGGCTCCATGCATATTTAACAATTTCAGAGTCAGAGTTCTCTCTCTCACTCTCTCTCCTCTCTCTCTTCTCATCGCTCTCTCTCTTACTTTCTTTTCTGTCTTTCTCTAAAATTAGATATTGCTATTTTGGGAATTTGTGTCTAGTGTGTATTTTTGCTTTACTTTGAAATTTGATAAAAAATTCATTGGTCACACGTAACATACTCTCCTCCATCTCCCACTTTGTTTTGAATTGTGGCCCAAGGCTGATGTTCAATGAAAACATTTTGATTTCATCTCTCTCTCTCTCTCTCTCTCTCTCTCTCAACATCATCATCATCGTCTCTTCTCCTCTCTCTCCTTTCATTCATTCTGTTCTCTCCCTCCCCCTGTAGACACCATTTGAAATTTCCCTCACATCGATTTGATGTAAGATCACGAGCAGTGGGCTTAAAGACAGAACGCATTGTGCCGTGAAATCCTTGTCATGGACTTCTTCTTTTTGCTATGGTTGTCAATAAGCCATGATTATTGTGTCCCACTCTCTCCATCCCCTACCCTTTTTTAAACAAAAGGTGAAAGTTTTAAGCAATAAAATTTGTGCCTTTCTCTCCTCTCTCTCATTTAGCAATACGAAGAAAAGGTACACATGTGTAAATGAAACCTGCCCAAAAAGGGGAAGAACATTGGAGAAACCCTGCACAAAATCAAGGCAATTTGGAAGAATATCTCCCCTGTCCAAGAAAAGTCGCTGCCTCCATAACCTCTTATTCTACTCCCTGGTCTAAATTCATTTCGTCTAAAATCAGGATAGAATCTATGTTACAAACATAAATTTACTCTTTGGGAATCGTGTGTAAAAACCTGAGGTAGAATTGTAAAGTCCTATGCACGAGTGCTTTTTTCAGTGGACATAATATCAAAACCATTGTGGAAATGGTAACACAACTGCAGCTCAATAGCAAAATGTAGGGATGATGTATCATAGCGAATCCTTTTTTTTTGTAAAAATAACTTTCTAAGAATTAAATGTTGTGAATAATCTTCTGAGGTAACTCTATAGTAAAAGAGCATTTAGAAAACGCTTTTCTTGATCGTAAATTGCGGTAATGGACATTCATGTGCAATCAAAAGGTTGAATTTAGGAGGATGTTGGGTAGATGGGAAAATCAATGAAAACGACTTGAGTTCAGTCCTCAATTTAAGCTAAAATGATTAAAATTGTTTTCAGCTTTTCCGTTATCTAATGTTAAAATCAGGGATTTCATAAATGATCCTCATAATTACAGAGGAATCTCAATATTGAGTTGTTTAGGGACTGTGTTTACAATCTTCACTACTGACAGAATTAATAATTGGCTTCACTACAGTGCCCAATTTAAATCCAGCTGTAAATGAGTACCCTCCCTCTTTTGGGTCGGGAAGGTAAAGCAGCAAGGGAGAGGCGAAATGGTCACGCCCTCAACCTGCTGGCCCCAGAGAAGTGAGTCTCTATGCCGTCTAGCTCCCCTATGATCTTATAGGTTATGGAACACCTTTACCTCTTTTTTTTTATTAAAGGAGTGCACATAATTTGTGTTTGCCATAGCAAAATAAATAACTTGTTGGATATTTTACCAATTTGTAAGTAAAGCTGGGTAAACAAAGGATTCCAAGAATTTTTATTTTGGGGCCTTTTTTTTTTTTTTTATTTTTTCCTTATAGATTCAGTGTTTTACACATGAAAGAAGAGATACACACACGCCCAAATGGTTTGGAATATCAGAAAACAGATCAGGCAAAATTAAACAGGACTAACCGTTTCAGTTCTGACTTTATACAGAAAACCTTGTACACCGTTTCCTTCTACAGTGGACCCCACTTATAAGGACCTCCGATATAAGAACCATCGCTTATAGGAACACCCAAAAGCATGTCCCTGCCAAAGTTGTTCTTTGTGATCACTTATTAAAACTCGCATAAAAGAACCCTCTGATATAGGAACCATCGCCTATATGGACAGCACTTGCAAGGTCCCCACAGCAATCCGAACTTCCTCGGATATAAGAACCGAAAGTAAGGAAGTATCATTTCCAGGAATTCAGATTAAAAACTCCGTTAAAAGAACCTCGCTTGTAAGAAACCGTCCCTCCCCTCGGTATAAGAACCGAAAGTAGAAGTTATGCACGTTTTGTTACGTATGAACACTTCCCAGAAATTTTCTTCCAGAAAGGCATGATGCGGAGCGTAAGGAGAAAAGCATTGTCTCTCAAACAAAAAAGTAGAAATTACAGGAGGTCGAGCGAACCCTCACAAAAGCAAAGTCTCATCGCTGATGAAGATGAAAGGTCCCATGACGACTTTGCTCAACATTGTAAGAGAAAAAGCCAAATAAATTGGCATTTGAAAGCGCAGGAATGATATTTCCAGAAAGCGTGCAAGAGGCACCGGGCATGGCACTGTTTGACCACTGCTTTGTTGGATGTTTCTGCTTCTCTCTCTCTTCTCTCAATCTCTCTCTCTCTACTCTCTTCTCTCTCTCTCTCTCAACTCTCTCTCTCTCTCTCTCTCTCTCTCCTCATCTCTCTCTCTCTCTCTCTCTCTCTCTCCCTCCTCCTCCTCTCCTCTCTAATTCATTCAAACAGCTACTAGTTACATACTTCTAGTGTTATTTGAATTAGAATTCATGTTTTTTTGTTTGCAATACACCAAAAACGTAAACGAGATTGCATCGAATAATTCAACTTTCAACCCAACCAGCCAGTTCCATTGCATTGAGACTCATAAACAAGCATAGAAGATGCCTGACACACACACACACAGACACAAATCACACACACACACTACACACACACACACACACAACACACACACGACTATGCACGCACGACACACACACCTCACACACACACACACACACACACACACACACACACACACACACACACACACACACACACAGACCATTAGAGGCCGATATACAACTCTTTTTAGCTTGTCCACGCTATTTTCTTCTTTCTTCGGTTATAAGAACACACACTTCCAGAACTGACCTTATAACCGAGGTTATGCTTATAAGGACCCTCGCTTATAAGGACACCAGAATGCTTGCCCCTGCGGTGTTCTTATATCAGAGGTCCACTGTACAAGATGAGGATATGTGGAAGGGAGATAATCCAGACCATGCAAGACATTACTGTTCAAATCTTTGACTGGCTGGCAGGCATCCAGTGTGGCTTTGATCAGCTCTCCTTTCTCAGTTGTAAATGGCAGCTGCTGGTCGCTGCACACATGAGAGTTGCTTTTGAATTCAATGATAAACTTGACCGAAGTCATCTTCAATCCCTAACAAATTTTGAATTTACACAGATATGCACCTACACACATGCATATACTCACACATAGGGATGCATATACGCATAGCTCACGCGCACGCGCACACATGCGCACATACACACACAACCTGGTAAAAGATTCACTTGGAAAACACATACACACATACACATGCGCGTATCTAAACATGCAAGAGGATTTAGTAATGCAGATGAGTGATCATTCAATATTCTCAAAATAAACGAAATAAAGGAACATTAAAAAAATAGTAAACGTAACACCCGCATGCCAGCACCCAAGTGCATACACACAGGTGAACGAACCCGTGTGTGCCAGCATACACACACCACACACACACACACACACACACACACACAAACAAACACACAACTGTTAAGACAATTTCTCACCTCTGGATGAATCGTGCAATAAACGGGGTGAACAATACACAGTTGATGGCACCGGAAAACAAAAAGTATGTTCTATCGAGCCAGAAGGCCCATAGAGCCGAGCTTACTCCGGATTTCTGTACGTTAAGCGAACGGAGATGGTTTTCACACCCCTGTGACAGGACGCTAGACGTCGCCAGATACTTCCCCAGCAGACTGGTACCACTTGTTCACCTGGGTGGAGTGAGGAAAAGTGGAGTACAGTGGTCTTTCCCAAGGACACAACACCAACAGACAAGCCCTTGTAGGTAGCATTGTGGTCGGGTCTTATCGTTAGAAGTGGCATAGAGGGGAAAGAGCTCGCTAAGATAGGTGAAGAGCAAAGGAAAAACTGTTTTATTTCCACCTCAGTTCTGGTACTCAACATAGACATGGTAATAACAGAGAGAGATGGAGAGGGGGGATGGAGAGAGAGAGAGGGTAAGAGAGAGACACACATACTTACATATAACATACAGACAGACAGACAGACAGACAGAGATATATCCCACAGGAGCGAGCATGATGGGATGTACTCACAGCAAAAGAAGGCATTCCTTTCTTTTTATTAAATATGATGTATTTAATGTAAAATAATCATCGTGTATCACAATGATACACATAGCTCTTATTGTATTGACATGTTATACCAATTTGTTTTACATTGCGTGTGTGTATTACTATGTTGTGTGTAGTGTTCAAAATCATATAATGTCTTTTCACAATTGTGATGTATGGTGTATGTGTCTATCTGTTGTGATCGAGCATGTGTGTGCCATGTGTGCCTGTGGAGCGTGCATGTGCGAGGGTGTGTGCGTGCATGTATGTGTTTTGTTGTTGTTGTTGTTATTGTCAGTGTGTTGTTTGGGTTTGGGGGTTTGATTGTAAGTTGCCCTTCTCACAGAGTAGAACTCCATAACCAACTCAAACACTTTTAATCATTTTGGAACTCCTAATATCTACTGTCATTTAAACTATCTACAGAGAATTAAGACACTTTGCCATGGACATCACAGTAGGAAAATAAAGATGCTTGTAACAACTGCAGTTTAAAGGATTGCTGATACAAGCAACCAGTTTAAAATTTCAAAACCTAATTTTTGATTTTAAATTGATATTTTGTTGTGTGTATCATTATCACTCATAACCCCCTACCAGCTGAGAATGCACATTAACTGAAATCAGATTACTTCTCATTTACTGATAGACAGCTGACTGCGAGGTGTGCCCAGTAGAGAGCTGTCTATAAAAGAGCTTTGGACAGTCCTATTCACATCTGACAGAGACAAATGCACGACCATGAAAGAACAGGGTGGGGGTGGGGTGGAGGGGTTTCTACATCAACGCGAATGGTGTAAAGATGTACCCAATTTTGGGCCTCTTAAGTGTGGAGGACAATAGGAACTGATTGTCTATTTCACTCTTACCCAACTACCTACTTTTCATCCGTCAAGCGAGAAAAAAAAAGAAATCGAACTATTCTGAAAGGAATTACAAAAAATCATGTAATCTCGACCCCATACCTGCCTCTCTTTGCACAGTGCCTGCCACAACTTATTCCCACTATTACGAATAGTAGTAAACTTATCTCTTGTCTCTGAAATTGTTACCTTCAGCTCTAAAAAACTGCTATATCACACCTCTACTCAAAAAGCAATGACCTTAACCCCAACATTCTGAAGAACTATAGATCTGTTTACCAACCTACCGTTTTAACTCTAAAGTCCTTAAAAAGTAGTTTCTAAAACAGCTCAACAACACACCTTCTCATCCAACAGTCTCCTTCCTTGCGTTTCAGTCAGCCTATCGCGATAAACCACAGCACTGAAACTACCCTTGCCCACACCTTGAACACACTTCTACTCGCTTCTGACTCAGGGAAAATCTCTCTTCTTACTCTACTTCGACTTATCTGCAGCCTTTGGACACTAATTGACACTCTATCTTCTCTCCCGTCACCAAAAAACCATATGGTGCTACTGGTACAGCCCTTACCTGGTTTAGTTTACATACCTGTACTGACCTGATTCCAGACAGTCACAGTGAACAGATCAGTCAGTACCTGCAAGATTGGATGTGGAGTCCACAGGGATCTTTCTGGGGCCCTGTTCTTTTCATCCTCTACACTGCTCCCCTGTCACATATAATTTAACCGCCATCAGATCAACCAATCATTTTTATGCAGATGACTCTCAGATTCTAAAGGCAGCGACACTCCTGAAAATCTGCCTCCTCACTTTACAGACATGGCCCACTGTCTTTCAAGATATCCAAAAGTTGGATTATACGAGAACAAGAATTACAGCTAAATGCAGATAAAACGGAAACCATGCATGTAGGGACCAAACACAAAGTCTCTTCCATCACAACATCTTCAATACAATTTAGCAAGCATCAGTCCCATTATTCACAGCTGTGAAGTATCTAGGGGTCCATTATTGGCAACACACTCTCTAGCAAAAATTCACCACTCAGGACCTGCCAGTCCCTGCTACAATCAATAGAGGGCGTATTATGCACTTCGAAAGTACCTGTCCACAGATGCATCATCCAAACTTGTTGCGTCTCCATTTCTTTCACGACTGGACTATTGCAACTCCCTGTATGGCTGGTCTGCCATCATCAACAATCCAATCCCGGCAACATATACAAAACTCGGCCGCTCGTCCTAATCCTCAGAAAGAACAAATCTGATCGTATCACACCCCTCTCTTGCAAATCTCATCCACTGGCTTTTCCTGTGCCACAGAGAGTAAACTATAAGATCATACCCTCTGTTACAAATGTCTCCATCAAAAAACAGCACCCGCCTACCTCTGTGAAAGTCTCACTTGTACACTCCTTCTCGATCACACATCCGCTCTGCTGCAGATACCTTGTCCCTTAACGCAATACCTAGATTTCAACCAATCCACTAATGCGGCCGTCGCTCTTTTCTCAATTTCTGTGGAATGATCTCCCCTCTCCTCTCCGCGGAAAGCTAACTTATGACACTTTTTAATCCAGTCTCAAGACCTATTACTTTACAGAACCTAAGATTTTCCTCTCCTGCCTTATCTCAAAGTTTTTTCCTAGCCTTCAACAGCCACCAAGATTCTTAATGCCCTGGCCAGGGTGTGTGACCTGTGTCTGTGTGTAGTGTGTGTGTGTGTGTGTATGTGTGTGTGTGTGTGTTTGTGTAGTGTGTGTGTGTGGTGCGTGTGTGCACATTTTGGACTTGATGGGAACTATTACTCTCACTGGTTGTATGCTGTGTAAGAATAGTTGAGTGCAAACGATTTGATTTGTCTCTGCAAGATTATCGCTATATAGATTCCATTTATTATTATTATTATTATTAATTAATATTCTTATTATTACCCTGCCCCGGGAATCCAATAACTAATCATTATCTTAGTCTTAAATTCATTCCAAAGCCAATGGTGACCAATACCATCCAGCATAATTTCAAATCACTTGCATGAGTTAGATTCAGTATCCGCCCTATGGTCCTAAATTAATCCTGGCGATTTAAATAACTGTCCCACTCAGTAAAACGCTAAGAATTACAACATTACGTGACCCTGCCCCATCACACAGAAAATAAGAACCCCTCTTGGCTATTAGACTGTAGCAGAAGCATCTAATACACTACGGTTGCCATCCCCTGGGTTCATCTGACCCCAACTGTATTCTTCTAGAACCCTGTACCTTTGTGTTTTTCAAAGCGACTTCAGCTCATGTCAGGACCACAAAAAAAGGGGGGGGGGGGGGGTTGGGGGGGGGGGGGGGGGTGGGGGGGGGGGGGGGGGGATGGGGGGGGGGGGGGGGGGGGGGGGATTGGGGGGGGGGGGGGGGCCGTGTTGGGGGTGGGGGGGGGGGGGGGGGGGGGGGTGGGGGGGGGGGGGGGGGGGGGGGGGGGGGGGGGGGGATGTGTATAGCTTACTTCTGCTAAGCTGGCTTTGATCATCTTGGATGGGAATATGTTTTAGAAGGTATGTTTCTGATTTGAATGAGTTTAACTGATGACAATTCTTCTATATTTCATTTTGTGACCGAGTATTATTCCAACAATGTCATAACTATTTACCCCTAATAATAAACCTGGTTACATCGGACCTGAAACGTGTATTAAACAACAAGAAAGTAATTATTTTACACAAGCACAGAAGAACAAAAGAAACAAGTGAATAAAGAAGGTTAAGCACTGTGCACATGCCAGATGTGACTATAAGAATAAGATAAATCGACAATTTGGCAGGAACAATTTTTTTTGCTGCCTTGCAGGGAATAAAAAATAGGTAGGTCATATCTCCTTTCCTGCTGAAAAACAAAGCAAAAAAGGACAACAACTATCCAGCAGCACAACAACAACCATGGCAAAAACAGCATATCAACGTGGTCAGCATATTTTAGGGATTATTACATAAAATTTCAGGTTCCTGTCTTTTCGTTATAATTTCAAAACTCTGCTGAAAAATGGTCAGTCAATGTGTAATATAACCACAGTGATTTTTTTATCAAGAAGAAGCTGATCTTAACTGGTTAAGTTCTTTTTTTGTGGTCTTTGTTGCAGTTGTTGTGCTGCTGCTGTTGCCTAGCTGTTGGGTATTAGTTTATTGCTGTTGATGTTTTGCTGTTACTAGCGTTGTTGTGGGTGTCTTTGGTATTGCACTGCTTCTACTTCTTGTTTGGTGGCTGTTTCTTTTCTTTCGTGTTGTTGTTGGGTTTTGTTGTAGCTGTTGTTTTGGGATAAGGATTTACTTTTCCTTCCATTCTAAGAAAAAACCGTTTTAAGGTTTCACAAGAAAAGTAGCTTTTCTAAAAAAAATGTATTATATTCTATAGAAAAACCGTAAATAGCGATAAAGTAAAACACATTTGATAAACATAAGATTATCATAACACATCCAATGTGCAGCAATAAACAATAGCAACACATACATAGTCTGGAAAAAGGAACTGAAAACATTAAGATATGCCGAAAAAGTCACAACTGAGTTTTCTGTTTTCTTTGCTACAGTGTTTTATAGCATACCTCCTTTGTCCCTTCTTTCGTTCTTTTTGTATGACTGACACAATATTCATATTCACAAAGTCTATGATACCTTCATGTTTAAAAACATTTATATCACGTGATGCTAAAAAACAAACAAAATGAATGACTTAAAAAGGTTCATCAAATCTTTGGTTGATGATTTACCTTTTTCTACTTAATTAAAACTAGAAACCAATACGTATGTAGATTATATGTGATTTATTGTTGTTGTTGTAGCAATCTTCCTCAGCTTAACACTCTAGAGATGTCATAAATAATACCCACACTGACTCAATCATCCCACCTAGAAATCACAGTGAGATTGGAAAGGACACACTGGATGAGAAGTTTATCTGTTGCATTGTATTCCTCAATTTCAAGTAGTACGTCATCTGGGCATCCATACTCTAACTTCAGAGTATGATTAATGATAACATAAAACTTGCTAACTTTAATGTAATCTTGCAAATCACTCCATAGATGTGTGGCTTGGTTCCAATAGTATAGATTGTGATGTCTGCCAAACACATGGGATGACCCAGCTAACTATGACAACTAAGAACAACTGAACATTTAAAAAAACTGAAGCCACACAATGGCATGCATTACATTACCCCAAAACCTTTGAATATTAAATATATATTTATATATATATGCTCTCACAAGACACTTTGTACACTTAAACCAAGACTAGTATTTTCAGCAAATGGTTCTATTTAAATATTCAAAGCAAAAATGCCCTGTTACAACCCTTCATACACTTAAATTCCAGCTGATCTAACCAGCAATTAATTTTTTATGGATATCCATTACCAAATTCTTTAAACTTACCACTTCATAAATCAAATCCAAACAAACTGATCCAACTATTTAACCATAAATCGTCAACCATACATACCTTAACATTACTTGCTAGGCAAAACACAACATCAAAACGGAAGGCCCACATTTCCCTGATTTCACTCCCCCCCCAAAAAAAAACTTGACTAAAATGAATCAGTCTTTTCTGTGAGACAGAAATCAGCCATATTTTTGTGTCCTTCTCCTTCTTTTTTGTTAGTTGCATATGGTGTGACTGGGGTTGTTCCATGCGCTGGAAAGATCGATCATGTATCATCCCTTATAAGCTTGGGAATAATGATATGACTTCATTTGTTGTTTAGCTGTGTGTTAAGCCACAGGGGAAATGAAAACATGGAGGGTTTTTTTTCTTAGTGTTAGGTCTTGTGTCGCTTTCCTCTACTTTAATAAACTGTGGTTTGGTCTGTGGGTGCGTGCGCGTGTGTACGTGTGTGTGTGTGTGTGTGCGCGCGCGCTCGCGAGTGTGTGTGTGTGTGTGTGTGTGTGTGGTGTGTGTGTGTTGTGTGTGTGTGTGTGTGTGTGGGGAAATTTAGCCTATGTTCTTTGGCTTGCTGATTTTTTCGCTGGATTCGAATTCAGGAGCCCCAAGTCGGGGTCTTGGGTTACGTCCTCATCGGGAAATTTTTCCGGGTTGCAGACATGGGCCCATGACCAGTATCCCTACCTAAAAACAATCCCCCTTTTTGGTTACAGCTGGGAAAAGAATCTTTGATATTTACAGTGTTTAGTTTTTTGTTGATTTTTTGATTTTGGTCTCCCCCCCCAACTACCCCTGTGTAAAGGGGTAAAAAAAACCTAACACAAAATCTCTCTTTTCTCCTCTCCTCTCTCTCTCCTCCTCTCTCTCTCTCTCTCTCTCTCTCTCTCAGGGGGAACAGTTCCCGGGTAATTAGGGGTTTTGGCCTTATCTCTGACCCGGGTTTTGAAACCGTTCAAGTGATTTTCCCTCTAGACTTACTCAGTGCCAACCCCAACAGGACTCTTTTTTAATGCCTCAGGCCATGAAAGAGGGGCCCTTTGCTGTAGTTTTAAAAAAAAACGGGAAATGGAATAAGCACTTATGTGCTTTTTTTACATCCAGTTTCGGTGTGTGCGGTTTTGTAAATTGTCATCTTTCCCACCAGCACAAATGGCCTGCTCTTAGAAAAGGGGAAACAGGATGTTAATGTGTGTGCAGTTCTTCGCGTGCGTTTGCCCCCGGGGCCTGGGTTTATAGTCTCATTCGGGGGACTTTTGGGGAGAGGGGAGTCGCACGATGTTAACCCCCAGGGAAAAATCCCCCCGAACGGGAATCGACCCAGGTCGTCAAAATTGCCACGCAATGTTCAACCACTATGCTTTCAACCCCCGGGGGAAAAAAGGGAAAGTAGGACAAGTCTGAACCCACTAGTTCTGAGGCCATCATGTTACACATTAGCTCACCTCACTATTGAGTCCCCAACCCTTAAGCTCCAGTGATATTTTTGGGCACCTAAGAAGAGAACAGGCGTGAAAATATTACACCTCAATTGATTTTCACTGCTCGAGTAGGAGAGTGCAAAGGTTCTATGAGTTTTTGGCCCATGTGGATTTATAAAATCCCAAACCACATGAAAGGATAAAAAACATGTAAGTTTTTTTTTTAAAACTAAACTGAAACCCCTTCTGCAAGATTTTGAATAGAGTGTCGATTCAAATCGGGTGAAAAAAGTTCACCAAGAAATTTTGCTTTTCTCTTTTAGACCCATGCCCGGGCGAACCATAAATTGACAATTTCAGTACTTTTTTTTTGGGAAAAGGGGGGGGGAGGTGGCTGTATTTCAACTTTACAGTAGGAAAAAATTTCACCTAGACACATCAAAAAATGAAAAAAAAAATGTTGGCCTGGGGAATGTTTCCAATGGTTGAATTACAGTGCAATGGTTAGCTTCCCAAAAACAGGGCCGCACCCACGCACACACACCACACCCAAAAAAACAAAACCCACCCCCGGGCAAACACACGACATAATACACACACACACACACGCACACACACGACATACATACACCACACTATTCTTCTGGAACCCTTTATTGCACCTGATTTCTTCACATTAACTGTACAGCAGCAGAACATGTGGGCGAAACCATCCTGTATGCATGCTTGCATGTACTTTTTTGTATTATGATTATGTGTGGGAAGTTCGATTAGAAGAAAAAATTTTGCTGATGAACAAATAAAAAGGGGATAGTCCAGTGTTCAGAGCGCTTGCTTTCCCACAACCAATGTTAAGCAGATTCGAGCAAGGTTGCCAATTGGATGAGTGACGTATGCGTGCTTTGGCATTAGTACAGTTCATCAAGCTGTAAATGGGGACCTCCCTCTTTAGGGTCAGGGAAGGTAAAGCAGCTAGGGAGAAGAGATGGGCGCCGCCCTCAATATGCTGGCGCCAAGAGAAGCTAAGGTTCTCTGATGCCTTGCTCCCCTATGACCATAATAAATGTTTACACGATTTGATATGTGGAAGCTTTTTTTTTTTCCAATTGTAAAGTCGTGCTGATTAGCTCAGATTTTTTCCCTTCCCTCCATGTCGTACCCTATGCTTCCTAAAGCCTGTTCCAGATTGAAAGAAAAATGTACCAATGAGGTTTAGTTAAAGGGAAACAACCCCTGCCTTAGACCCAAAAAATTATGATTTTGTGTTGACTGTTAAATTTTTTATAACGGAAGTAATTGTAGTAATTTGAAAGTGAGATTTAAAATTTTTGGATTTTTATTAGTTTCATAAAGGTTTTCCCCGGGACAAAAGATGTTTATTTAATTTTTCAGTAGAAATTTGGAAAATTTTTTCTTTCAAGACTTATTCCTAAAAGGGGGGAAAAAATTTTTCTGAAAATAAACCCTTTTTCTTTTTGGATTGCTGTTTGATACTCCACCTTGGGCGGGATAGTTCATAGTCAAGTACTCGCTTTTCCCCAGCCAAATTAATCGCATCGGGGGTGGGTTTCTATTGGATGGAGCCCTTTGAGCGCCTTGGGTTTTACAGTCCCCCGGGGACCCACTGTAAATGGTACCTGCCTTTTAAGGGTCAGGGGAAGGGAAAACAGCGGGGGAGGAGGGGGCGCCCTCCCAATGTGGGACCCCCAAAGGAGGGCTCGACGCCTCGCTGCCCATGGGGCCTTATAGGGTTTTGGGGGGACCTTTACTTTACCTTTCCCCCCCACCTTGTTTGGAAGATTGAAGTGCTGATCAGTTCCATTGTCAACACATTAGCCTTCTTTAAAACAAAAATACACAAAGATCATAAGCTGTGGAAAAAATGGGAAAAAATTCTTTGCAATTTCATAAGCCAAGTGTCAAAAATTACTTTATTGAAGGAAAAGTTAGTTTTAACAACAATTTTCATCCGATTTAAAGGCAGACATAGACTTTGTACTCATCAAAAAATTTTTGGGTTTTATCGTTTTTTATGCTCTGTTTATAAATAATGACAAAAATTTGGACAACACCAGCGTGATGTAAACCTGAGTAGACCCAAAGATTTATAATTTAAAATCGGCAGCTGTTGGAAGTCTGGTTTATTTTTGGTTTGTTTTTTTTTTGCTTTTTTTCAGGGGGGGGGGGCATTTTGGTTATTTTTTAAGGAACCAGTGGGTACAAAAAAAAACAAAAAGAGAGAAAAGAGAGAGAGAGAGAAGGGGGAGAGAGAGAGAGGAGGAGAGAGAAAAAGAGAAGGGGAAGACGAGAGAGAGGGAGAGAGAATCAAACTCAGAAAATTTTTGTATCCAGCCTTAAGCCAAATACAGGGTTTGGCGTAAAGAAATTGGCAATGCCACGAGTGGCAAAAAACCCGGGTAAACCACACAAAAACCCAACCATTCAGTGAAAGAAATATGAAACCCAACAAAATACATAAAAAAAACATAGTTTCAAACACAAATTTACATTTTTATCTAAGGTTTCCTTCCTTATGTCTGGTAAAACAATATACTTTAAATTTCCCAAAACATAACAAAAAGATAACCGTATCTTCTTTGTGATGTAAATATCTTAATACAACAAAATTTTTTCTTTTTATGGCATGGGAAAATATATCAAAAGACAAAGGAGGAGACAGAGCAAGAAGAGAGAAAGCAGAGAGAGAGAGAATTATAAAAGGTTTTTTTAAAGACTCACACTGTACAGCAGCACTAATGTCTAATCTCCATATTGTACGATGGTCTGTATCTGAGCATCAAATATTTTAAGAAAAATTTGCAAAAAACTATTATTTATCGACGATAGCTTTTTCATAGTAAGAAACAATACATTCTTTGCTCTGCTACAAAGGTCTTTACAGGCAGCAACAAAACTCAAACGAGTAGAAAAATAATACCCAGATATCTATAAGCATTCCCAACAGACATTTCAACGCCATCATACACCCATTTCTCTCTGGCTGCAAAAACCCCACCCTTTCTGAAAACAATAATATTACTTTTGTTCATATTAACTTTTAACTGTAGCTCATTTGCTGCATTCTTTAAATTATTAAGTTGACATTGCAATCCAACAAAAGTCTCTGAAAGCAAAACTATAATTATCATCAGCCAACAGTAAAATAAACAATTCTTCGAAATCAACTGTAAATCTTGCACCATGTCTTCCCTTTTCAATCAGTTGTATTGCCAATTCATTTATAAATAATGAAAACAAAATCTGACTAAAAACATCACCCTGTTTTACTCCTCTTGTGCAGTTTATATAATCAGCAAGCTTGTTACCAGATCTGACTCGTGTTTTGACAACATCACACATACTTCTTATACATTTAAACAATTTTCCTTTAATTCAATGTTTGACCAAAACAGGCCACAACAAATTTCTATTAATAGAGTCAAACGCCTTTTCAAAATCTATAAATGCTACATAAAGTTTACGATTATAAGAAAACTGTTTTTGAATGAAGGCTGAAAGAGTAAACATATGATCTATTGTAGAATCATCATCATCATCAGACCCGTGACCTTGGCGGTCGTGGGGGAGACATGAAAGACGATGCCGTGGTAAGCCTCCTCCATCCATCTCGGTCCTCGGCTCTGCGCAGTAGTGCCGAGTCATTCATCCTGGTCCATTCTCTGATGTTGTCCATCCATGACTTGTACTGTCTTCCCCTCCTTCTGCCACCTTCGAGTGTTCCCTGCAGTACTGTTTTGGGCAGAGTGTTGTGGCGGGTGACGTGGCCGAACCATGTCAGCTTTTTCTTCTTGACGATTGTGAGAAGGGGTTCCTGTGGACCTGCCAGCCGTGTTATTTGACTCTTGACAAATTCGTTGGTCTTTCGTTCTCTCCAGGATATGCCCAGTAGTTTTCTATGGCATTTTGTTTCGAATGACTGGATTCGCTTTGCTGTTTCAGCAGTCATGTCCAGGTTTCACTTCCGTACAGCAGGATCGACTGAATTAGGGCTTGTAGAGCTTTAGTTTGATTGGGAAACTGATCTCTTTACTTTTCCATATGGTGGTGAGTTTTGTCATGGAAGATGTTGCCATGGCTATTCTGACTTTGATTCTGTCGTCGATCGCCCGTCCTTTGTGAGTGTAGCGCCGAGGTATTTAAAAGCGTCTACCTCCTCCAGTTGTTGGCCGTTCATGTAAATTTTAGCGGTGGCATTGCTCGTGCTGTTCACAAGTACTTTACTTTTCTCTGAGCTCACCTCCATCCCATATGCTCCAGCTCTGTTCTCAAGTCTGGTCGTAAGATCTTGCAGCTCTGTGTTACTTCCGCCCATGAGGTCAATGTCATCGGCAAACCGTAAGTTGTTGAGGGGTCTGCCGCCAATGGAGATGGTAGGGTGGAAAGTCATGGAGGGTCTCTCTCATGATGTTTTCCAAGAACAGATTGAACAGGACTGGAGATAACAGGCATCCTTGTCGGACCCAAACTGTGGTTTTGAAGTAGTCTCCCGACCTGATTGTTCAGAAGGACTGCACTGCTTGCAGTGTTGTATAGTGCTTGAATGGTTTGCACTAGTCCTTCTTCAATGCCAAACATTCTGAGGACTGCCACAGGCCTTCGTGCCATACTCTGTCAAAAAGCCTTCTTGAAGTCGATGAAGTTGTGGAACAGGTCTCTCTGATGTTGAAGATGTTTTTCCATCATGATGTGACAGTTAAAATCTGTTCGATTGTGCTCCTGCCCTGCCCTGAACCCAGCTTGTTCCTCTGCAAGGTGTTCTTCTGCCTCCTTCTTGAGTCGATTCAAAATAACTTTGAGCATGATCTTGCTGGCGTGGCTGATGAGGCTGATTGTTCTATAGTTTTGGCATTGGCGTAAATTCCCCTTCTTGGGCAGGGTATGATGAGTGATTGTGTCCAGTCTGTTGGCCACTGTTTTGTCTCCCAAATCTTCTGACAGATAGCTGTAACATATGTGATGACTGTTTCGCCACCATGCTTGAGCAGCTCTGCTGGTATATTGTCTGCTCCTGGGGACTTTCCTACTGGTAAGCTGCGGATGGCTTCTTCCACTTCTTCCCTCAGTATAGGTAATGGCGAGGGTGCTCTTGATGTTGCTGCTTTCTCTTCTATTATGCTCTTGTCAGGTTGTATTGGGTAGTTGTACAGTTCTTGACAATATTCAGACCACTGTTCAATGCAGCTGAGCTTTCTGTGAGGAGGTTTCCGGAGCTGTCTTCAATGACTGATGATTTGGTTTGAAGTGGTTTTGTGAGTTTCTTCAGGGTGTCGTATGCCTTTTTACTGTTGCCCACTTTCATGTTTTTTTCGATCTCATCACATTGATCACTGATCCACTTCTCTCTGGCCTTTAACATTAACTTCTTCACGAGATTGTTGGCCTCCCTGTATTCTTTAGGGTTGGAAGACCTGGTTGGTTTCAGTGCTCTTCTTGTATCGCAGAGGTCCAAGATGTCATTGGTAGTCCATGGCTGGTGTTTATTCCTCTGACGACCGAGTACCTCCTCTGCTGCTTTCTCGGACTGCCTCATTGAAGTTGTTGGGAGGTCATTGATGTCATTGTCCAGGAGGGTTAATGCCGCAAACGTCCGCCAAGCTTAGCTTGGAAGATCTCCTCGACATCTGGATCTTTTAGTTTGTCCACGTCAAATTTGATACGTGGGTTTGCAGGCTGTTTGTTTTTCTTCAGCTTCATTTTGAATACCAGCAGCACAGTTGTGGTCACTGCCTATGTCAGCTCCAGGGTAGGTTTTGTTTGGCTGTTGATGCTGGATTGAAGCGCCGTGGTGTTAAGATAAAATCTATTTGGTTATGGATCTTGCCGTTTGGCGCATGCCAGGTTGTCCTCCTTGACTGCTTGTGGGATAGAGGGTATTGGCAATGGTAAGTCTGTGGGTGCAGCAAACTCCAGCAGACGTAGTCCCCTGTCGTTTGGTCTCCCCAGTTCCAAACTGACCAACTGTTCGGCCCATTGGTTGTAAGAGTCAGGACCTACTTGGCGTTAAATCCCTTGGATGATGATGATGTCCTCTTGGGTATTTTCTTAATGGTCACTTCAAGATCTTCATAAAATTCTTCTACTTCTTCATCTGTATGGTCAGATGATGGTGCATAGATTTGTATGATGGTGATGTTCTTGGGCTTGGCCGACACCCGGATGCTGATAATCCTGCTGAAAGCCGGTGTACAGCTGATAATGCACTCCACTACTTCCTTTCTGACAATAAATGCCACTCCATGTTGGTGATGTTTCTCTTGGCCACTGTACCAGATCTTGTTGCCTTCTTCAGTCAATGTCTCACCAAATCCTGTCCATCTCACTTCTCCTAGTCCAATAATGTGGAATAGCCTCGCTTAAATCCAGCCTGATGTTTGACAGTTGTATTTGTTTCTTCTACGTATTCTTGAAGTCTTCTGTTAATAACAACACTATATGTTTTACTACAAGTGTCATACAAAGAAATGCCCCTATAGTTATTTGTATCATTTGCATTACCCTTTTTAAACAATGGAAGAATAATAGATTCGCATTAGTTTTTGCCTCTATCAAACAGAGTATTAAAAATATTGACAAGAAAGTCAATCATTTGTTTGCAAGGAGCTTTGAAAAGTTCACCAATAACCCCATCAGGACCTGGAGCTTTGCGATTCTTAAGTTTTCTAAGAGCAAACACAACTTATTCTTGAGTTATTGAGCGATCCATGACACAATATTCACTATCTTCACAGATGACAAAATTTACAAAACCGTATACACATCACATTTTTTTTAATTAAAAAAATCAAAAAATCATCTGAGCGCTTTGATTTGTTTCTTTACAAGATTCAGCGGTATATAAATTCCGTACATTATTATTTATCTTATTATTTATCATTATTATTATTATTACTATTATTATTATTATTATTATTATTATTATTATTATATCATTATCTAGAAAATCATAATCAATGCTATCAGTATCACAAATACAATCGTTATCAAGAGAGGCTTTAAAGTGTTTAAACCAATCATCTAACGCAATATTATTCATTGGCTGCTTCTTTTTAGCAACACTTTTCTCATGCAGTGCCAAAAATGTTTTTGATTATTAATGTTAGATACAAGATACCCTACCAAATTGTCATGAAATAGATTTTTTCTTTTTTATCAATGTGTTTTTGTACTCTCTTCTAGCTTTAACATATAAATCTCTATTAGTTTTATTTACATTTTTACGAAACTGTCTTAATAATTTACGCACATTCGTTCTCATTCGTTTACATTCTTCATCAAACCAACTCTGCTGTCTTCTATTGCCATCAACTCTAACAGTTTTCTTCATACGCTCTGCACTTTCTCTGATACAACCAAGGAACATATCGAAAGCATCATTAATAATCACATCAATCATTTCCATGGCATGTTTTATTTTATCATTCATATCTGATTCATGTAATCTATGATAAAAGTCTTTACTATATTCCTCATTCAAAACTATCTTTTCTATCACTTGAGCATCATTTGCTTGTTCCTTATATGGATCATATAAACTTGAAAACAAAACACAAAATTCTACAGGAAAGCGGTCTGATTCCAAGCAATCAGCAACATGCAATTCAAACAAATCATAAATAGCTTTGTACAGATCAGCAGAGAAAATGAAATAATCGTTCACACTGCATCCACTATCTCCAGTGTATGTGTAGCAACCTTCCTGGTCACCATTACACAATCAATTAAAACAATCATATCTAGCGAAGTGCACATACTCAGAAGAGAATTACCATAAGGATTAGTGTGAATATCTTGAGAGCAACGACCAGAACTAACAGTACTACTTTTGTACTGAAGTTTGATGTCATTTGATACCTGAAATGGTGAAACATTTGCAATTCTACTATTCAAGTCACCACAAAGAATAATATAAGCATTGTCAAGTTGAAATAATAAATCAGCCAAGCACTCTTCAAAAACATTTATTCCATTATCATAATCAAAGTGTAAGTAAAATGGGGAACCCTCAGGAGGTACATAAGCACATACATATAAAACATCTTTTTAGAGACTGAATAACTGTTTATTAAACAAAAATGCACAAACATTTTCATATCTAGTGTTCAATTCAGGAATAAATGCACATATCTCGTGTTTAAGTAGACACAGTATCCCACCTGATTTTCTCCACTACCCCTGTTTTGGCATTTTTAATTGTGGTTTGCAAAATGTTTTAATCCTACAAAAACGGAGTAAACCACTTCTTCTTCACAATCGTATTCAGAAGAAAAATGAAATCTAGGATGAAAATAATATCTATAATAATCATTAGGTATACATTTTGATCTGTTATCCACTAACATTCAGGAAAGAAAAGAAAATCTTCGGTATCTTTGGACACCGAGGGGGGATTCCCCTGTTTGGATGTTAATGACAACTGCCTTCCAAATTATCCCTGCTGCAGAGGGGCACCATCATAAACTAGTACTTGAACTATTATGTCTGCTTGTAACTCTCGCACGTGGTTCCTGACTTGTGGTGAACCAGTTGTGTAGAAGAGCTGCATTGTGTTTGATGGCGTCGGTTCTGGTGCTATAATTTCTCCATATATTATTATTATTATTATTTTGTTCCCCTCTCGCAAAAGTACTTATCGTTTTCCTATCGAATCACAACGGCCAGCGAACCCTATTCGATTTCTCTCCAGAGAGTCTGAGAGTCCAGGCCAACGCTTCTTGCGCCATCATCAAGCTGAAGTATACAGAGCTGAGTTGTTTCTACGCTCCTGTACGGGTTTGAGTGGACGAGAGGATGACGGAAAGCGGATTACATCAACTCTGTCGAATCCTTTCACACCGTATGCCTTCCAGATGAATTCTCGGATCTTTTGGCCATGAGAAGATCTCAATGAAGACCTTTTAGGAGATGCAGGCAAGATAGACATGGGTTCCATATCACCAGACGCAGGTTGAAGCTGGATGGGCACGCATCCTCTCAAAGAGTAACACTGTCTAATCCAAGATCTGCATTGCACTGGACCCAGATAGAAGGAGAAAAAGGAAGACAAAAGCAACGTTGAGGAGGGACTTTAGATAGTGAGATGAAGCCATGCAGACACTCTTGTTTTTGTTGATCTGTGACTAGGTTAGCACAGATATGGAAGGACGTGGAAGCGCTTTGTTGCTGCCTACACACCCATGAGGTGTTAATGGTGCATGATGAAGATAAGGAGATAGTCATACACCATGAGGGCCTGTTTTTGCCTCACTCCTCGCCTGCTTCAGGTGATGTGGTTCATTCTCCGCCTTACCTCACGAACTATCAGCGAGAGATCTTCGCCTACAAGATGTTTGTCCCTTACAGCTTCTGCCTTGATTTCTGAATTTTGGCATTTTCCTGCTTGGTATAGAAACTGCTATGGCATGTGATAACTGGGAGATTCTGGATGGAACAATGCCATGTGATACTCGATCAATTCTAGTAGTTCCGACCAGTCATGGTTTGTCTAGTAATTATATCTCGAGAGGTTCTCACATGCTCAAATGTCTCTGCCATGTGTGTGCGGACCACATGAAAATCAAGTTTTTTTAGGAGATCGATTCTCAAGATCATGAAATCTTGTGCAACAAAAGTTAAACTGTTCTGTTGTGTCTAACGTTTTATTCGATGATTCAGTCTTTGATTTTCCTCCTTCATACTGGTCACAACTTCACCCAGTTTTTTTATAGATCTCTGACGTAGCTGCTTGAGGGTTCTTCCTTCACAACTGTTATATTTGGCTCATGTCATTCAGCTTTTGTCATTTCTGTCAGTCAGGTGATGATTCCTTAGGCGTAGCGAGAGGTGTAAGGAGGCAGGACTCGCCTGGTCTGCCGGGTATTCCTGATGACGAGAGGCGCTAGAGTCTCCAGGGTTTGGGCCTGGATTGCCTCATTGTCTCCTAAGCGCAGGAATGTAGATCACCCCATACCGTCGATGCTAGGTAACAAAATTGTCCCCCAATAACATGTACAGGAGGGGCAAAGCCAAGGAAGACGGTACGAAGAGAGCGACCTTTTCAAAACATGGTCAATCCGTATTTGCCTTTATGAGTTGACGATCTTCGCTACATGAAATATGCAGGCATACGGAAGAAAGATACAACATGTAGTGTTTAGTCCATACTGGCTGGAAGCATGGTAACTAACAAAGATAGGTCCCCTAACTTGGCACCAACACACTGTCTGTCGTAGCAATTTAGGGAAAAACTTAAGATGATGTCAAACATCAGCATTGTAGCTTGATGCAGTGCTAGCCACACCCGATGGGAGAGAGAGAGAGTGATTGACGTGATGAGAGAGAGAGCAGAGAGAGAGAACGAGAGAGATGAGTAGAGATTGAGAGAGATGAGACGAGCGTGAATAAGAGAGAGAGAGAGAGTGTGAAGGAGAGAGACGAGAGTGAAAGATGAGAGGAGAGTGTATGGACAGGGGAGGTGTGAGGGATGAGAGAGAGTATGAGACAGCCCTTAGAACAATTTTCAATTCACGAACTGTTTTTTAGAAAAACTCACGCCTATACATCATAACTAAAGCACAAAATTTTTTAGACTGAGGAAACGTTGATGCTAACCACCAACAATCGCATGCAAATACTTGCTGGGTCCTTACAGTGCAATACTAAAACACAATAGGATCTATACTCTAATATGATTTTCAATTTGCAAGTGATAGACCTTGAAGTTAAGTAGGGCAGATGACCTTCGGAATATCTGTAACACTTTTATATGAAGCACTCTTAAGCTAGGCTTAGGACACAGTCAGAAAGTTTGTTTTTTTAAATTGTTACTATCCAAACTCTTGATGAGGATTTTTGTATTAGTAATGCTGTTGGTTGTTATTTTATACATAAACAAGTATTCCATACTTGATGATTGCCAGGTTGATATACAATGCAAGATCACTCTCAGCGGATATAAAAGAACTGGAGACAGTTGACCATTTCATAGTACTTGGAGCATCAGAAAGTAGGAGGAGGGATCGAAGACGGTAAATCTGTAGCTAGAGCCGGCACTAAACTGCTTAGCAGGCAAGGGCAGACGTTGACCATATGGAGAGAACAGAAATCATCCGCTCTTCGGAACCATGGTATATAGTTACTATAACGCGCTTAGTCACCTCTAATCATGCTTTACGCATGTGAGGCATGGACTCTGAACGCTGACATACAAAGGAGGATCCAAGCAGTAGGAAATGAGATGCCTCAGTAGGCTCGCTTGGCATCTCATTCAACAGAGTACCATGTCACCAACTCATATGAAGTCAGCAGAATGATCAGCGCAACTAGTGGCGGGACTATGAAGGTCCCTATGATCCTTCGGCAAAAAAGATGGGAAACTCAGATCGGTCATTGTGGACGTAACTCGCTCCGAAGGACTTGCAATAGACCATACCTGAAAGGACAGTACAGGGAAGAGAACAGACGGGGCAGACATATGAGAATAAGTGGGTCCGACGACATCCGTGATTGGACAAGGGAGGACTCTCAGTGTCACCCAGGCACTCGTACACGACCTGAGCTAGTGGAGCCGCTGGTCACGTCTTCGGTCCAGCCTTGCAGCGCCCTACGACCCTGGCGGGTTACGACCATGTGAACAGTGAACAGTGATACCAAAGCAAAGAACTGCTTAATGCTTTCAGACTATCACCAGGAAGCAAGGGGTGTTATGTTTGCAAAATTTAAGCAGGATTTATCTATAATGTTAAGAAGCTATGGCTACTTTAATAAAACAGCAACTCCATAACTAATTGTGCCATGTGGGATGTGAATAGTAATCACGATAGGTGTATTGAGGGCGAGATAGCCTGGCAGAAACTTTTAAGTTAAAACAGTCTGTGTGTACAAATTGTTGAATGGGATAGAGGTAAGCAACTAACGAGAAGAAAGAACAGCAACAGAAACCAACGAGAACAACAACTATGACGACAGCATTTTAATAACAGCAAATAGCAATACTGCACCAATATGTGACTGATGTTGATGATGGTGTATGATGATGTGATAGATGATGATGTTGATGATGATGATGATGATCTCCTCTCCTCTATCATCATCATCTTATCACCTCATTTCATCCTATCATCATTCAATCTATCATCGATGGAGGAGGAGGAGAAAAGGAGAATGGACACTGGAGGAGGTACTTAAAAGTTTATTATGTAATCATCTTGTACGTAAGAATGATAGCATACATCGAAAAATTGACAAGAAAGTAATTTACCCTTATTATGGTGCACATTTTAAACACTTTATGAATATTTCGATGTAATGGGGCTAGGTATAGTATAGTGTAGTCTAGGGAGACAAGACGGTTGTTGATGTTTCCATATTGTGGTAGGTTGTTTAGAAACTAGTAAGCTTTAAAGAACTTTTAATTCTATCCAATATAATTATATACGACATCAATTAAATGAACCAACAAACTATAGACTCTGACAGTTCATCCTGCATACATTATCTCGGGAAAATAATACTTAAAAGAACAACATTGGTGCAGTCCTACTGCAATAAACAAGTTATCAGATATTTTGATTTTACATGGTTTTGCTGAAGGGTATTAAATTGACAGTTTTTATTCTAACCACAACACTCAAGGTTATGCCAAATATCAGAACTGCTTTAGTTAGTAAAGAAGAGAACTGCTCAGGGGTATGCACGTCACAATAGCTAGGTCGACCAGCGTAATTGCAACCTTTTTATTATCCACAGGCTCTTCTCCCACATCAGGAACCTTCATGATGCTGCAAAACACTGGAGGTCTCCCAGTCCATTCGTCACACCCTCCCCAGTCCTCAAGCAACTCAGATGCAGCAACATGAAAGATTGCTTTCCCTGTTAGATGCATGGCAGAAGACATTTTGCAAGACGTTGTAGGTGAGTCATCACACGTGATCTGTCATGTCTGCATGCCTCTCTGCGTCCATTTCAGTATTTTTGTCTGTTTCCTGCACATATCAGTAAACCGAGAATGTTCACATAGTAATTGATGCCAAGCTGACAGAGGTGGTATAAATTCTGAGTCAGTTAGAGTGTTAGTCATCCATCCTTGGTTTTTGTTTGCGTAGAATCTGAGTGAGTTCCTAGCCTGAAGCATGATGATCGTCAGATTGTCAGCCATCACAGCATAGGCTTATCGCCAGAAGAAAACGTCCTTTTTGGAAAGAGATGGATATCCATGCGACGAGGGATCTGACAGAAACGAGGTGAGCTATGTCTTGCTGGCCTCAGTAGGAAGCTGCTGTTTATTGTGTAGGTGTCAGGTTTAGGACTTTTCTTGGATCCTGACGAGGTCTTTTCCATGGCTCGACGGGTGTTGTACTGCTACATATCACATGGCTCTTCAGTGGATATATACGTGCTAGATATTTTTGTGAAAGCTGAAACAGCTTTTGAAAGGATGTTAACTTATAAATGTACAGTATGAATTATACAACTAACGCTCTGAAATTTGAGTAATGTTTCAGAATTCCTTTTAGTGATGTTAATAAATACTTGGAATCTTCCATGTAAATCATTCGTATCGTGAAGTATACTGCTTTAGATTTTCGTTCATTGTTTTAGTCATGTTCCAATTCAATTTTTGGGAAAATATACCATTACGGAAGTAATTCGGAAATAGAAAACATAATTTAGGTTAGTTTTCTCAAAGAATCTGAACTTGCTATTATTTGTCATGATTTAATTTCGCTGCGTTTGCGTATGCCAAACATTTCTTGTTTGGTTTTTACAGTTCTTTTATGTTTTGTCTGTTGAAATCCTGTTTCACATTTATAGCATGAGTACACACAAATGCCAGAGCAGAGAAACTTTACAGATCTTAGATGGGATGTCTGTGCTATACGCTGTCAAGCGAACGCCCACACGAGATTTCTGATCCATGGCACAGATGCCACTACGCAAATGCTGGAAATGATATTTTGAGATATGATTCAGTACTTCTAAAAAATTTAATTGTCCTCTTCATTGTCACCATAATTTATTTACATTTATAGGTCTATAACAATCACTATACATTATTAACGTTTTCATACTTCGAAATCCTGTGTTGTTTTGTTATCATCAAGACGCAAACTCTAAGTATAAAAAGCTAACTCCTCACCTATAGAGAAAAAAAAATCATGTAAAAAAATTTATTTAACGTCTTTTCCATTACGTTATATTACGAAATCATATAAGTCGGGTATGATGTATTAATGGTGATATATTTTAAAACCGCCATATAACTAATGTGTCATCATGGTGTACTTACCAAAGTCTTACTAGAGTCTTTCAAAGCCTGTTGGTTGTGAGCTCACAACACATATTCTATAGTGACGCCTGAGGGTCGTGTGTAAACCGGGGGAACGCCCAACAAACCATTGTAACAGTGTCATTAATAGCACAGGTAGCCTATTTCTGAACCTACAACCTAATCCGTGATTTAAGATGTGTAAATGTGAAGGAAGCATGAATCTCTTTATGATATGCAGTGTGTGTGGTATCCTGATGTCCTGTGACAGTGTGTGGTGTGCCTGAGTGTTAGTGTCTCATGTGCGGTGTGTGTGTATAAGTGTATGTCTATTGTGTGTATGTGTATTTGCATGGCATGTTGCATGTGTGTTAGTGAAAGAGTGACAAGTGAGACATATTTATTTAATTATTCTTTCCTATATCGTGGATATGAATGAGACTCATGGGTCTTTTTAACTTTCCAGTCCCCGGGGTGTATGCAGTTTTTGGTCAATTTTGTCATATGTTTTCCACGCACACATGACCACTCTTTTACGAAAGCGGAACTGATTTTTAATGCATGTGCCAGAGGTTATGCATGCGTTTCGAAGCATGGGGCCCCTCCGGTTTTTTATAGTATCATCCGTAAGGACCTTTGTCCAATCAGTTGATTTTTTGTCAAAGCTGGGAAGAAAGGGCTAGGCTGGGAATCGACCCAGACCATCACGGTTACCTTGTTGGTAGAACGAACGTCTTAATCATCTGCACACTTTCCCTCCATAAAATATGGGGGGGGGGGGGGGAACCCAAATAAAAGAGGGAGAGCTTTTTAAAGGTAATTCTGCATGCCATAAATGGTTTCGCTACTACTACCAAGTAATCCAATTTAATATTCTTTATTCACAAATAATATTTTGGCAGATAAAGTTAAAGGGTTTTCTCATTTTTGTCATGTACTTACCATTTCAACTCTTAATGGAAGAACCCTTTCCATTTATTGTTGATGGTAACTCAGTCGGGTGCACAACTTGCCAGCTCAAAGTCGTGGATATAGCGGACGGTTGATAAACCTCGTTTTCCTGTTTTCTGCCTTCCTCCTCAGAGTATGGTTCAATAGTCCTTGTCCCAGAAGCGCGAATCCATTCTCACCTAGCGGCAAAGAACCGCCACTGTCTTCCCTCCAATCACATAGAGAAGGGAACTGTAAAATCCAACTGGGCAGAATAAAAGGGTGTTAGAGAAAAAGGGTTGGTGGACACTGCCTTTAAAAAAAAGTTTTTTAACTCGGAATTGGCTCATGCATTAACCTTTCAGATTTGCTATAAAAATAAATGAAAACGCTAACCTGATAACCAACAATCAATTAAACCAATCTGTTAAGAACCATGATAGCGGAGCAGTGGATCAAACTAGGCCTACCGATCAATTAATCAAATTAACAACGTCAGGTTTATCTCCATAGCTGTTTACAATGACACTCAATGGAGGGGGGGGGGGGGGGGGGGGTTGGAATATACCAAGAGAAAGTGACAAGAAAGTTTATTCTAAAAAAAGATATACTGGTTTTTTTTGTGATCTCTACAATAGGTTCATATCAGTTAATAGTCGTTTCATGACAAATTCCTTCAAAGCTCTGCAATTCTGCTTTCTTTATATATCATGAAATATTACACATCTATCGGTCGTCACTTTTAACTTAAGTTCTTTGTGCTCTGTACATTTTAAATTACTAATAACAACAGTCTTTTAAAATTGTAAGCTGTATAAATTTGTGCTGAAGAGTAGAATCAGTGTGAGTAGTGTCCAATATCATGGGTAAAGTCATGGGGGAATGAGATATCAGAGATCTCACTTCTCTCACTCATTCTCACGTCAGTACCATGTCCCTGAAAGGACGTAGGGGGGACTTTTGAGAAGAAGACGCACAGAGATTGTCTTTCATGTTCTATGATCTGTGTAGCTCGTAGAAGGTGTTGCAGGGGTGGGCCGGGTCCAGTAATATTTGATTGTTGTCAACCCATGATTTCTGTTGGCGGCCTCTTCTTATCTTGCTCTGAGTGTACTATGCAAGATGGTTTTTGGTAAAAGTGTTGTGTCTTGTGGTGTGACCAAACCACATCAGTTTTCTCTCGTTATGGTGGAGAGCAAAGGTTCTTGGGGGCCCTCCACGGTTTGATTTTTTCTTTCGCCATAGTTGCTGTAGCTTGTGGTCCTTGTATGATATTTGAGGACGGAGTTTCTGTGGCCCTTGTTCTCGATGCTTGATCTCTTGTAGCTTTGCTGACCAGATGTCCATGATTCCAGCCATTGTTATTAGGAGAATGAGATATCACGAGGATTTGTAGAGGTGTATTTAGTAGCAGAAAGCTGATGTTGTTGTCTCTGATGAATCCTCTCGAGTTGGCTAGGCGGGTTGCTGTTGCAATTCGAGCTTTCACTTCTTTGTTTGATGTGCATCTCTTTGTTAGGATGGAGCACTTAAGTATTTGATTTGGATCACCTCTTCACAGTATTTCTCCATCTCATCTTTATTTTCGTGCTGGTCATTACTCGGCGCTGTTGTCATTGATCTTGATTATCTTGTACTACCTCTCCATGCCATTCGCGCTCGCTCGGATCTGATAGGACTATCTTGAGGTTGTGCAGTCTTGTTTGCTGCCGCCATGAGGTCAATGTCTTTCTGCAATATCTGAGGTTGCGCATAAAGTGTCTAATCAACCAATGGTTTGGAAGTCTGGTGGTTTTGCAGCAGGAGTATCTGTCTGATGTTTTCGAGGAAGTGGTTGAAATGTACAGGTGTGAGAAGGCAGCCCTGCAGATGGACCCAACCGTGGTTCTGAAGAACTAGCCATGTGATTGTTCATCAAACAGAAAACTGCACTTCTTGCGTCTCTCGGTACTAATGCCTTGATGACTTCAATGGCAGTATCAATGCTTGATGTGCTGGGTACTTGCCAGAGGCTCGTAGGCCTTACCCTGTACAAAGGCCTTTTTGAAGTCTATGCCATTGTGATACAAGTCTTGTTGGTGTTGGGAGATCTGTTTCTCTATCAGAATTCTAGATTGAAAAATTTGTTCCATTGTCGCTGCGTTTTGTTCAAGCCAGGGCTTCTGATTATTCTGCCAGGAGTTTTTCCGCTTGGTTTTTCTGTCTGTTGAGGAATAATCACAGCATGAATCTTGCATTAGGATGGGCTTATGAGACTGATGGTTCTGTTAGTTCTGGCATTTCTTGAGGTTTCATTTCTTGGTAGGGGTATCATGAGCAGATGTTTATTCATTCTTTTAGCCCCATTCTTTGGTGTCGTGATGAATCTCTTCTGGAAAAGTTCTGTGAATCACCTTGCTGTTGACTATTCCTCCAGTTTTTATGAGTCAGCTGGTGATGATTCGATTCCAGGGCGTGTTCTCCTTCTTCAAGTAGTTTAATAGCTGTGTCTACTCCATCACCTTAGTATTGGTGGGTCTTTATCTTGTGTTCAGGGGGTGTGTCAGAAACGTTGTTCGGCATTCTGGGAGTTAGTGCGTTTGTTATACAATCCCTAACAGTTTCGTCCTGCTGTTGGGGGATGGCACGTGCTTTCTTGTCATAAAAGATTTCCCTCTTAGTCTCAATAAAGAGGCTTTTGGCTGTGTGTTTAGTTTACTAATTTCAGAGTGTCGTAAGACTGTTTTTGTTTCCTGGCCCTTCCAACTTCGCGATGCTGTTGCATGTTCTATCCAACTGCTTTGGCTTCTCTCCTTCTTTTTCCTGACTATCTCATGCGGTATTCCCATGTAGTGGCTTCTGATAACTTTGTGAACTTTTGAGTCTTTAGCTCTCTTTCTTTTGTCGAAGATGTCGAAGAACTCATTTGTCACCCAGGTGTTTCTTTGTTCTGCTCTCTTTCTAATGTTCTTTCTGCTGCTGTCATTAGCTTTCTTTGAGATCGCCGTTGGCTAGTGTTCGCAGACATACATTGTCGACGGCTGTGAGTGCGGCGAACTTTCCTCATGTTGGCTTGGAGACCTCAAAAACCACTGTTGGGTCTTTTGAGTTTTTTCAGATCAAATTCTGGTGCGTGGTTTTTTTGGTGTAGTTTTGCTTTCAGTATTCAAGCTGATCGGTAGGTAAGTATACGGTCGTGGTCACTCAGCCAAATGTCAGCTCCTGGAATGTTTTTGTGTTGGACTTGTTTGATGTTGGATTGATATCTTTGGGGTGACTTGAATGTAGTTCAGTTTGATTGATGAATCAGAACAGTTGTGAGTGCCAGGTTTGTTGTTCTAGAGGGCTCTGTGGGGTGGAGTAGTTAGTTAGCCAGAGTTAGTTTGTGCTTCTTGCAATTCCAGCATGCCAATTGTTCCTCTATCATCTGTTTCTCCTATGTCCAAACGCTTCCTGTGGTTCATGTTCAGGTGTATAGGCATCTAGGTTCCCACCTTAGCATTCCAGTAACTTCCTCAATAACTTTGTTCCTTGTTGGGCGTTTGGGAGATGTAGATTCATGTGTTCATCTAGACTTTTCTATCTGGGTCATCATCGTAGTCAGATTTTTGGAGCATACCATTGGATGATAGCGAGATTCTGGAGGTTTTGCAGAAATCTCTGGATTGAGATGAAGTCTGTGGATAATGGATGATGCAGCTAGAGGCTAGGCACATCTCTTTCATGACATTGAGCTACTCGTGTTGATGTTGCTTCTCTTCTCTCTGTTACCATTTCTTGTGGCGTCTTGCGTGGGATGTTTCTCTCAAGTCAATCCATCTGCACTTCCGCAAGCCCTAGGTGCTCCCATTTATATCTTCCTTTGTTAATGGGTGGTTCCTGCCTATCTTCTTTCTGGTTTTGTTATAGAGTCTTTACATTCCATGTGCCGATGGTTACTCCTTTAGCTGGAAGCTTTAGAATTGGTTCTTCTCAAGAAGCCCAACTGGTACTCCCACCCTGGAGGCTTGCAGTGGGTAGCGCGGTCGTTGTTGATCCGGGCCTCGATCGATCCAGCATGTCTTTCTGTTTCGTTTTCCCCATCATGTCCTTGCAGTGTTCTTGAGGAAACTTGGTGGGCTCATCCTCTTTCCAGACTCCTACGGGGGAGGCAAGAAATGCACCGCCCTCTCACAACGATTCGCCGCCAGGAGAAGCGTTACTGGGGTGTGGTGTGGGTTAAGGACCGGATCCAGAAGTGTGAGTGAGGAATTTTAAGTGCAAGTGTGGACAGTGCTCCCGTCCCACTCCTAGGGATGCTACTGTTGAGGGTTCCATAAGGTACCACACTCCTTATAGCACCCTTACACACCCAAATTTCTCGGGGCCAGTATATTGAGGCGGTGCTAAATCTCTCCTTGCTATACTATTCACCTTCTCTGTACCTAAGATGGCTGCGTGCCCATTAAACTGGTGGGGGTACTGGAGGGGGGAGGGAAAGCGCAATACCGTCACTCATCAAATGGTACCAACCTGGAGGCAATTATCTGGCGCTGTGGGAAAAGCCTGTGTTCTGACCACTGAGTCTTACTTCCAGGAATAAAATTTATGTTCACAAAAATTCCTGAAATGTTCTATCCCAAAGATTTGCAATATCATCATATTTTTCTTTGTTGCTTTCAACAAATGTTTTGTATTGTGTGTGTATTATTAAGGAGTAAATAAACTCAAACATTCTTGTAAAAATGTAATGAATCCATTCTCAACTTTTATATAATGTTATTTTGTTGTCAATCATAAAATCATTTAGTTTATTGTACTCAATCGCCACTTGAAATAACTGACGTTGTTGCTGTCTGTATAAAAGATGTAACAAGCATTGTTATTTGGATTTTCTGACTAACCTTGATTTTATGTTTGGTGTTCATTAGTTCCTGTGATAGTTGTTATTCTTAAGTAGAGCAGTCTGTTTCTTTTTTATTAAATCTTTTACCGATAACTTATTCGCATTTTGATCATATATAGTGTTACGATTTGTTGTTGTTGTGGTGTCTTGATTTTTCGTTGTTCACTCTCTCAGTGATATTAGGACGAGAAAAGAAAAAAAAACCCACCTATATACAAGGGCGTGCTATGAGTATTGAATGGTGGTGGTGGAGGCCCTACGAAAAATGGCGGTGAGGAAAAGGTAGTTCTAATCATGAAAGAGACAAACCGCGCTCAAAGCAAAGATACAATTAAAGAAGAAATTTGTACATCGGAAACAAATACAGAAAAAAAGTGATTAATCATTTATATGAAGCTTATAACAATGTCCCATAGGGGGGGTGGAACCTAAGCCAGAGACCCTTTGCAATATCAAATGCCAAATTCAAATTATTGATGTAATGCTTTAAGGAGGTTTTCTGAAAATTGTGGTATTAAAGCTTTTGAATTTCTTACATTCAAATAAGTATAATGAGTAATTAGAAATTTTCCTCACACAGACATATATGTGTCTACTGAATTTGTTACGATTGAATTCAAGTCTTTATTTTATAAAACCCTCCCCTTCCCCAATCTATTCACCCTTCTTGCTGTGGCGATATTATGGAGAGCCTTAGACATGGCTCATGACGCTTGTTTTATCTGTTGATGAAAGATCTGTGAGTACTCTCTCTTTTAGGTGTTATGTTTTGTGACCTTTTTCATGATGTTCGTTTAATATGTTGGTAGCCTCTTGGTATATGATAAAGGACATGCTATGTTGTGATTTCCGTTCATGCTTCGACTTGCTTTTTGAGCTCTATCGAGTCCTCATTTGGAAAAGAATTCAACGGTGTGAAGGCACCACAGAAAGTGACATTTGTGTCCCTTTAGGTTTATAAAGGTGTATGACAAGATAATCTTAATGCAAATGTTTGACGTTTTTTTGTACCACAAAGGATTTTAAAGCATACAATACGACTTAGACATCAACACAAATAAGAAATGAAATATACACAATGGTAAATCTAAGAGAACATAATTTTAGAGCCTATTAAGACTGTACTAATTCGCCGTCAAAATTTCGAAATGATGTTTACCAAGCATAGGAATGATTTTTCAATTTTTAAGATGGTATAACAAAAGGTGAACTAGTTTCTTGATTATCAGACGTGATCCATTGTTAGAAATTTGGTAAATGATGAATACTTTTGTTGGATGTGGTGATCGAACATCAGGAAACCATAATGTTCAGATTGCTCATTCTTTTTTACATTAGTTACTCTATGTCGAGTGTGCTCAGTTCATCTCCACGATGGCGCTAAAGGTAATATTTGCCTCTCGTTTGTCCATTCTGTGCTGATTGACATTGAATTTTCCACTAGATCGGACACACTATGTGTTAATTGGATTAAGGTAGATAATCTTTTGCTCTATTTAGGAAATGTAGTTCGGATGATTAGTAATTTATACTTCTTCAGAAAATGAAAACTTTTCAGGTCGTTCTGTTTCTAAGGAACATATTTAGCAATGCCAGTGACGGTAATCATCCAAGGCAACTTGTGTACCAAACATTCATTGTACGTTCCCCGAGCTGGATGCTATGATACGGGAACTACAAGTGCAGCCTGTAAGCTTTGCAGTCTACGCTTTGTAGCTTTTTAAGTAAGATTTTGGATGCGCTGAAAAGATTTTTGTCTCATATGATTATTTCAAAGGGATCAAGAGATGTAGCTTACATTTTAGATTGAATATGTCTTCGTCCCCACCAATGTTTACTATTCTTTCAGTAAAGTTTATGCCTTTTTGACGCTTTTGTTATAAGTGCCTTATGTGTTATTCCAAGTTAGCATTTGGGTTAAGAAATACCACTAAGAACTTTATTGTATTTTTGTATTCGATTATTTCAGTCTCAATCTTAATATTGGTAGTCCTCCGGGATTTACTGCCCTTATAAAAGCACAAATTGAGGTTTATTTTGTAGACAAAGTAAAGTCCAATTTTCAAGCTTATATTGTACGTATGTTATCAAGCTGGATTTTTTTTCCCTTGATAGACTTTTATGTATTATTTATCGTTCTTTTGGGTGCTATTACGTTTCATAGTAAGTCATTTCACATGCATATAGCCATCCGCATATTTACCCAAGATGATATCCTTTGAGATAATTCATTTGGAGTATCATGTCCGCAAGATATTAAATAGGATAGGAGCTATCACAGAACTTTGGGTTCAGTTCCCATTATGATAGCGATCTACACACTTGATTACTGATTTTTGCTACTCTTACTGAATTTTTCTGTGTGTATTAAATATTGTTTGATATAAAATACAAAGTGCCCAGAAAACCCAAAAACCCCATTTTCTTAGAAGTTCACCTAATAAACCTTAGCTTGACAACTTGGTCATATGACCTGTTTAATATCATAAAAATATTGCAACAGACATTCTTTCTTCTTGCAAACTGCCAGTTTAGTATTAGTGTTGATTGTTTCAACCTAATTATCATATAGCAGATCTCTTATTTTTTGAAAACTCTGCTTTGATTGACAGGATTAATTTTATTTTTATGGCAGAAATACATCAAGCCGTTTTTTAAAATAATGCTTTTCCATTAGCTTGCCGTGTGACGAGGTCAAAGCAATTGGTTCTGGTAGCTGGTTTTGTCTGTATCTAGGCTTTCCGGTTTATGAACTGGAATGACAATGGACCCTTCATTTTACTGGCCACATCCCTCAATTACAACATTTATTGAATAGTTCTATAGTTTGTGGAGTAGATAATGAAATTGTTTGGTATCATTGTTTCAACAGGTTTAGAAACTGCATCTGACCCGATCAGTCGTTTTCTTTTGAGAAAGAGATAGTAGGCATTCTCACTTATCTTCGTTCCAGTGAAATTGGAGCTTATTACACAAACCCGTTGTCAAGAGACGCTGGGTCGTACGTTCTGTTTTACTTTCTTCATTCAGTTCTGTAGGTCCTGCGTTTAGGTGACATGCTCATGACGCATGATTCATGAAAAACATGTCTGCAAATGCCTACTGCTTCTTTCCTATGTTTCGATGGAAATTCTTTTATCTTGCACTTTTCACTGACAGTTGGTAAACTAACACCATTTTTTTCTATTTTCATGATATTTGATCCCAAACTTTTTTAAGATCTTTTATGATTTGAATATTTCAGTCGGTACATGAAAAGACGTCAAAAATTTCTCTTAGCCTGAGGTATACAACAAGGTTACTGTAATTTTTTGCTTTGTTTTTGTATTTACAGTATTTTCGGACGTTTTATCTTTTAAATAAACCTTATTCATAAGAATTGGTTTCTAATGCGTCTCACATGCTGGTGTCCACCATGATATTTCCAGATGTTTTATTTTATCAATGTGTTTTGGTACTCTCTTCTAGCTTTAATACATATTACAATCGCTATTAGTTATTGACATTTTTACGAAAGGTCTTAATTATTTTACGCACATTCGCAGTTCTCTTTCGTTTTATCTTCTTACATCAGATTCCAACTCTATGCTGTGTCTTCTATTGCACTCAACTCTAAACAGTTTTGTTTCATACGCTCTGCTCTTTCTCGGAACTACATACAAGGACCCATAATACGACAGCTTCATTAATTATCACATCAATTCTTTTCCTTGGACATGTTTTATTTTATTCATTCATATTCTGATTAATGTAATCTTTGATAAAGTCTTTACTATTATTCCTCTTTCCACAATTAGTCTTTTCTATCACTTGAGCATCATTTGCTTGTTCCTTATGATGGACTATATAACAATGATAGAACAACAACAACAAAATTCGCTACAGGAAAGGTGTAGTCTGATTCCAAGCCAAATCAGCAAACATGCAATTCAACTAAATCATAATTAGCTTTGTACAGATCAGCAGGTATATGATAAATAATCATTACACGCAATCATATCTCAGTGTTATGTGTAGCAACCTTCCTGGTCACATTTACCATTCAATTAAAACAATCATATCTAGCGAGAGCACATACTCGCAGAAGAGAATTCCATTAAGTCTTTGTGTGAATATTTGAGAGCAACGAACCTGAACTAACAGTACTACTTCTTGTTCTGTAAGTGTGTTGTCTGTTGATACTAGATTTGGTGAAACATTTGCTATTCTACTATTCAAGTCGCACATAGAATAATATAAGATGTCAGTTGAAATAAATAAATCAGATCAAAGCACTCTTCCAAAACATTTTATTCCATTATCTTAATCAGTGTGTAAGTAAATATGGGGAATACCCTAAGGACGTACATAAGCATATTACATTTAATACATTTTTTAGTGACTGAATAACTGTTTATTAAACAAAAATGCACAAACATTGTCATATATAGTGTTCAACTTAAGGAAATTAAATGCACATATCTCGTTTGTTTAAGTAGACTACGCTGTATCCACCTGATTTTCTCCACTACCCCTGTTTTGGCATTTTTAATTGTGGTTTGCAAAATGTTTTAATCCTACAAAAACGGAGTAAACCACTTCTTCTTCACAATCGTATTCAGAAGAAAAATGAAATCTAGGATGAAAATAATATCTATAATAATCATTAGGTATACATTTTGATCTGTTATCCACTAACATTCAGGAAAGAAAAGAAAATCTTCGGTATCTTTGGACACCGAGGGGGGATTCCCCTGTTTGGATGTTAATGACAACTGCCTTCCAAATTATCCCTGCTGCAGAGGGGCACCATCATAAACTAGTACTTGAACTATTATGTCTGCTTGTAACTCTCGCACGTGGTTCCTGACTTGTGGTGAACCAGTTGTGTAGAAGAGCTGCATTGTGTTTGATGGCGTCGGTTCTGGTGCTATAATTTCTCCATATATTATTATTATTATTATTTTGTTCCCCTCTCGCAAAAGTACTTATCGTTTTCCTATCGAATCACAACGGCCAGCGAACCCTATTCGATTTCTCTCCAGAGAGTCTGAGAGTCCAGGCCAACGCTTCTTGCGCCATCATCAAGCTGAAGTATACAGAGCTGAGTTGTTTCTACGCTCCTGTACGGGTTTGAGTGGACGAGAGGATGACGGAAAGCGGATTACATCAACTCTGTCGAATCCTTTCACACCGTATGCCTTCCAGATGAATTCTCGGATCTTTTGGCCATGAGAAGATCTCAATGAAGACCTTTTAGGAGATGCAGGCAAGATAGACATGGGTTCCATATCACCAGACGCAGGTTGAAGCTGGATGGGCACGCATCCTCTCAAAGAGTAACACTGTCTAATCCAAGATCTGCATTGCACTGGACCCAGATAGAAGGAGAAAAAGGAAGACAAAAGCAACGTTGAGGAGGGACTTTAGATAGTGAGATGAAGCCATGCAGACACTCTTGTTTTTGTTGATCTGTGACTAGGTTAGCACAGATATGGAAGGACGTGGAAGCGCTTTGTTGCTGCCTACACACCCATGAGGTGTTAATGGTGCATGATGAAGATAAGGAGATAGTCATACACCATGAGGGCCTGTTTTTGCCTCACTCCTCGCCTGCTTCAGGTGATGTGGTTCATTCTCCGCCTTACCTCACGAACTATCAGCGAGAGATCTTCGCCTACAAGATGTTTGTCCCTTACAGCTTCTGCCTTGATTTCTGAATTTTGGCATTTTCCTGCTTGGTATAGAAACTGCTATGGCATGTGATAACTGGGAGATTCTGGATGGAACAATGCCATGTGATACTCGATCAATTCTAGTAGTTCCGACCAGTCATGGTTTGTCTAGTAATTATATCTCGAGAGGTTCTCACATGCTCAAATGTCTCTGCCATGTGTGTGCGGACCACATGAAAATCAAGTTTTTTTAGGAGATCGATTCTCAAGATCATGAAATCTTGTGCAACAAAAGTTAAACTGTTCTGTTGTGTCTAACGTTTTATTCGATGATTCAGTCTTTGATTTTCCTCCTTCATACTGGTCACAACTTCACCCAGTTTTTTTATAGATCTCTGACGTAGCTGCTTGAGGGTTCTTCCTTCACAACTGTTATATTTGGCTCATGTCATTCAGCTTTTGTCATTTCTGTCAGTCAGGTGATGATTCCTTAGGCGTAGCGAGAGGTGTAAGGAGGCAGGACTCGCCTGGTCTGCCGGGTATTCCTGATGACGAGAGGCGCTAGAGTCTCCAGGGTTTGGGCCTGGATTGCCTCATTGTCTCCTAAGCGCAGGAATGTAGATCACCCCATACCGTCGATGCTAGGTAACAAAATTGTCCCCCAATAACATGTACAGGAGGGGCAAAGCCAAGGAAGACGGTACGAAGAGAGCGACCTTTTCAAAACATGGTCAATCCGTATTTGCCTTTATGAGTTGACGATCTTCGCTACATGAAATATGCAGGCATACGGAAGAAAGATACAACATGTAGTGTTTAGTCCATACTGGCTGGAAGCATGGTAACTAACAAAGATAGGTCCCCTAACTTGGCACCAACACACTGTCTGTCGTAGCAATTTAGGGAAAAACTTAAGATGATGTCAAACATCAGCATTGTAGCTTGATGCAGTGCTAGCCACACCCGATGGGAGAGAGAGAGAGTGATTGACGTGATGAGAGAGAGAGCAGAGAGAGAGAACGAGAGAGATGAGTAGAGATTGAGAGAGATGAGACGAGCGTGAATAAGAGAGAGAGAGAGAGTGTGAAGGAGAGAGACGAGAGTGAAAGATGAGAGGAGAGTGTATGGACAGGGGAGGTGTGAGGGATGAGAGAGAGTATGAGACAGCCCTTAGAACAATTTTCAATTCACGAACTGTTTTTTAGAAAAACTCACGCCTATACATCATAACTAAAGCACAAAATTTTTTAGACTGAGGAAACGTTGATGCTAACCACCAACAATCGCATGCAAATACTTGCTGGGTCCTTACAGTGCAATACTAAAACACAATAGGATCTATACTCTAATATGATTTTCAATTTGCAAGTGATAGACCTTGAAGTTAAGTAGGGCAGATGACCTTCGGAATATCTGTAACACTTTTATATGAAGCACTCTTAAGCTAGGCTTAGGACACAGTCAGAAAGTTTGTTTTTTTAAATTGTTACTATCCAAACTCTTGATGAGGATTTTTGTATTAGTAATGCTGTTGGTTGTTATTTTATACATAAACAAGTATTCCATACTTGATGATTGCCAGGTTGATATACAATGCAAGATCACTCTCAGCGGATATAAAAGAACTGGAGACAGTTGACCATTTCATAGTACTTGGAGCATCAGAAAGTAGGAGGAGGGATCGAAGACGGTAAATCTGTAGCTAGAGCCGGCACTAAACTGCTTAGCAGGCAAGGGCAGACGTTGACCATATGGAGAGAACAGAAATCATCCGCTCTTCGGAACCATGGTATATAGTTACTATAACGCGCTTAGTCACCTCTAATCATGCTTTACGCATGTGAGGCATGGACTCTGAACGCTGACATACAAAGGAGGATCCAAGCAGTAGGAAATGAGATGCCTCAGTAGGCTCGCTTGGCATCTCATTCAACAGAGTACCATGTCACCAACTCATATGAAGTCAGCAGAATGATCAGCGCAACTAGTGGCGGGACTATGAAGGTCCCTATGATCCTTCGGCAAAAAAGATGGGAAACTCAGATCGGTCATTGTGGACGTAACTCGCTCCGAAGGACTTGCAATAGACCATACCTGAAAGGACAGTACAGGGAAGAGAACAGACGGGGCAGACATATGAGAATAAGTGGGTCCGACGACATCCGTGATTGGACAAGGGAGGACTCTCAGTGTCACCCAGGCACTCGTACACGACCTGAGCTAGTGGAGCCGCTGGTCACGTCTTCGGTCCAGCCTTGCAGCGCCCTACGACCCTGGCGGGTTACGACCATGTGAACAGTGAACAGTGATACCAAAGCAAAGAACTGCTTAATGCTTTCAGACTATCACCAGGAAGCAAGGGGTGTTATGTTTGCAAAATTTAAGCAGGATTTATCTATAATGTTAAGAAGCTATGGCTACTTTAATAAAACAGCAACTCCATAACTAATTGTGCCATGTGGGATGTGAATAGTAATCACGATAGGTGTATTGAGGGCGAGATAGCCTGGCAGAAACTTTTAAGTTAAAACAGTCTGTGTGTACAAATTGTTGAATGGGATAGAGGTAAGCAACTAACGAGAAGAAAGAACAGCAACAGAAACCAACGAGAACAACAACTATGACGACAGCATTTTAATAACAGCAAATAGCAATACTGCACCAATATGTGACTGATGTTGATGATGGTGTATGATGATGTGATAGATGATGATGTTGATGATGATGATGATGATCTCCTCTCCTCTATCATCATCATCTTATCACCTCATTTCATCCTATCATCATTCAATCTATCATCGATGGAGGAGGAGGAGAAAAGGAGAATGGACACTGGAGGAGGTACTTAAAAGTTTATTATGTAATCATCTTGTACGTAAGAATGATAGCATACATCGAAAAATTGACAAGAAAGTAATTTACCCTTATTATGGTGCACATTTTAAACACTTTATGAATATTTCGATGTAATGGGGCTAGGTATAGTATAGTGTAGTCTAGGGAGACAAGACGGTTGTTGATGTTTCCATATTGTGGTAGGTTGTTTAGAAACTAGTAAGCTTTAAAGAACTTTTAATTCTATCCAATATAATTATATACGACATCAATTAAATGAACCAACAAACTATAGACTCTGACAGTTCATCCTGCATACATTATCTCGGGAAAATAATACTTAAAAGAACAACATTGGTGCAGTCCTACTGCAATAAACAAGTTATCAGATATTTTGATTTTACATGGTTTTGCTGAAGGGTATTAAATTGACAGTTTTTATTCTAACCACAACACTCAAGGTTATGCCAAATATCAGAACTGCTTTAGTTAGTAAAGAAGAGAACTGCTCAGGGGTATGCACGTCACAATAGCTAGGTCGACCAGCGTAATTGCAACCTTTTTATTATCCACAGGCTCTTCTCCCACATCAGGAACCTTCATGATGCTGCAAAACACTGGAGGTCTCCCAGTCCATTCGTCACACCCTCCCCAGTCCTCAAGCAACTCAGATGCAGCAACATGAAAGATTGCTTTCCCTGTTAGATGCATGGCAGAAGACATTTTGCAAGACGTTGTAGGTGAGTCATCACACGTGATCTGTCATGTCTGCATGCCTCTCTGCGTCCATTTCAGTATTTTTGTCTGTTTCCTGCACATATCAGTAAACCGAGAATGTTCACATAGTAATTGATGCCAAGCTGACAGAGGTGGTATAAATTCTGAGTCAGTTAGAGTGTTAGTCATCCATCCTTGGTTTTTGTTTGCGTAGAATCTGAGTGAGTTCCTAGCCTGAAGCATGATGATCGTCAGATTGTCAGCCATCACAGCATAGGCTTATCGCCAGAAGAAAACGTCCTTTTTGGAAAGAGATGGATATCCATGCGACGAGGGATCTGACAGAAACGAGGTGAGCTATGTCTTGCTGGCCTCAGTAGGAAGCTGCTGTTTATTGTGTAGGTGTCAGGTTTAGGACTTTTCTTGGATCCTGACGAGGTCTTTTCCATGGCTCGACGGGTGTTGTACTGCTACATATCACATGGCTCTTCAGTGGATATATACGTGCTAGATATTTTTGTGAAAGCTGAAACAGCTTTTGAAAGGATGTTAACTTATAAATGTACAGTATGAATTATACAACTAACGCTCTGAAATTTGAGTAATGTTTCAGAATTCCTTTTAGTGATGTTAATAAATACTTGGAATCTTCCATGTAAATCATTCGTATCGTGAAGTATACTGCTTTAGATTTTCGTTCATTGTTTTAGTCATGTTCCAATTCAATTTTTGGGAAAATATACCATTACGGAAGTAATTCGGAAATAGAAAACATAATTTAGGTTAGTTTTCTCAAAGAATCTGAACTTGCTATTATTTGTCATGATTTAATTTCGCTGCGTTTGCGTATGCCAAACATTTCTTGTTTGGTTTTTACAGTTCTTTTATGTTTTGTCTGTTGAAATCCTGTTTCACATTTATAGCATGAGTACACACAAATGCCAGAGCAGAGAAACTTTACAGATCTTAGATGGGATGTCTGTGCTATACGCTGTCAAGCGAACGCCCACACGAGATTTCTGATCCATGGCACAGATGCCACTACGCAAATGCTGGAAATGATATTTTGAGATATGATTCAGTACTTCTAAAAAATTTAATTGTCCTCTTCATTGTCACCATAATTTATTTACATTTATAGGTCTATAACAATCACTATACATTATTAACGTTTTCATACTTCGAAATCCTGTGTTGTTTTGTTATCATCAAGACGCAAACTCTAAGTATAAAAAGCTAACTCCTCACCTATAGAGAAAAAAAAATCATGTAAAAAAATTTATTTAACGTCTTTTCCATTACGTTATATTACGAAATCATATAAGTCGGGTATGATGTATTAATGGTGATATATTTTAAAACCGCCATATAACTAATGTGTCATCATGGTGTACTTACCAAAGTCTTACTAGAGTCTTTCAAAGCCTGTTGGTTGTGAGCTCACAACACATATTCTATAGTGACGCCTGAGGGTCGTGTGTAAACCGGGGGAACGCCCAACAAACCATTGTAACAGTGTCATTAATAGCACAGGTAGCCTATTTCTGAACCTACAACCTAATCCGTGATTTAAGATGTGTAAATGTGAAGGAAGCATGAATCTCTTTATGATATGCAGTGTGTGTGGTATCCTGATGTCCTGTGACAGTGTGTGGTGTGCCTGAGTGTTAGTGTCTCATGTGCGGTGTGTGTGTATAAGTGTATGTCTATTGTGTGTATGTGTATTTGCATGGCATGTTGCATGTGTGTTAGTGAAAGAGTGACAAGTGAGACATATTTATTTAATTATTCTTTCCTATATCGTGGATATGAATGAGACTCATGGGTCTTTTTAACTTTCCAGTCCCCGGGGTGTATGCAGTTTTTGGTCAATTTTGTCATATGTTTTCCACGCACACATGACCACTCTTTTACGAAAGCGGAACTGATTTTTAATGCATGTGCCAGAGGTTATGCATGCGTTTCGAAGCATGGGGCCCCTCCGGTTTTTTATAGTATCATCCGTAAGGACCTTTGTCCAATCAGTTGATTTTTTGTCAAAGCTGGGAAGAAAGGGCTAGGCTGGGAATCGACCCAGACCATCACGGTTACCTTGTTGGTAGAACGAACGTCTTAATCATCTGCACACTTTCCCTCCATAAAATATGGGGGGGGGGGGGGGAACCCAAATAAAAGAGGGAGAGCTTTTTAAAGGTAATTCTGCATGCCATAAATGGTTTCGCTACTACTACCAAGTAATCCAATTTAATATTCTTTATTCACAAATAATATTTTGGCAGATAAAGTTAAAGGGTTTTCTCATTTTTGTCATGTACTTACCATTTCAACTCTTAATGGAAGAACCCTTTCCATTTATTGTTGATGGTAACTCAGTCGGGTGCACAACTTGCCAGCTCAAAGTCGTGGATATAGCGGACGGTTGATAAACCTCGTTTTCCTGTTTTCTGCCTTCCTCCTCAGAGTATGGTTCAATAGTCCTTGTCCCAGAAGCGCGAATCCATTCTCACCTAGCGGCAAAGAACCGCCACTGTCTTCCCTCCAATCACATAGAGAAGGGAACTGTAAAATCCAACTGGGCAGAATAAAAGGGTGTTAGAGAAAAAGGGTTGGTGGACACTGCCTTTAAAAAAAAGTTTTTTAACTCGGAATTGGCTCATGCATTAACCTTTCAGATTTGCTATAAAAATAAATGAAAACGCTAACCTGATAACCAACAATCAATTAAACCAATCTGTTAAGAACCATGATAGCGGAGCAGTGGATCAAACTAGGCCTACCGATCAATTAATCAAATTAACAACGTCAGGTTTATCTCCATAGCTGTTTACAATGACACTCAATGGAGGGGGGGGGGGGGGGGGGGGTTGGAATATACCAAGAGAAAGTGACAAGAAAGTTTATTCTAAAAAAAGATATACTGGTTTTTTTTGTGATCTCTACAATAGGTTCATATCAGTTAATAGTCGTTTCATGACAAATTCCTTCAAAGCTCTGCAATTCTGCTTTCTTTATATATCATGAAATATTACACATCTATCGGTCGTCACTTTTAACTTAAGTTCTTTGTGCTCTGTACATTTTAAATTACTAATAACAACAGTCTTTTAAAATTGTAAGCTGTATAAATTTGTGCTGAAGAGTAGAATCAGTGTGAGTAGTGTCCAATATCATGGGTAAAGTCATGGGGGAATGAGATATCAGAGATCTCACTTCTCTCACTCATTCTCACGTCAGTACCATGTCCCTGAAAGGACGTAGGGGGGACTTTTGAGAAGAAGACGCACAGAGATTGTCTTTCATGTTCTATGATCTGTGTAGCTCGTAGAAGGTGTTGCAGGGGTGGGCCGGGTCCAGTAATATTTGATTGTTGTCAACCCATGATTTCTGTTGGCGGCCTCTTCTTATCTTGCTCTGAGTGTACTATGCAAGATGGTTTTTGGTAAAAGTGTTGTGTCTTGTGGTGTGACCAAACCACATCAGTTTTCTCTCGTTATGGTGGAGAGCAAAGGTTCTTGGGGGCCCTCCACGGTTTGATTTTTTCTTTCGCCATAGTTGCTGTAGCTTGTGGTCCTTGTATGATATTTGAGGACGGAGTTTCTGTGGCCCTTGTTCTCGATGCTTGATCTCTTGTAGCTTTGCTGACCAGATGTCCATGATTCCAGCCATTGTTATTAGGAGAATGAGATATCACGAGGATTTGTAGAGGTGTATTTAGTAGCAGAAAGCTGATGTTGTTGTCTCTGATGAATCCTCTCGAGTTGGCTAGGCGGGTTGCTGTTGCAATTCGAGCTTTCACTTCTTTGTTTGATGTGCATCTCTTTGTTAGGATGGAGCACTTAAGTATTTGATTTGGATCACCTCTTCACAGTATTTCTCCATCTCATCTTTATTTTCGTGCTGGTCATTACTCGGCGCTGTTGTCATTGATCTTGATTATCTTGTACTACCTCTCCATGCCATTCGCGCTCGCTCGGATCTGATAGGACTATCTTGAGGTTGTGCAGTCTTGTTTGCTGCCGCCATGAGGTCAATGTCTTTCTGCAATATCTGAGGTTGCGCATAAAGTGTCTAATCAACCAATGGTTTGGAAGTCTGGTGGTTTTGCAGCAGGAGTATCTGTCTGATGTTTTCGAGGAAGTGGTTGAAATGTACAGGTGTGAGAAGGCAGCCCTGCAGATGGACCCAACCGTGGTTCTGAAGAACTAGCCATGTGATTGTTCATCAAACAGAAAACTGCACTTCTTGCGTCTCTCGGTACTAATGCCTTGATGACTTCAATGGCAGTATCAATGCTTGATGTGCTGGGTACTTGCCAGAGGCTCGTAGGCCTTACCCTGTACAAAGGCCTTTTTGAAGTCTATGCCATTGTGATACAAGTCTTGTTGGTGTTGGGAGATCTGTTTCTCTATCAGAATTCTAGATTGAAAAATTTGTTCCATTGTCGCTGCGTTTTGTTCAAGCCAGGGCTTCTGATTATTCTGCCAGGAGTTTTTCCGCTTGGTTTTTCTGTCTGTTGAGGAATAATCACAGCATGAATCTTGCATTAGGATGGGCTTATGAGACTGATGGTTCTGTTAGTTCTGGCATTTCTTGAGGTTTCATTTCTTGGTAGGGGTATCATGAGCAGATGTTTATTCATTCTTTTAGCCCCATTCTTTGGTGTCGTGATGAATCTCTTCTGGAAAAGTTCTGTGAATCACCTTGCTGTTGACTATTCCTCCAGTTTTTATGAGTCAGCTGGTGATGATTCGATTCCAGGGCGTGTTCTCCTTCTTCAAGTAGTTTAATAGCTGTGTCTACTCCATCACCTTAGTATTGGTGGGTCTTTATCTTGTGTTCAGGGGGTGTGTCAGAAACGTTGTTCGGCATTCTGGGAGTTAGTGCGTTTGTTATACAATCCCTAACAGTTTCGTCCTGCTGTTGGGGGATGGCACGTGCTTTCTTGTCATAAAAGATTTCCCTCTTAGTCTCAATAAAGAGGCTTTTGGCTGTGTGTTTAGTTTACTAATTTCAGAGTGTCGTAAGACTGTTTTTGTTTCCTGGCCCTTCCAACTTCGCGATGCTGTTGCATGTTCTATCCAACTGCTTTGGCTTCTCTCCTTCTTTTTCCTGACTATCTCATGCGGTATTCCCATGTAGTGGCTTCTGATAACTTTGTGAACTTTTGAGTCTTTAGCTCTCTTTCTTTTGTCGAAGATGTCGAAGAACTCATTTGTCACCCAGGTGTTTCTTTGTTCTGCTCTCTTTCTAATGTTCTTTCTGCTGCTGTCATTAGCTTTCTTTGAGATCGCCGTTGGCTAGTGTTCGCAGACATACATTGTCGACGGCTGTGAGTGCGGCGAACTTTCCTCATGTTGGCTTGGAGACCTCAAAAACCACTGTTGGGTCTTTTGAGTTTTTTCAGATCAAATTCTGGTGCGTGGTTTTTTTGGTGTAGTTTTGCTTTCAGTATTCAAGCTGATCGGTAGGTAAGTATACGGTCGTGGTCACTCAGCCAAATGTCAGCTCCTGGAATGTTTTTGTGTTGGACTTGTTTGATGTTGGATTGATATCTTTGGGGTGACTTGAATGTAGTTCAGTTTGATTGATGAATCAGAACAGTTGTGAGTGCCAGGTTTGTTGTTCTAGAGGGCTCTGTGGGGTGGAGTAGTTAGTTAGCCAGAGTTAGTTTGTGCTTCTTGCAATTCCAGCATGCCAATTGTTCCTCTATCATCTGTTTCTCCTATGTCCAAACGCTTCCTGTGGTTCATGTTCAGGTGTATAGGCATCTAGGTTCCCACCTTAGCATTCCAGTAACTTCCTCAATAACTTTGTTCCTTGTTGGGCGTTTGGGAGATGTAGATTCATGTGTTCATCTAGACTTTTCTATCTGGGTCATCATCGTAGTCAGATTTTTGGAGCATACCATTGGATGATAGCGAGATTCTGGAGGTTTTGCAGAAATCTCTGGATTGAGATGAAGTCTGTGGATAATGGATGATGCAGCTAGAGGCTAGGCACATCTCTTTCATGACATTGAGCTACTCGTGTTGATGTTGCTTCTCTTCTCTCTGTTACCATTTCTTGTGGCGTCTTGCGTGGGATGTTTCTCTCAAGTCAATCCATCTGCACTTCCGCAAGCCCTAGGTGCTCCCATTTATATCTTCCTTTGTTAATGGGTGGTTCCTGCCTATCTTCTTTCTGGTTTTGTTATAGAGTCTTTACATTCCATGTGCCGATGGTTACTCCTTTAGCTGGAAGCTTTAGAATTGGTTCTTCTCAAGAAGCCCAACTGGTACTCCCACCCTGGAGGCTTGCAGTGGGTAGCGCGGTCGTTGTTGATCCGGGCCTCGATCGATCCAGCATGTCTTTCTGTTTCGTTTTCCCCATCATGTCCTTGCAGTGTTCTTGAGGAAACTTGGTGGGCTCATCCTCTTTCCAGACTCCTACGGGGGAGGCAAGAAATGCACCGCCCTCTCACAACGATTCGCCGCCAGGAGAAGCGTTACTGGGGTGTGGTGTGGGTTAAGGACCGGATCCAGAAGTGTGAGTGAGGAATTTTAAGTGCAAGTGTGGACAGTGCTCCCGTCCCACTCCTAGGGATGCTACTGTTGAGGGTTCCATAAGGTACCACACTCCTTATAGCACCCTTACACACCCAAATTTCTCGGGGCCAGTATATTGAGGCGGTGCTAAATCTCTCCTTGCTATACTATTCACCTTCTCTGTACCTAAGATGGCTGCGTGCCCATTAAACTGGTGGGGGTACTGGAGGGGGGAGGGAAAGCGCAATACCGTCACTCATCAAATGGTACCAACCTGGAGGCAATTATCTGGCGCTGTGGGAAAAGCCTGTGTTCTGACCACTGAGTCTTACTTCCAGGAATAAAATTTATGTTCACAAAAATTCCTGAAATGTTCTATCCCAAAGATTTGCAATATCATCATATTTTTCTTTGTTGCTTTCAACAAATGTTTTGTATTGTGTGTGTATTATTAAGGAGTAAATAAACTCAAACATTCTTGTAAAAATGTAATGAATCCATTCTCAACTTTTATATAATGTTATTTTGTTGTCAATCATAAAATCATTTAGTTTATTGTACTCAATCGCCACTTGAAATAACTGACGTTGTTGCTGTCTGTATAAAAGATGTAACAAGCATTGTTATTTGGATTTTCTGACTAACCTTGATTTTATGTTTGGTGTTCATTAGTTCCTGTGATAGTTGTTATTCTTAAGTAGAGCAGTCTGTTTCTTTTTTATTAAATCTTTTACCGATAACTTATTCGCATTTTGATCATATATAGTGTTACGATTTGTTGTTGTTGTGGTGTCTTGATTTTTCGTTGTTCACTCTCTCAGTGATATTAGGACGAGAAAAGAAAAAAAAACCCACCTATATACAAGGGCGTGCTATGAGTATTGAATGGTGGTGGTGGAGGCCCTACGAAAAATGGCGGTGAGGAAAAGGTAGTTCTAATCATGAAAGAGACAAACCGCGCTCAAAGCAAAGATACAATTAAAGAAGAAATTTGTACATCGGAAACAAATACAGAAAAAAAGTGATTAATCATTTATATGAAGCTTATAACAATGTCCCATAGGGGGGGTGGAACCTAAGCCAGAGACCCTTTGCAATATCAAATGCCAAATTCAAATTATTGATGTAATGCTTTAAGGAGGTTTTCTGAAAATTGTGGTATTAAAGCTTTTGAATTTCTTACATTCAAATAAGTATAATGAGTAATTAGAAATTTTCCTCACACAGACATATATGTGTCTACTGAATTTGTTACGATTGAATTCAAGTCTTTATTTTATAAAACCCTCCCCTTCCCCAATCTATTCACCCTTCTTGCTGTGGCGATATTATGGAGAGCCTTAGACATGGCTCATGACGCTTGTTTTATCTGTTGATGAAAGATCTGTGAGTACTCTCTCTTTTAGGTGTTATGTTTTGTGACCTTTTTCATGATGTTCGTTTAATATGTTGGTAGCCTCTTGGTATATGATAAAGGACATGCTATGTTGTGATTTCCGTTCATGCTTCGACTTGCTTTTTGAGCTCTATCGAGTCCTCATTTGGAAAAGAATTCAACGGTGTGAAGGCACCACAGAAAGTGACATTTGTGTCCCTTTAGGTTTATAAAGGTGTATGACAAGATAATCTTAATGCAAATGTTTGACGTTTTTTTGTACCACAAAGGATTTTAAAGCATACAATACGACTTAGACATCAACACAAATAAGAAATGAAATATACACAATGGTAAATCTAAGAGAACATAATTTTAGAGCCTATTAAGACTGTACTAATTCGCCGTCAAAATTTCGAAATGATGTTTACCAAGCATAGGAATGATTTTTCAATTTTTAAGATGGTATAACAAAAGGTGAACTAGTTTCTTGATTATCAGACGTGATCCATTGTTAGAAATTTGGTAAATGATGAATACTTTTGTTGGATGTGGTGATCGAACATCAGGAAACCATAATGTTCAGATTGCTCATTCTTTTTTACATTAGTTACTCTATGTCGAGTGTGCTCAGTTCATCTCCACGATGGCGCTAAAGGTAATATTTGCCTCTCGTTTGTCCATTCTGTGCTGATTGACATTGAATTTTCCACTAGATCGGACACACTATGTGTTAATTGGATTAAGGTAGATAATCTTTTGCTCTATTTAGGAAATGTAGTTCGGATGATTAGTAATTTATACTTCTTCAGAAAATGAAAACTTTTCAGGTCGTTCTGTTTCTAAGGAACATATTTAGCAATGCCAGTGACGGTAATCATCCAAGGCAACTTGTGTACCAAACATTCATTGTACGTTCCCCGAGCTGGATGCTATGATACGGGAACTACAAGTGCAGCCTGTAAGCTTTGCAGTCTACGCTTTGTAGCTTTTTAAGTAAGATTTTGGATGCGCTGAAAAGATTTTTGTCTCATATGATTATTTCAAAGGGATCAAGAGATGTAGCTTACATTTTAGATTGAATATGTCTTCGTCCCCACCAATGTTTACTATTCTTTCAGTAAAGTTTATGCCTTTTTGACGCTTTTGTTATAAGTGCCTTATGTGTTATTCCAAGTTAGCATTTGGGTTAAGAAATACCACTAAGAACTTTATTGTATTTTTGTATTCGATTATTTCAGTCTCAATCTTAATATTGGTAGTCCTCCGGGATTTACTGCCCTTATAAAAGCACAAATTGAGGTTTATTTTGTAGACAAAGTAAAGTCCAATTTTCAAGCTTATATTGTACGTATGTTATCAAGCTGGATTTTTTTTCCCTTGATAGACTTTTATGTATTATTTATCGTTCTTTTGGGTGCTATTACGTTTCATAGTAAGTCATTTCACATGCATATAGCCATCCGCATATTTACCCAAGATGATATCCTTTGAGATAATTCATTTGGAGTATCATGTCCGCAAGATATTAAATAGGATAGGAGCTATCACAGAACTTTGGGTTCAGTTCCCATTATGATAGCGATCTACACACTTGATTACTGATTTTTGCTACTCTTACTGAATTTTTCTGTGTGTATTAAATATTGTTTGATATAAAATACAAAGTGCCCAGAAAACCCAAAAACCCCATTTTCTTAGAAGTTCACCTAATAAACCTTAGCTTGACAACTTGGTCATATGACCTGTTTAATATCATAAAAATATTGCAACAGACATTCTTTCTTCTTGCAAACTGCCAGTTTAGTATTAGTGTTGATTGTTTCAACCTAATTATCATATAGCAGATCTCTTATTTTTTGAAAACTCTGCTTTGATTGACAGGATTAATTTTATTTTTATGGCAGAAATACATCAAGCCGTTTTTTAAAATAATGCTTTTCCATTAGCTTGCCGTGTGACGAGGTCAAAGCAATTGGTTCTGGTAGCTGGTTTTGTCTGTATCTAGGCTTTCCGGTTTATGAACTGGAATGACAATGGACCCTTCATTTTACTGGCCACATCCCTCAATTACAACATTTATTGAATAGTTCTATAGTTTGTGGAGTAGATAATGAAATTGTTTGGTATCATTGTTTCAACAGGTTTAGAAACTGCATCTGACCCGATCAGTCGTTTTCTTTTGAGAAAGAGATAGTAGGCATTCTCACTTATCTTCGTTCCAGTGAAATTGGAGCTTATTACACAAACCCGTTGTCAAGAGACGCTGGGTCGTACGTTCTGTTTTACTTTCTTCATTCAGTTCTGTAGGTCCTGCGTTTAGGTGACATGCTCATGACGCATGATTCATGAAAAACATGTCTGCAAATGCCTACTGCTTCTTTCCTATGTTTCGATGGAAATTCTTTTATCTTGCACTTTTCACTGACAGTTGGTAAACTAACACCATTTTTTTCTATTTTCATGATATTTGATCCCAAACTTTTTTAAGATCTTTTATGATTTGAATATTTCAGTCGGTACATGAAAAGACGTCAAAAATTTCTCTTAGCCTGAGGTATACAACAAGGTTACTGTAATTTTTTGCTTTGTTTTTGTATTTACAGTATTTTCGGACGTTTTATCTTTTAAATAAACCTTATTCATAAGAATTGGTTTCTAATGCGTCTCACATGCTGGTGTCCACCATGATATTTCCAGAGAGGGTAAAAAGAGAGACACACATACTTACATATATACATACAGACAGACAGACAGACAGACAGAGATATAGTCACAGAGAGAGCATGATGGGATGCTCACAGCAAAAGAAGGCATTCATTTCTTTTTATTAAATATGATGTATTTAGTGTAATAATTATCGTGTATCACAATGATTATCATAGCTCTTATTGTATGACATGTTATACCATTTGTTTACTTGCGTGTGTGTATTACTAATGTGTGTGTGTGTTCAAAATCATATAATGTCTTTTCACAAGTTGTGATGTTAATGTGTATGTGTCTATCTGTGTGTGATCGCATGTGTGTGCATGTGTGCCTGTGTGCGTGCATGTGCGTGTGTGTGTGCGTGCATGTATGTGTTGTTGTTGTTGTTGTTATTGTCAGTGTTGTTGTTTTTGGGTTTGGGGTTGATTGAAGTTGCCTTCTCACAGAGTAGAACTCAGTAACCACCTCAAACACTTTTAATCATTTTGGAACTCCTAATATCTACTGTCATTTAAACTATCTACAGAGAATTAAGACACTTTGCCATGGAAATCACAGTAGGAAAATTAAAGATGCTGTACAACTGCAAGTTTAAGGATTGCTGATACAAGCAACCAGTTAAAAATTTCAAACTAATTTTGATTTTAAATTGATTTTTGTTGTGTGTATCATTTATCACTCATAACTCCCCTACCAGCTGTAGAATGCACATTAAATGAAATCAGATTACTTCTCATTTACACTGATAGAAAGCTGACTGCGGAGGGTGTGCCCAGTAGTGAGCTGTCTATAAAGAGCTTTGGACAGTCTATTCATCTGGACAGAGACAAATGCACGACCAGGAAAGAACAGGGTGGGGGTGGGGGTGGAGGGGTTCTACATCAACGCGAAATGGTGTAAAGATGTAACCATTTTGGGCCTCTTTATGTGTGGAGGACATAGAACTGTTGTCTATTTCACTCTTACCTTACTACCTACTTTCATCCCGCAAGCGAGAAAGAAATCGAACTAATTCTGAAAGGAATTACTATAAAATCATGTAATCTTGACCCCATACCTGCCTCTCTTTTTGCACAGTGCCTGCCACAACTTATTCCCACTATTACGAATATAGTAAACTTATCTCTTGTCTCTGGAAATGTTCCTTCAGCTCTAAAAACTGCTATAGTCACACCTCTACTCAAAAAGCATAACCTTGACCCCAACATTCTGAAGAACTATAGATCTGTTTCCAACCTACCGTTTATCTCTAAAGTCCTTGAAAAAGTAGTTCTAAAACAGCTCAACAACCACCTTCTCTCAACAGTCTCCTTCCCCTGCGTTTCAGTCTGCCTATCGCGTCAACCACAGCACTGAAAAATACCCTTGCCCACACCTTGAACACACTTCTACTCGCTCTGACTCAGGGAAAATCTCTCTTCTTACTCTACTCGACTTATCTGCACCTTTGACACTATGACCCTTTTATTTTCTCCCCGTCTTCAAAAAAAAATTTGGTGCTACTGGTACAGCCCTTACCCCGGTTTAGTTTCATACCTTAAATGACGATTCCAGACAGTTCACGTTGAACAAGATTCAGTCAGTACCTGCAAGATTGGAATGTGGAGTTCCACAGGGATCTGTTCTGGGGCCCCGTTCTTTTCCCCTCTACACTGCACCACTGTCACAAAATAATTACCGCCATCAGATCAAACCCTCATTTTTATGCAGATGACTCTCAGATTCTAAGCACGCAACTCCTGAAAATCTGCCTTCTCTCTTTACAGACATGGCCCACTGCTTTCAAGATATCCAAAATTGGATGATACAGAACAAATTACAGCTAAATGCAGATAAAACGGAAACCATGCTTGTAGGGACCAAACACAAAGTCTCTTCCATCACAACGCTTCAATACAATTTAGCAATGCAAACAGTCCCTTTATTCACTGCTGTGAAGTAAACTAGGGGTCATTATTGGCAACAACACTCTCTATGCAAAAAATTTAAACCCCTCAGACCTGCCCAGTCCTGCTACTATCAATTACGGCGTATTAGTGCACTTCGAAAGTACCTGTCCACAGATGCAACATCCAAACTTGTTGCGTCTCTCATTCTTTCACGTCTGGACTATTGCAACTCCCTGTTGGCTGGTCTGCCAGCATCATCAATCCAATCCCTTCAACATATACAAAACTCTGCAGCTCGTCTAATCCTCAGAAAGAAAAAATCTGATCGTATCACCCCTCTCTTGCAATCTCTCCACTGGCTTCCTGTGCCACAGAGAGTAAACTATAAGATCAGTACCCTCTGTTACAAATGTCTCCACAAAACAGCACCCGCCTACCTCTGTGAATGTCTTCACTTGTACACTCCTTCTCGTTCTCTCCGCTCTGCTGCAGATACCTTGTCCTTACGAATACCTAGATTCAACCAATCCACCATCGGCCGTCGCTCTTTCTCAATTTCTGGTGGAATGATCTCCCTCTCTCTCTCCGCCGAAAGCTATCTTATGACACTTTTTAATCCAGTCTCAAGACATATTAATTTCAAACCTAAGATTTTCCTCTCCTGCCTTATCTCATAGTTTTTTCCTGCCTTCAACAGCCAAGATTCTATTGCCCTGCCAGGGTGTGTGACCTGTGTCTGTGTGTGTGTGTGTGTGTGTGTGTGTTGTGTGTGTGTGTGTGTATGTGTGTGTTGGTGAGTGTGTGTGTGTGTGTGGTGGTGTGGTGTGTGTGTGTGTGTGCGTGTGTGCACATTTGGACTTGATGGAACTATTACTTGTCACTGGTTGTATGACTGTGTAAGAATGAGTTGAGTGCAAACGATTTGATTTGTCTCTGCAAGATATAGCGCTATATAGATTCCATTTATTATTATTATTTATTATTATTATTATTATTACCTGCCACGGGAATTCCAAGAACTAATCTTTATCTTAGTCTAAATTCATTCCAAAGCCAATGTGACCAGAGCATCCGAGCATATTTAAAATCACATGCATGTGTTAGATTCAGTATCCCCTGATGGTCCTAAAATAATCCTGGGCGATTTAAATAACTGTTCACTCAGTAAAACGCTAAAGAATTACGAACATTACGTGACCTGCCCCACACACAGAAATAAGACCCCTGCTTTGTGCTATTAGACTGTAGCAGAAGCATATAAATCACTACGGTTGCCTCCCCTGGGTTCATCTGACCCCAACTGTATTCTTCTAGAACCCCTGTACCAGTTGGTGTTTCAGCGACTTCAGCTCATGGTCAGGACCACAAAAAAATGAATTGCTGATAGTATAGCTACTCTGCAAGGCTGCTTTGATTCTACTGGATGGGATATGTTTTATAAGGTATGTTCTGATTTGAATGAGTTAACTGATGACAATTCTTCTTATATTTCATTTTGTGACCATAGTATTATTCAAACAATGGTCATAACTATTTACCCTAATAATAAACCTTGGGTTACATCGGACCTGAAACGTGTATTAAACAAAAAGAAAGTAATATTTTACACAAGCACAGAAGAACAAAAGAAACAAGTGAATAAAGAAGTTAAAGCTACTGTGGCACAGGCCAGATGTGACTATAAGAATAAGATAAACGACAAGTTTGCAGGGAACAATTTTTTTGCTGCCTGGCAGGGAATAAAAAATAAGGATATGTCAATATCTCCTTTACTGCTGAAAACAAAGCAAAAAAGGGACAATATACTATCAGCAGCAGCAACAACAACAATGGCAAAACAGCATATCAACGTGGTCAGCATATTTTAGGGATTATTACATAAAATTTCAGGTTCTGTCTTTTCGTTATAATTTCAAACATCTGCTGAAAAATGGTCAGTCAATGTGTAATATAACCACAGTGATTTTTTTTATCAAGGAGAAGCTGATCTTAACTGGTTAAGTTCTATTTTTGTGGTCTTTGTTGCAGTTGTTGTTGCTGCTGCTGTTGCTGCTGTTGTTATTGTTATTGCTGTTGATGTTTTTGTTGTTACTGCTGTTGTTGTGGGTGTCTTTGTTATTGCTACTGCTTCTACTTCTTTGTTTGGTGGCTGTTTTCTTTTCTTCGTTGTTGTTGTTGGTTTTGTTGTAGCTGTTGTTTTGGGATAGGGATTATTTTCTTCATTTCTAAGAAAAAACTGTTTTAGTTGCACAGAAAAGGTAGATTTCTATAAAAAAAAATGTATTATATTCATGAAAAACGTAAATAGCGAGTAAGTATAAACATATTTGATATCATAAGATATCATAACACATCCAAATGTGCAAGCATTAACAATAGCAACACATACATAGTCTGGAAAAAGGAACTGAAAACATTAAGATATGCCGAAAAAGTCACAACTGAGTTTTCTGTTTTCTTTGCTACAGTGTTTTATAGCATACCTCCTTTGTCCCTTCTTTCGTTCTTTTTGTATGACTGACACAATATTCATATTCACAAAGTCTATGATACCTTCATGTTTAAAAACATTTATATCACGTGATGCTAAAAAACAAACAAAATGAATAACTTAAAAATGGTTCATCAAAATCTTTGGTTGATGATTTACCTTTTTCTACTTAATTAAAACTAGAAACCAATACGTATGTAGATTATATGTGATTTATTGTTGTTGTTGTAGCAATCTTCCTCAGCTTAACACTCTAGAGATGTCATAAATAATACCCACACTGACTCAATCATCCCACCTAGAAATCACAGTGATATTGGAAAGGACACACTGGATGAGAAGTTATCCTGTTTCATTTGTATGTCTCATTTCAAGTAGTACGTCATCTGGGCATCCATACTCTAACTTCAGAGGATGATTTTGATAACATAGAACTTGCTAACTTTAATGTATTATCTTCAATCACTCCATAGATGTGTGGCTGTTCCATATAGTATAGTTGTGATGTACTGCAAAACACATGGGATGACCCAGCTAACTATGACAACTAAGAACAACTGAACATTTAAAAAAACTGAAGCCACACAATGGCATGCATTACATTACCCCAAAACCTTTGAATATTAAATATATATTTATATATATATGCTCTCACAAGACACTTTGTACACTTAAACCAAGAGTAGTATTTTCAGCAAATGGTTCTATTTAAATATTCAAAGCAAAAAATGCACTTTACAAACTTCATTACACTTAAATGCCCGCTAGATCTAACCAGCAATTAAGTTTTTTATGGATATCCATTACCAAATTCTTCAAACTTACCACTTCATAAATCAAATCCAAACAAACTGATCCATCTATTTAACCATAAATCGTCAACCATACATACCTTAACATTACTTGCTAGGCAAAACACAACATCAAAACGGAAGGCCCACATTCTGAGTTTCACTCCCCAACTTGACTAAAATGAATCAGTCTTTTCTGTGTGACAGAAATCAGCCATATTTTTGTGTCCTTCTCCTTCTTTTTTGTTAGTTGCATATGGTGTGACTGGGGTTGTTCCATGCGCTGGAAAGATCGATCATGTATCATCCCTTATAAGCTTGGGAATAATGATATGACTTCATTTGTTGTTTAGCTGTGTGTTAAGCCACAGGGGAAATGAAAACATGGAGGGTTTTTTTTCTTAGTGTTAGGTCTTGTGTCGCTTTCATCTACTTTATAACTGTGTTTGGGTCTGTGTGTGCGTGCGCGTGTGTACAGAGTGTGTGTGTGTGTGTGTGTGTTGTGCGCGCGCGCGCGCGAGTGTGTGTGTGGGTGTCGTGTGTGTGTGTGTTCGTGTTTGTGTGTTTGTGTGTGTGTGTGCGAGTGTTTGTGCGAGTTGTCGTAGTTGTGTGTTTGGTTGTGTGGGTGTTTTTGTGTGAGAGTGTGTGTTTTCCATCTATAATTATGTACTGTCATTACTTCTTGTTTCGTTCAGTCTTTATCTCTCTCTCGCTCTCTCTCGCTCTCGCTTTTGCTCTCTCTCTTCTTCCTTCCTCTCTCTCTCTCCTCTCTCTCTCTCTCTCTCTCTCTCTCTCTCTCTCTCTCTACTATCTCTCTCTCTCCTCTCTCTCTCTCTCTGTGCCCTGCTCGCCTATGAGTGTGTTGTTGAGTGTGTGGCGCTGTGTGTATGTGAGTGTGCGTCTGTGTGTGTTTGTTTGAGTGCTTCTCTATAATTTTTCACTTTCTTTACTTCCTCTATGTGCAATGCACTTGTGTGTGCCTTGAAGCCTGCAGGGAAATGGAGACCTATAGGTTTCACTGAATTAAGGAGACGAAAAAGCTTTAGTCTAGTCTTGGTCTTAACTTGCAAAGCAGAGAAGGAAGAATATCAATTGCCCCTGTCCTTAGACATCCTCCCCCCTCCCCCCCCCCCCCCCCCCCCCCCCCCCCCCACCCTCACCACCCAAAAACCACCCCACTAAACACACTTATTTTTTTCTTTTAATTATAGGTGAGCAGGAAATTAGATTCCCTGGTGTGTGTGGTGTGTTTGAGTGTGTGTGTGTGCGCGCTTGTGTGTGTGTCTGTGTATCAGTGTGTTCGTGTGTGTCTGTGTTTCTCTGTGTGTGTGTATGTTTTGCATGTAGTAACCACAATTTCAGCCATGACTTTTCCACTGTGAGAATAGTAACCTGTTCTTCAAACAAGTACTGTTATGACGTTAGATAATTATCATGATTGTTTCTTTGACAGACAAAATGGTAACTGTCTTCTGCAGGCATCAACATGACTAATGGCAATATTGATACATCCAAGCCCCTACCGTTCCCTTCAGATGTGTTTATTTACCAATTACACACCAGCCTAACCAGGCCAATCATCGAATTCTAAGGGTGTAATCCTCACATTGCTTCAATTTGTTGCTGGTACTGGTGTGTTTGTTGTTTGCGTATTGTTGCTGCTGTTTCTGCTGCCTCTGCTGCTGATCTTGTTGTTGTTGTTGTTGTTGTTTATGTGTTGTTTGCTTTTCTAGGCTACTTCTCTCAGTTTTCCTCTGGTTAAGATTGTTCTATTTGATTGCTTTTTCCCACAGCATTAATGGTTGCTACATTCAATTTGGTTTTTTGGATAGTTTTTTGAATTAGTGTTTTCAGTTTATTGAGTTTAATACAACGATTACAAGTTAACCTTATGCCTAATAAAAAACACTAAAAATCCAATTTGATCTACCTAAAAAAAAGTTGATGCAGCAGGCAGTTGCTCAGTTTAAAGAAAATAGTTAAAAAAAACGGTAAAAAAAGCCCTTGTGATATGGGATAGAGAGACCTACTGGGCCTAGAGAAAGACACTTTGCTGGGTATTTTGTGTGTGTGAATGTGTTGTTGCTGTCTTCAATGTTAAGTCTTTTCACTCTCAGTGATATTAGACGTGGGATTTTGAAAATGTAGTGGAAGTTAAAACATAGAGGGGAATGGACAGAGAAAAGACTGATTAGGTAACATGTGTCTTGGTATTTTCATGCAATTAAAAAGTGAAAAATCTTAAACATGAGTAAAAATTTAAATTAGGCAAACTGTTAACATGAAACAACTATAAAGTAGCTACAACAAATACTCTAATGGGCTGTGCAATAGACATTAATTTTAACAATGGCAAAGGCTAGTTTTGTTTTGTTTTACAGTTTCCACAGACTGCTAACAAAATGTTGGTAAAAAAAAGTTTTACATTTGGACACTCAAATATGATGTGTGTTGGAAATATGGTACCCACAGAGGCACCTGACATGTTTATAAAATGTTGTTATAAATGCATTTAATTATATTCTAAAATACATTGTATTAACTCTTCTCGTGGTTGCGATACCTACATGTGTTTTAGAAGGAGTCATATAACATGAAATAAGGCCAATAGGCAGGAAACTCTTTAAATATCTTTGTCAAATTGATCGATTCTCTCAACTTACTCATGTTTGTTCTAATAAACAGTATCCCAACAAAAGAATCTGTGAATGTGTGTGTGTGTGTGCATGCCTGTGACTGTTTGTGTGTGTGTGTGTTTATATTGTGTGCGAGAGTGTGCTTGAGTGTTTGTGTGTGCGTGTGTGCGTGTGTGTATGTGAGTATTTATATTGTGCGATTGTGAGTGTGCGTGCATGTGTGGGTGTGGGTGTGTGTGTCCCAATGACTTTGTACCTTTAAAGACAATAAGTAATTTATGTTTTGGCAGAAATAGACATACTACCCTTGCATTGCAAGTTGAATCAATAAATATACCTCCTACAGATTTGATGAGCAATCTATTTAAAATCTATTGGTGTTACTACAACAATTCTACAAAACCAACAATTGAATGTTCAAAATAATCCATATACGTTCTACACACAAAGAGTTTGTTGCTTTTATCTCAGATACTTCACGTTTTTGTCATAAACGTTCAGCCCCCAAATACTCATCTACAAGACATTTTAAAAGATTCTACTTGTGTAATTTATTTAAAGATGGCACCCCTACCCAATACTCTTTTACTAAAAAAATACAAACTACATAATCAAAACTAGAAACTTTACCACATACTCCCCTCCTCCACCCACAGCATATAAACACTCCACACTCATAAACTTAGCATACAATAATATAGTGTATCATAAAACATCAAAATAACACACACCCATACCGTTTTGCTAGTTCAAAAATACGCAGGCACAAATAGATTGTTTTCTCTTTGTGGAAATAGTATGTCTACTTTACAGGGACTTACCTGCTTGCCCTGGTGAATCTGTGCCACTTGTGTGGTCTAACTGAATAGGCCTAGACCCTATTGGTGGTTTGTCCCAATGGAATGGGGCAAGGCTATTGCTGTGCCGTGCTGTGCTGTGCTGTGGCTGTGTTGTGCTGCTGTGCCATAGAAGGCCTAGTAGGCCTATTGTGTGCGTCTGTGTGTGTGTGTGAGTGTATGTGTGTCTGTCCTGTTCTGCTTGATAGGTTCAAAATCAGACCCTTTCCTCTGTCTCTGTCCACCTCCCCCTTCTCTCTGTCTCTCTCTGTCTGTCTGTCTGTTGGTGGGTTGGTGTCACTCTTCTCTCTCTCTCTCTCTCTCTCTCTCTCTCTCTCTCTCTCTCTCTCTCTCCTCTCTCTCTCTCTCTCTCTCTCTTCCTCTCTCTCTCTCCTTTGGGGGTTTATGTACCTATAATGTATCCGAGGGGGGGGGACCCCTTTTTTAAAAAAAGCACATGGCTGTTTTTTATTATCCTGGGAAAATAAAAAGAATTTGTCTTATCTTTGTAATTGTCTTTGCCCATTCTCTCTCTCTCTCACTTTCTCTGTGGAAAATTTTAGAATTTTGGGCCTAAAGGGTTTTCCACCCAAAACAAAACCACCACAACCCAAAATTTATAAAATTTTATATTTTTATTTTTTATATATTTTATATATTTTATATATAAAAATTAAATTTTATCATATATTTTATTTTATATATAATTTAAATAACCCCTTAAAAGAAAACGCGATTTCTTACAAAAATTGGGACCCACACAGAGTAGGGCCCCCCTCTTTTTTTTTTTTTTTTTGGGTCTGTAACTGTTTCTTTTTCCCTATCGGGAGTGGTTTTTACGGGATGATTCCGTATGGGGGGTGTGTGTGTGTGTGTGTGTGTGTTTTTTAAAAAAGTAATAGTTGATGCAAAACAGTTTTTCCGGGTTTTTATTATTAGCCCCTCATGATTTGTGTAAAATTTGGGGAAATTTAATTGTTTTTTTTGTTTGTGTCGTTGTGTGTTTTTGGGGTTTTTTTTTGGGGGGGTTTTTGGTGAGGCTTTTTTTTTTTTTAATTAGGGGCCGGGGTGAAAACAAGCCTGGGGCCATATAAAATTTACCTTCTTTAAAATATTCGATTTTGGGAGTGTTTTTTTATCTCTCCTCTCTCTCTCTCTCTCTTTTCTTCTTTTCCCCCCCCCCTTTTTTTTTTTTGACAACTGTGGCACACAGGTGTCTTCCCCCCCCCCCCCCCCACACCCCCTCCTCCCCCCCTCTATTTTCCAAAGCTATTTTGGGTTTTCCTCCTTTTTTCACAATCTTCTGCCCGGACTTGCCCCCCTTTTACTTTGAGCCTCTCACTCTGAAAGGGCTCCCCTCCCCCTTTTACGCAATACTGAAAAAAAATTTTCCCTAATAATGTTGTGTGTGGCAGGGGGGGGGGGTTGTTTTATTGTTTTTTGTGTGGGGGGGGGGGGGGATTTGAGGGGCCATAGGTAAAAAGGGGGGCGGGGTTTGTGTGTGTTTGTGTGGCGGGGAGTTTGGGGGGGGGGGGGTAGGTGTTTTGTTTTTTGGCCGTGTGTGTGTTTGTGTGTGTGTGTGTGTGTTGTGTGTGTGTGTTGGGGGGCCGGGGGGGGTTTGTAGTGAGTGTGGGGGGGGGGAGGGGTTTTTTTGTAGGGGAAGGGGGTTGTTGGGGTGTGGGGGTGGGGGTGGGTGTGTGTGTGTGTGTGTGGGTTTGCACCTGTTGTGTGTGGGGGTGGGGGATGGTGTGTGTTTCTGTGGGGGGGGGGGGGGTAGGTGTCTTGTGTTTCCCACTGTGTGTGTGTGAAGTGGGGAGAGTGTGTGTTGGGGGGGGGGGGGGGGGTTTGTCTTTCCCTAAATTTTAAAACCTTTTTTCCCACTATCCCTTTAAATTTTAAAATTTGCACGTAAGTGTGTGTGCGTGTGTGTGTATGGGGTGTTCCTTGTGATGATGTGATGATGAGGGATGTGTGTGTTTTTAAAGTGTGTGTGTGTTTGTGTTGTGGGGCCTATGTGTGTGTGCACCTACCCCAGAATATAAGTGTCTATACATAAATATTTGAAATTGTTTGGAAAGGGACTTTTTGGGCTGTTTTTTGTTATTTTTGTTGGTTGTTTGTTTGGGTTTTGTTTTCTTTTCGTTTCAAAAAAACAGCATTGCTTCAAAAAAATACTTTTTGAAAAATAGACTACAAGCCCTGTATGCTTGGGCTTGTTAAAATTTTTGGCCCTTCCTTTAGGCTTTTTACGACAGAAAATTGAATACGTGTGCCATGTGCCATTTTCATGAAAAAAAACGAAACCTGCTTGTCTGAAAATAGATTAAAAAATATAGGGAAATAATTGTAAATTTTTTTTAAACTTCCTTATTTTGTGTCAACCCGTTTTCAATGAGTGAGATACATAAATGGGAGGTAAATAGGGATGGGGCGATAGAAAAGGGGGAGAGACATACAAAATAAATAGATAGGGGTAGATAGGATAGATAGATAGATAGATTGATAGTAGATGAAAAGAAAAGATAGATGATAGATAGTTTGATAGATAGATAGATAGATAATAGATTTGATAGACCCGACAAAGATAGTATGGAAACAAAACGAATTTTTTAAACTTTCATGGATAAAAACACAAAAATCCAAACCCCCTCCCAATTACCCCCCAAAAAACAGATAACGCTCACGCAGCAAACAGCAGCAACAACAACAGAAAGAAAAAAAACAAATTCAAATACAAACGTTTGGGAAAAAGTTCAAAAATGTATAAACGAGCAGGCCCAAAAAAGAAAAAAAAGGGAAAACATCCGCGCTCTTTGTTTTTTCTTTTCTTTTCATTCTTCATTTTATTTTTTCTGCCTTACCCCCTTTAACCCTAGGTCTTAAGGTTGTTGTTTTTCTTTTTAAAGGGAAAAAAATTATGTATCAGGGAAAAAACATTATACAATTACAGAGAAAACGAATCCTACACAACAAAAAGGGTAGATAAGCAGTTTCCAAAAAAAAACTAAAAGGGGATACGGGCAATGGGTTGAGGGAGGTTTTGGTAGGTAGTAGGTAGCTAGGTAGGTGTTATGTGGGTTTGGGTTTTAAAAAGGGTTGGTCGGTACATGGATAAGAAGAGAGGGCTAAAGACAGGCCCGAAAAAAAGATAGATTGATGGAACTGATAGATAGATTTGATAGATTGATAGATGTTTTGGGTATGGGTGCTGCCCTGTAAAACGTGTGCGAGTGTGTGTGTGTTTCTGTTAAGTTCAGTGCAGGGGACACCTTAGGCCGGGCAACCCATTGAACTTTTGCCTCAGGAGGGGCAGTTTGTTTATCCAAAAATTTTTGATGTAACCAAAAATGCCCCGGTTGCATTTAAAAATGTGTTATGCTTTAGAGTGAAAATGGTTTAGTTGAAAATTTTAGCCCGAACAAGCTCTTCCCTTGAGAACCGTTTTGGTTTTTTCTCCTCAAAGTGTAATGTGGGCCCAAAAGGGTCAAAGGAAAATTAAAAAATTCAGAGTTCAGAGTTTCTCTCTCTCTCTCTCTCTCTCTCTCTCCCCTCTCTTTCTTTCTTTTTTTCTTTCTCTAAAATTAAAATATTTTATTTGGGGAAATTTTTGCTTTGTGTGTATTTTTGCTTTTTTCTTTGAAATTTGATAAAAAAATTTTTGGTCAAAACGTAACAAAAACTTCTCCTCCAAACTCCCACTTTGTTTTGAATTTTTGGCCCCAAAGGGGATGTTTTAATGAAAAAATTTTTTATTTTAATTTTCTCTCTCTCTCTCCCCTTTTCCCCCTCTCTCTTTTCCCCTCTCTCTCTCTCTCTCTCTCTCTCTTTCTTTCTTTCTTTCTCTCCCTCCCCCTGTAGACACCATTTGAAATTTCCCTCACATATATTTGATGTAAGATCACAAGCCAGTGGGCTTAAAGGACAGAACGCATTGTGACGTGAAAACCTTGTCATCGACTTCTTCCTTTGTGCTATGTTGTCAATAGAGCCTATGATTATTGTGTCTCCACTCTTCTCCATTCCCATTCCTTTACAAAGGGTGAAAGTTTTAAGCAATAAATTTTGTGCCTTTCTCTCTCTCTCTCATTTAGCAATACGTAGAAAAGGTACACATGTGTAAATGAAACTTGCCCAAAAAGGGGAAGAACAGCGGAGAACCCTGCATCAAATCAAGGCAAATTTGGAAGAGTATCTCCCCTTGTCAAGAAAAGTCGCTGCCCCATAACATCTTATTCCTACTCCCTGTGTCTAATTCATTTCTTCTAAAATCAGGTTAGAATCTATGTTACAAACAATATTTACTCTTTGGAATCCGTGTGTAAAAACCTGAGGTAGAATTGTAAAGTCTATGCACGTGTGCTTTTTTCAGTGGACATAATTATTCAAAACCATTGTGGAAATGGTAAAACAACTGCAGCTCAATAGCAAAATGTTAGGGATGATGTATCATGCGAATCCTTTTTTTGTAAAAATACTTCTAAGAATTAAATGTTGTTGAATTATCTTCTGAGGATAACTCTATAGTAAAAGAGCATTTAGAAAACGCTTTTCTTGATCGGTAAATTTCGGTAATGGAAATTCCATGTGCAATCAAAAGGTTGGAAATTAGGAAGGATTGTTGGGTAGATGGGAAAATCAATGAACGACTTGAGTCAGCCTCACTTTAAGCTAAAATGATAAAATTGTTTTCACTTTTCCGTTATCTAATGTTAAAATCAGGGATTTCATAAATGATCCTCATAATTACAGAGGAATCTCAATATTGAGTTGTTTAGGGACTGTGTTTACAATCTTCACTACTGACAGAATTAATAATTGGCTTCACTACAGTGCCCAATTTAATCCAGCTGTAAATAAGTACCTCCCTCTTTGGGGTCAGGGAAGGTAAAGCAGCAAGGGAGAGGAAATGGGCACCGCCCTCAACATGCTGGCCCCTAGAGAAGTGAGGTCTCTTGCGTCTAGCTCCCCTATGATCTTATAGGTTATGGAACACCTTTACCTCTTTTTTTTTATTAAAAGGAGGTTTCACATAATTTTTTGGGGTTTGGCCATAGCAAAAATAAATAACTTGTGGGGTATTTTTACCAAAATTTTGTAAGTTAAAATGGGTAAAAAAAAGGATTCCAAGATTGTTTCTTATTTTAAATTCCCGTGTTTTTTAAAACCCAAAAGGGAAAAAGGAAAAAAAGTTTTAACAAAAAACGGGCCCAAAAATTGGCCGGGTTTGGAAAAAAATAAAAAAAAAAAAAAAACCCAAGAAAAACAAGAAAAAAAATTAAAAATCAAAAATAAAAATGGGATAAAAATAACCCTTTCATTTTAAAAAATTTTATTTCCGAAAAACCTTTAAAATCCCCCTTTTTTCCTTTAAAAAAGAAAAAAAAAATGAAAAAAAAAGAAAAATTGGAAAAAACCCCAAAAAAAAAAATCCAGAAAAAACCAAAAAAAGGAAAAAAACCCCCCTAACCCCATGTTTTCAAATCCTTTCCGGACGGGCTTTGGGGGTTAAAGGGGCCAAACCAAGGTGTGTGTTTTTCCTCAGCTTCCTTTCTCATTGTAAACTGGCAGCTTAGGGGCGTGCAAACATGAGAGGATGCCTTTGAATTCAATGATAAAAATTTACCGAATTTATCTTTAGCCCTAAAAAATTTTGATTTTACACAGGTCTTCTTTTACACCATGCATATACTCACGAAATTTTGGGATGCTATCGCATAGTTTTACGCCCCCCGCGCACACTTTTGCTCATACACCACAACCCGGTAAAAAATTTTTCTTGGAACACAATTTTCACACTCAACTTTTACACAAAAGCGCGTAAACCAAACATGCCCAACCCGGGGGTTTTAATAAAGCAGATGAGTGGGTCCCTTCAATATTCTCAAAGTAAACGAATAAAAGAAATTAAAAAAATTGGGAAACGTAAAAACCCCCATTTCCCCGCCCCAAGTGCCCTTTCACCCCAACGTTTAAAGAACCCGTGTTTTGCCAGCATTACACACACACACACAAACCCCCCACCACAAAACACAAAAAAAAAATCAAAAACAAAATGTTAAAACAGTTTTTTCACCTCTGGGTGGGAAACGTGCAAAAACGCGGGGAACAAATTTCAAAAGGGTTTATGGCACCCAAAACGCTTTTTGGGAAAGCCTGGGGCCCTTGGGCGTGGAGAGGCCAGCCCTGTTGATCTCCTGCCCGCCTTTTCCAGCTTTCATTTATGGAGAGCAAAAACATTTGCCAGCCATTTTCCTCCCGTAGTAGGTAGTGTTTTGGCCTTCCAAAAAGGGAAGAGCCTGTCCCCACACAGAAAAAAAAAAATTATGAAAAAAAAAATAAACCCAAATTTTACAGGGGGGCAGGAAATCCCAAACCCCTTTTAAACATTTGCATCCAGATTAGGGGATTGAAAAATGTGCATGTTTAAACAGATTGCAAGAGAGGGGTGGGGTAGGGGGGAGTTGGGGTTGGGGAAATTTTGCCTAGTTTTGGGGAGAGCATTGTGATTTCTGTCTGTTAGCCCAGGATTGAGCCACCATTTTTCAAAAAAAAATGTTTTCCTTTGGCCCTTTCCCCCTTTAAAAACCCCGGATGAGCATTCACAGCGGCCCCCCATGTTTCCAAAAAATTTTACAGAAAAACCGCACAAACGTTTAAAAACCCTTTTGTGCCGTTTAAAAGGTATGCTATTTTGTACCCGGTAAAGAATGGATAACAAAAATTTAGAAAAAAAAACCAAAGCATCTGGTGTCCCGTTTAAAACATCATCTTTTGGGCGGGAGTATGGTATCTCTAGGGTGAGGGAAAACAAATTTGCATACTAAAATTCTCCCACTAAAGAGCCCCCTAAATTTTAGCTTGAAGAGAAAAAAAAATTCCCAAAAACAGGAAAAACCAAAAAACCCAAAAAAAAATAAAAACCCAAAAACCCATAAGGGAAAAAAATCAGTATTCCCAAAAAGGTTTTTTATCAATAGGAAAGTATAACCCCTTTGGGAAACTATTAGATTCTTTATTATCACCAAAACCCGTTTTCCTTTTTTGATCCCCTTTAAACCTTTGGGGGTAAACAAAAATTTATAGAAGTTTTTTTTTCAGGAGAAATACTTTTGCCCGTCACAAAAGGGTTTTTCCTTAGCATTGTGCTCGGCCTTTTATTAAAAAAATTGGGGTTTGACAGAAAAGGGGCTTGTTTAATTGGGGGAAAAAAACAAAGTAAAAAACTGATTTATTCCCCACCTCAGTTCTGCTAATCAACCCAAAAAGATAACAATTAAATTTGCTGAAATTAATCAAAAACAGACAATGTCATACCAATGACGCTAGTTTTTGTAGTTGGCTGTTTTTTGGGGCCATTACAAAGGGGACGGGGGGAGGGGTGTTTTTGGGCAAAAAACTGTTTTTTTAGATACCAAAGTAAGAAAAGTAACAAGAGCTCAAAATAAAAAATCTGGCATGGATTCCATATCTTGGGGCTTTGAGTTTTTCACAAGGATTTAAATGTTTTCCTGTATAGATACAAACTTGTATTTGAATGCAGGGGGGTTTTCACTGTGGGGGTTACGTGGGGAGGTCCCACAACCCGGGCCCCAACCCGATTTTCCCACAAAATGCCTTTGGGTACAGCTGAGGGGTTTTTTTTTAGTTGTCCTTTTGTCTTTTTGGCCCCACAGACTGGAATTTCTGTAAATGTTTTTTGACCCTTTTTTTGAAAGGGATTGGTTTTAACAAAATCACTCGCGTGTTTTCTGTCTGTAAGGTCACTTTCAAACATTCATTTTCTTCAAGCATTTTGTACAATCATCATCAGTCTAAATGTCTAAACTTACAGTTTTCTCACAGTATCTTCCATCCCAATTTTTTCTTTTACAAATTTTCAATTTTGTTCATACTGCCCCAAACATAAAATTTTCCCCAAATTATTTTAAATTCATCCAATCTCACACTCTTTCATTTTTTTCACCTCTGTACTTTTACTTTTTCTTTATTTTATTTCATAAAAACCCGTTTTTGTTTTGCTTTTTTGTTCCCCATGCTGTATTTCAATTTGGGGGAGTTAACCCGCCCGAGGAGGGGGAAAAGGTTACTGCAGGTAAACATGTGGGGGGGAAAACTTTTTTTATTAGTGGGCTTTCAGTAGCTTTTAAAAACAATAAACAGGTGGGGTAGAAATTTAAAACCCCAAAGGTGAAGAAGCCTGTTCATTTGCATTTTTTTGGGTGGTTTTTTCTGTGTAATTAGCACACCTTTTTTCTCTGTTTTTCCTGGGACAGGGGTCTTTTCCCCGTATGATGCAGTTTTGCATGTGAAAAGGGTAAAGGCCCGTAGGCTTAGCTGTATTTGAAAGGCACAGGAAACCAACCGTTGATTTCCCCTACCTTCGCTTTAAAAAGGGGGTGAGCGTTTGGTCTTGTAAAAAAAGCGTTCATTGTCGATTCTAAGTTCCCCGGGTTAGCAACTGGCAATTTTTAAGGCAAACACTGTGGAAAAAAAATGCCCCAAATCTAACCTCAGTTACAAAGTCATCTTGCTAGCAGCCAAGGAAGGGGAAACCATTGGAGAGACCGGCATCCCAAAAAACACAGAGAGAGACAGACATATTGTCAAACTTTTTGAGCGTTGAAATAAACAGTGGGGGTTATTTGGGAAAATAATTTCCAAACCAAACCAGGAAAAATGATCTCTTTGGCACCACGAAAACAACACACCAAAACATCATTCTAGTTTTGTGTGCTACAAGTAAAAAAACAAAGCAATGGGATGCTTTCATGGGGGGAAGCACAGGAAAACCTGGACGGGTTTTTAAAGGCTGTTTCTTGGGCTGATGGTCCCGAAGCTTGTTGGCCAAGCATACCTAAAACAGGCCCCGGGGGAATTAATCATGCCCCTTTTCCCAGCCATTGCTGCTAAAAATTTGTTAGTGACACGAATCCCGTTGCTGACAAAACTCTTTGAGGGTACTTTTTCTGCGTCTCTCTAAAAAGCCAATGAGTTGAATTTAAATTTGGGGGCAAATTTTTTCTGGGGGGCCAAAGGGGGGCCGTCTTACAATGATTCCACCCAAAAAAGATTTCTGGGCGGGCCTTTTTTTTAGAGAAGAGGAAAAAAAAACCCGTGGAATTTGAAAACCCAAAAAGACTTTTTGGGGGCCCTGAAAATGGGTGAAAAGAAGCAAAATTCCCTTTAAGCGTAATATTTCTTAGTGTCAGCTTCCGGAAAGGGGAAAGTTTTCATGTCATACTTCTGTCCCCCAAAATTGGGGTTTAAAAAAATTTGGAAAAAAAGGGGGCAAAACCCCCCTTTTTTTGTGGCATGCTTCAATTTTCTTTCTAATTGGGGAAATTTTGACCTCTGACCCTGAGTTTCTTAGTTAATCGGGGTCAAAAATTTATTTTGGCTGTGAATAAAGGTTTGACAAGTGTTTTCCCCCTAAACCAAGCTTTTTAAAAATAAAACGGTGCTTTGAAAAGGGAGATTAAAAAATTGAAAAAAAAGTGTATCCCAAAAATGTTTTTTGAGAAGCCAATATTTATCACCCATCTCTTTTTTGATGATTTGGGAAACAGGGGAAATGGTGTCTGTTTTTATGTTTTTTGGGGACTGTTTTGTTCTTTTGTAGCTTGAAATTTGGTCCCGAAGAGATACTTTTGGGCTTTCGGTCTTGAGCTTTGCCTTGCTGTACTGTTTTGTGCAGTCTTGCAAGGTTTTAGTCTATGAACTTTCTCACTAAAATAGCCCCAAAGGGTTTTTTTTAAAGTCTACCCCTCTGTTTTTTCCCCTGATTGTAATCTTGTTTGTGATTGGGCTGGGGACTGTTTTTATTTTTTTTTGTTCTGGGACTGGTTTTCCATGCCGTTTGGGGATGTTTCGCCCGTAGAAAAATTTTGGGTTTGGGTATTTTTTTTTCATTTCCCGCCAGTCCGTCAATATCATCGCAAACCGGAGGTTGGTGTTGTTTTTCCCCCCCCAAAACTGAAGTGCCCGTATGATCTTTTTGGATCTTTATTTTTCCCCGAAGAAAAACATTAAAAGGGTTGGTGATAGGGGACACCCTTGTGGATCCACTGAGGTTGGAACCAAACTCCAAAACCCGGTTTTGGAAAACTGTGCTGGTGACTTTTGCATTTAGCTCTTTGATGGCTGGGGGTCTTTTGTCCCCGTGCATTTTTCTTGGGCCATAATGCATCATTCCATTCCCGTTTTAAAGATTTTTAAAATCATGAAACTTGGTTTAGCTTCTGTTGGTGTGGCGTTTACTTACTCAGAATCGCAGGGTTTAATGTTTGTTGGTTGGTATTTTTGGATGAAAGCCCGCCTGTTCTCTTTATGACTCTTTGGGTGGGTTTTGTCTGTTCAAGATGCTTTTACATTCTTAAGGCGGTTATGAGGCTGACCCTTCTATATTTTTTGGCTTATGTAGATTGCTTTTTTGGGAGCAAATGATGATGTTTGGTTTGGTTTTTGGCCACTCTCGGTCTGCCGGGATTTGTTGAAAAATCTTGTGAGGTACCCACATTTTTGTACCTGTGTTGATCGCTCTGCTGGGGTGTTGTAATGCCTGTCTTTCTATTTTTCAGCGTTTGATTGTTTTCTCAACTTCTTCATGAAAGGGAAGGGAAGTCATCATCTCTGTTGACTTGGAAGTACGTGGGATCACCCTTGTGTTGATGGTTTTGAGCTTGAAAAAATTTTTTCCATTTTATGATATTTTTTCTTTTGTGATGCGTTTCCCCTCTTGTCTTTGATGTTGTCTTGTGCTTCTGCTGTGTGAGTCTTTCCAAATTGATAGGCTCTTCTGTGTTGTTCTTAGACAAATTTGTTTCAATATGGGGATTGCTTATAAACCATTCTTTTTTTGCTTTTTAGCATATTTTTGATTTTTTGTTTATTTTGGTATTCCTTCCTCCGTTGTTTTATGACACCCCCCAGTTCACTTGTTTTACAATCGGGATTTTATTTTGTTCCGCTTGCTCTTTTTGGTTGTGCTTGCCAAGTAGTTATTTTTGTTTCGTCATGTTCATTAAAAATGTTGGTTATTGTCTCGACCTTATCAAGTGAAAGCAGCACAGAAAAATTTTTCTGCTTTTTGCGGGGAAGGATTCTGAATAGTTTTTCCTCTCTTTCTGGTTAAATTTTTAGCTGATGTTTTTTGGTTGTGACTTTTGTGGTTTCTAAAGTTCAGAGCACCAAGTGTGGCATTGGCTACGTCCTCTGGAAAAGTTTCCAGGTGCAGAATGGGCCGGGGGCCAGTTCAATACTTTTAAACAATACCCCCTTTTGGTTTACAGTTTGGGGAAGAATCTTGTATTGTACGTGTTTAGTTTTGTTGTTTTATCTTTTTATTTTGGTCCCGTCCCCCAAACCCTACCCCGGTTTTAAATTAAAAAACCTAATCATCTGGTGAAAAGTTCAAGAGTATTTTTTCCCCTTTTTTTCTCTAAATTTCCCAAAATCTTTTAAACCCCCCATAAAGGTTTATTGGGTTTAAAAAACAAAAAATCTTTCCTTTTCCTTTTTTCTCCATTCCCCTTTGGGCGGTTTTTTTAAAATTGCCATCTGTCCCCCCGGACCAATGGCCTCTTTACAAAAGCAACAGGATTTTTTTTTGTGTGGAATTGTTAGCTTTTGGTTTTAAGGGGTTGGTTTATGTCTTTCGAGGGATTTTGGGGAGGGTGGAGGGGGCCCCGTTTTAATGAGTTTTAACTCCAGGGGAAAAAATTCCCTGAACGGGGGGTCGAACCGGGGGTCAGATGCGGGGAATTTTTTAACCCTTTTCTTTCAAGTCCCGGGGATTAAAAGGATGTGGACAAAGTCTGAACCCTGTTCTGAGGCCATCTGTTACACACTTAGTTTCCCCTCACTATGGTGCCAACCCTCAAAGTCACAGTGATATTTTTGGACCTAAAAAGAGAACAGGCGTGACTATTAAACCCTCAAATTGATTTCACTGTTTGAGCTGGGAGAGTGCAAGGTTCTATAGATTTTTGACCCCCCTGTGGATTTATAAAAAAATCCCAAAACCACAGTGAAAGGATAAAAACATGTAAGTTGTTTTTTTTTAAACAGTAATGTAAACCTCTGAAAGATTTTGAATAGAGTGCGATTCAAATCGTTGAAGAAGTTCCCCAAGAAATTTTTGCTTTTTCTTTTAGACCCCTGACGGGGCAAACCCATGAAATTGACAACTTCAGAAATTTTTTCTGGAAAAGGGGGGGGGGAGGTGGTTTGTTTTCAAACAACATGGCAAAAATTGTGACACTAGGACAAAAAAAAATAAAAAAAAAAAAAATTTGGGCCGGTGGAATGTTTCCAATGGTTGAATTACAGTGCAATGGTTGAGCTATACCAGAAACGGGGGCCCCACCCCCACCACACCACACAAAACACCACCCCCGCCCCAAACCAGCACATACATACCACCCCAAACCCCACGCACACAACAATACATAACACACATATTCTTCTGGAACAGTCTTTTTTTTCATGATGTATCATTCACTTACATTGTTCGCGCAGAACGTGAGGCAGAAAACCATCCATGTATGCATGTTTGCATGTATCTATGTATGTTGTATGCATGTATGTGTGGGGCTTCAGATTAGAAGCAAAATTTTGCTGATGTAACAAATAAAAGGAATGTCAGGTTCAGAGCGCTTGCTTTCCCAAAAACCAATTTAAGCAGACGAGCAAGGTTCCCAATTATGAGTGACGTATGGTTTTTTGGGCATTAGTACGTTCATCAAGTGTAAATGGGGCCCTGCCTCTTTGGGGTCGGGGGAAGGGTAAAGCGCGGGGGGGGAGAATGGGGCCCCCCTCAATATGTGGCCCCAAGAAAAGCAAAGGTTTCGATGCCTTGCTCCCCTATGACCATTTTAAAATGTTTACATTTTTTTGATATGTGGAAGTTTGGGTTTATTTCCTGGTAAAGTCTGTGCTGATTAGTAGTTTTTCTCATTCCCTCACGGTCGTACCCTATGTTCGCAAAGCGTTCCAGATTAAAAGGGGAAAATTGTACCAACGAGGTTCAGAAAAAGGGAAACAACTCCCCCGTTAGCCAACAATTTATGATTTTGTGTTGAAATGTGTAAATTTCCTATAACGTGAAGTAAGGGTAGTGTTATAAATGTGTGTTTAAAAAATTTGGATTATTATTGTTTAAAAAAGAGTTCCGGCACAAAAGATTTTAATTGATTTTTCAGTGTATGGAAAATTGTTTTCAAGATTTTTTCCAAAGAATGGGGGAAATAATTGTCTGTAAAATAAACCTTATTTTTTGTGGATTGCTTTTGATACTCCCCCTTGGGACGGTAGTTCTAGTCAGAGTACCGCTTTTCCCTAGCCAAATTAATCAGCATGGGTGGGTTACTTTTGGTGGGGTTTGAGGCCTTGGCTTCATACTTCCCCCGGGGGTCCCCCACCCCGAAAATGGGTACCTCCCTTTTTAAGGGTCGGGGAAGGTTAAAGCGCGGGGAGAGGAGGTGGGCCGTCCTAAATGTGCTGCCCCTAAGAAGTGAGGTCTCGCCCCTCCTCGAAAGGTACCTTATGGTTAGGGGGACACCTTTACCTTTACCTTTTCTCCACTTGTTTGGGAAAGAATTGAATGTGTGATACAGTTCCCATTGTCGAAATTAGCCTTCTTTAAAACAAAAATACACAAAGATGCTACAACTGGGAAATAGGGAAAAAAAGTTCTTTGCAATTATCATAAGCAAGAAGTCAAAATTTATCTTTTTGAAGGGTTTTAAAAGTTTAGTTTTACACAACAATTTTTCCGACTTTAAAGGAATGACATAGACTTGTCTATATAGTATTTTTGGTTTTATCGTTTTTTATGGCTAGTGAATTTATAATAATTTGAAAAAATTAGTGCATCACACACCAGCTGTGATTTTAACCTGAGTATGACCCCAATTGGTTTAAATTTTAATGGGCAGCTGTTGTGAATTTGGGTTTTATTTTGTTTTTTTTGTTTTTGTTTTGTTTTTGTTTTTTTCAGGGGGGGGGGGGGGGGGTTTTTGGGATTATTTTTTGAAGTGAACAGCAGTGGTAGCTAAAACCAAAAACAAACAAAAGAGAGAGAGAGAGGAAAGAGAGGAGTGGGGGGAGAGAGAGAGAGAGGAGAAAAAGAAATAAAGTATCTCAGCCTTAGGCCATAATCTGGTTGGGTAGAAGAAAAATTTGGGAATGCCACAAGTGGGCAAAAAAAACCCGGATAACACACACAATACCCAAATCACTTCAGTGAAGAAAAAATGAAGACAATGCATAAATAATAAAAAATAATATGTATCAAACACAATTCACTTTTTGATCTAAATGTACTTCCTTATGTCTGGAAAAATCAATTAATATGTTTCTCCCAAAACATAAAAAACGAAACCTATTTGTTTGTGATGTAAATATTTAATACAACAAACTTTTTTTTTTTGTGGATGGAATATATATCTAGCGACAGCAGAGAGAGAGGAGGAGAGAGACAGAGACGAGAAGAAGAGAGAGAGAATTTTTTAAAAAGGTTTATTTAAAGAGGACAGTGGGGGGCGGGCACAAAACATGATCATATTGTGAACTTAATTATTTTTCTCTCCAAACAATAAAAAATGGGGATGGATTCCCATAAAAATGGTTACAGGTTAGCCCTTTTAATGGGGAAATTGTCAAGGGTGGGAGGGGAGCAGTTTCCCCAAAAACTGTAAAAATTAATTCAACACGACACAACTGCCCCCGTGACAAGGGAAAAAGAGGGGCCAATATCTCTTTTCCTTTTTTTCATAGTATGCAGCTTTACACCCCCAACACGAAAAATTCATGATAAACCCTACCCCCAATAGATTTACAGGAAAAGGGGGCTGAGAGGGGGGTGAGAGAGGGAAAGAGAGAGTTTTAGAGAGGAAGAGAGAGATAGGAAAAGAGGAGAGAATTCACACTTCACCTTTAGCAAAATTTAAACATTAAGGCCATGCCCATGGAAAGGGGGGAAAATGTGGTGTGAACAGAACGACATGTAAAAAAAAACTTTTCAAGTTCCAATGATATGATAACATAGAAAAATTTATGCAATAATGTTTCTTAACTGGGGAAAACTTTTAAAAAAGCTAAATTGCGCACAAATGTTTTTTTATTTGATGTCTTAAAACAGAAATCGAAATAAGCAAGGCTGCCTATGAACTTTTTTGGGATAAACTTCCCTCGTTATTAAAGAAAGGGCGATCAAAAAAAGTGAGTTCATCTTCAGCTGACACTTTGACATTTGGCCAAAAAATTAGCTTCATTGTACGTCGATGCGTAGACATGAACTTAATTTTCGCAAAAACCAAACCAGAAATTGGTTGATTAAATCGCAAAGTCTGCCTAATAATTGACGAATTTCTTCAAAATTGTGTGAAGTTGAATTCTGTATAGCAATTTTAAATAGTTGGGTATGAGTTTCCAACTTTGCCATCTGCACTACCCGCCGTTGGCGAAGAGTTTGTAAAAATGTTTTCAACATTTACCCCCTGATTTCCATGCATACCCCCGCCCGTTACATATGTATATGCGGACGTTAGTTTTCCCATTAGTTTTACCCACTGCATCTAAAAATTTTATAAAATATTATAGGCCTTAAGTGGTAAAAATTTTCATTAATCTTTTTAAAATTTAAACCCCAATAACAGACACATTTAACCCAAAATTAATATAGAGGGTACCCTTTTTTTTCCCCCTACACTAAGTCATTTGGAGTTTCATTTTTTTTACCCCAAAAAAATTTTTTTTAAACCAAATGATTTAAAAGGATCAATGTACGCGCACTAATGTCTAAACTCCATATTGTACGATGGCTGTATCTGAGCTAAAAAAAATTTTGAAAAATTTGAAAAAAAAATTTTTATTTATCGACGATAGCTTTTTCAATAAGAAAAAAATAATTTTTTGCTCTGTCAAAGGTCTTTAAGGCGCAAAAAACTCAAAAAGAGTAGAAAAATAATACCCAGATTCTATAAGCATTCCCCAACAACATTTCAACCCATCATCACCCATTTCTTTGGTGCCCAAAACCCCCCCCTTTTGAAAACATAATATTACTTTTGTTTATTTAACTTTAACTGTGTTTATTTGCTGATTCTTTAAAAATTTTTAATTGCATTGCAAACCAAACAACAGTTTTGAAGCAAAAAATTATCATCAGCCAAAAGTAAAATAAACAATTCTTCGAAAATCACTGTAAATCTTGCACCATGTCTTCCCTTTTCAATCAGTTTATTGCCCTTCATTTATAAAAAATGAAAACCAAATCGACTAAAAACACACCCGTTTTATTCTTGTGCGTTTATTAATCCAAACTTGTTACCAGATTGCTTGTTTTGAAACATCAAAAAATTTTCCTTTATTCATGTTTTTTACCAAACAGGCCCAAAAAAATTTTTTTATTAAAGGTCAAAACGCCTTTTTAAAATCTTTAAAAGCTTCATAAAGTTTACGATTATAGAAAAAAGTTTTTGAAAAAGCTGAAAAAGTATAAAAATTGATCTATTGTGGAATTGCCCCGCTTAAATCCCGCCTGTGTTTGCCCCGTTTTATTTGTTTTTTTTAGTTTTCTTTAAGTCTTCTGTTTAAAAACAACACTATATGTTTTATTCAAGTGTCTACAAAGAAATGCCCCCATGTTTTTGTTTCTTTCATTACCCCTTTTTTAAAAATGGAAGAAAAATAATTGCCTTGTTTTTGCCTTTTTCAACAGGTATTAAAAATATTGACAAGAAAGTCAATATTTTGGGTTTGCAAGGAGTTTGGAAAATTTCCCCAATAACCCATCAGGCCCCTGGAGTTTTGCGATTTTAAGTTTTTTTTAAGAGCAAACACAACTTCTTCTTGTTTTATTGAGCGATCCAGGACCAAAAATTTTATATCTTCACAGATGAAAAAATTTACAAACCGTTTTAACCCCAAATTTTTTTTTTAAATTTAAAAAAAAAAAAAATTTTCTGAGCGTTTTTGATTTGTTTCTTTAAAAGATTCAGGGTATAAAAAATTTCCGTACATTATTTTTTATTATCATTATCATTATAAATTACATTATTATTATTAAATTTTTTTTCCCATTATTAAAAAATTTCATAATAAATTTGTTTATCAGTATCAAAAATTCAATCGTTATAAAGAAAGGCTTTTAAGTGTTAAAACCCAATCCAACGCAATATTTTTTATTGGGGCTCCCTTCTTTTTTACCCTAAAAACTTTTTCTTATCCCAGTCCCCAAAAATTTTTTTGATTTTTTAATGTTAGATAAAATTTTTCCCCTCCCAAAAATTGTCATGAAAATAGATTTTTTTTTTTTTTAAACCCAATGTTTTTTTTGTACTCTTTTCTAGTTTTAACATTTTAAATCTCTTTTTGTGTTTTTTAATTTCTAGGGAAACGTCTTTTTTAATTTGCGCACATTCGTTTTTCATTTTTTTTCTTAAAACCAAAATCCCGCTGTCTTTTTATTGCCATCAACCCCAACAGTTTTTTTTATACGCTCTGCACTTTCTTTGATACAAAACCAAGGAAAATATTCCCAAAACATCATTTAAAAATTTTTTACCCAAACTTTCCCATGGCAGTTTTATTTTATCATTCATATCTGATTTATGTAATCTTTTTTAAAAGTCTTTTACTATATTTTCTTTTAAAAAATATCTTTTCTTTACTTTTAGCAAAACATTTGCTTGTTTTATAGGGAAAATAAAATTGAAAACAAAAACACAAAAAATTTCAGGAAAGGGTCTTTATTCCAAAAATTTAACACATGCAATTCAAAAAAAACATAAAAAGCTTTGTTTCAGATCAGAGGGGAAAATGAAATTTAAACGTTCCATGCCCCCACTATCTGTTTTTCTTCAGAGAGCCCTGGAGCCCAGGCCAAACTTCTTGCCATCACCAAGCTAAAAGTATACCAGAGCTGTGTTGTACTACGCCCCTGTAGGGGTTTAGTGTGGGGTGACGGAAGGGATCTTCCCCAAACTTCGACCTTTTACACGTTCCCTCCGAAGAATTCTCCGGATTTTTTGGCCAGAGAAGATCTCAAGAAGACCTATACGGAGAGCAGGAGGAAGAAGGGAACCATCATCCCAGAGGGGTTTAAAGGGGATTGGGAAAATCCTCCAAAGAGACCACAGTCAATCACAAGAACGATTGCACGGGACCCCGAAGGAAGGGGGGAAAAAGGGAAAAACCCCAAAACCCCTGGAGGAGGACTGTAGAAAGTGAGATAAAGGGCCCATGCAGCCTTTGGGGTCAGTGACTAGGTTAGCCAGGTTTTGGCAGGAGTGAAAGCGTTTGTTGCTGCCCCACACACCACGGGTTAATGGTTGATGATGGATTAAAGGGGATGTCATGCACCAGGGGCCTGTTTTTCCCCTCATCGCCTGCTTAGGGGAGGGGTTTTAAACCCCCCGCCCTTTTCCTCACGAACTCCCCAACGAGAAAAACTTTGCCTACAAAGATGTTGCCCTTAAACTTTGCCTTGGGTTTGAATTTTTTGACTTTCTGTGGGTAAAACGCGAAGGATAAAAGGGAGGGGTGATTGGAACCCGCCGTGAAATATCGAATTTAGTAGTACCCACAGTCAAGTTTGTAGTAATTTTATTCGAAGAAGGTTTACATTCCCCAAAATGTTCGCCAAAACTTGTTTGCGACCCCATGAAAAAACAAGGTTTTTTTTTTTCGAGATCGATTCTAGACATTGATTGTCACAAAATCATGTTCTGTTTTTCTAACGTTTATTTTTGATGATACAGTTCTTTGATTTTCCCTTTATACTGTCCAAATTCAACCCGATTTATTTAATTGACTTTCGCTGGGGTTTCCTGCACATGTCTATTTTGGCTCATGTATTCAGCTTTGTCTTCTTAGTCGTGTGATTCCCTTTCGGCGAGAGGTTAGGGGAGGGCAGCCCCGGTCTGGGGGGTTTACCTGATGACGAGGAGGGGGGAGTTCCCGGGTTTTGGGCCGGGTTGGCCTAAAGTTTTCCCCAGGCCGGAGCTGATCACCCCCACCGTGATGCAGGAACAAAATTTTTCCCCCAAAACGGTACAGGAGGTCAGCCCAAGAAGACGGTTACAGGAGGAATTTCCCATGGTCAACCGTATTGCCCTTTTTGAGTGCATTTCGCCCACATGAATGCAGGTTTGGGAAAGTACCCTGTAGTGTTAAAGTCCCCCTGGTGGAAGGCATGGTACCTAAAAGATAGGGTTCCCCCAATTTATGGCACCAAACACATGTCTGTGGGGTAGAAATTAGGGAAAAACTTAATGATGCCCACACCGTTGTAGCTTGTTTGCAGTGTTGCCACACCCGGGGAGAAAAGGGAGAGGGGAAAAGGGGTGAAAGAGAGGGAGAGGGGAAAAGAGAGGGGGAAGAGAAAAGTGAAAGAGAGGGGGGAGGTACGGAAGGAAGGGAGGGAGGGAGGGAGAGTTGAGAAGCCCTTAAAGAACTTTAAATTCCGAAATGTTTTTTAGAAAACTCCCCAATAATCTAACTAATGCACACATTTTTTTAGACGGAGAAAACGTTGATGCAAACAACACAACAATGCATTGCAATACATTGCAGGGTCATACAGTGCAATACAAAACACAATAGGATCAATACCTCTCAAATGATTTTCAATTAGCAGTGATAGACCTTGCAGTAGGGCAGATGACCTTGGCAATATTGTAAAACTTTTATATGAAGCACCACTAAAGCTAGGCTAGGACACCAGTCCAGAAAGGTTTGTTTTTTTAATTTTCATCCAAACATTGAGATGATTGATTACTTAATGCTTGTGGGTTTAATTTATACAAACAAGTTCCTACTTGATATTGCAGGTTGATATACAAGAAGATCACTCTAGCGGAAAAGAACTGGAGGGAAATTGGGCCATTTTTTAATACCTTGGAGCCATCATAAGTGGGGGGATCGAAGACCCCAAAAACCCAGCAAGAGGGCACAAAGCAGCAGCAATGGGAAGACAAGCCCTATGGAGAGACGAAACTCCCCCCGGAACCAAGGTAAAGTTATAACGCGCTAGTCACCTCAATCATGCTTTACGCAGTGAGGCATGGCACTGAAGCAGACTCAAAGGAGGATCCAAGCAGTAAAAATGGATGCCTCAGAAGGCCTTTTGGGATCTCATACAAGGACAATGTCCCAACAATAAAAGCCCGCAGAATGATCATCAAAAAAGTGCGGGACTATAAAGACCTACTGCCACGGCAAAAAAGAGGAAACTCAGATGGTATGGGCAAAACAGCTCAAAAGGGATTTGCAAGCCATCCTGCAAGGACGTCCAGGGAAAAGAGAAGCGGGGCAAAGTTGAGAAAGGGGGCCGAGACACCCGTGTTGGAAAGGGGGGATCGTGTCACCCAGGCATCGCCACGACGCGAAGGGGGCCCGTGGTCCACCGTTGTCCCCATGCAGCCCCCTCGCCCCTGGCGGGTTAGGGCCATGAACGTGAACATAAAAAAGAAAAAACTGCTTATGTTTTGACTATCAGGAAAAAAGGGGTGTTTTTTTTGCAAAAAAAAGCAGGATTCTTTTCATGTTAAAGAACCCTTTTGGGCCCCCTGTATACAACAGAAAAATCCAAAACTAAATTTGCCATTGAGAAAAAAGAATCACGATGGGTGTATTGAGGGGAGAAGCCGGGCAGACTTTTAAGATAAAATCTGTGTGTACAATGTTGCAATGGAAGAGGTAAAGCAACTAACGAAAAGAAAGAACGAAACAAAAAAACATAACAAAACTATGACGAAGCATTTATAAAACAATGCAACAGCCCTTTATATAAAGATGATGATGATTTGATGTGTTTGATGATGATGAGGGGATGTTTGGGGAGGGTAGATTATTTTTTTTATATAGTTAAACATTCACATCTTTCATCTAAACATTCATCCATCATCATCATAGGGGAGGAAGGGGAGGAAAAAAAGAAATGGACAGGGGAGGGAGGACTAAAAAGTTTATTTGTACATTCTTGTACGTACGCATGCAGATACATCGAAAAATTGAAAGAAAGTAATTTACCTTATTCTTGGGGGCACATATTAAACACTTTAAGAAACTATCGATGTATGGGGCTAGGTTAATGTTTAGTCTATGGGGGACAAGCGGTTGTTGTGTTCCTATTTTGGTGATGTTTTGAAAAGTAAGCCTTTTTTAAAAAATATTTATTCTAATCAATACAATTTAAAACGACACAAAAAAAATGAACCCAAACCCCTTATACTTACAGTACCTGCTCCATTATTCGGGAAAATAATAAATAAAGAACACAGGTTTTCAGTCTATGCAATCAAAAGTTACAGAAATTTTGATTTTACATGGTTTTTTTTGGGTAAAAAATTGCAGTATTTTTCCAACCCACGCTCATGGTTTTTTGCCATTCAGAACTGGGTTTAGTTTAAAAGAGAAATGTCAGGGATGCCGCACAAAGCTAGGCTGCCCCGGTTATTTTTCCCCCTTTTTATTCATCCACGGCTTCCCAATCAGGAACCCTTCATGATGCTGCAAAACCCGGGGGTCTCCGTCCTTCAGTCCACCCCCCCACCACGTCCCCAAACAAATAGATGCAGCAAATTGAAGATTGCTTTCCCGGTTGATGCTGGCAGACTTTTGCAGACGTTGTAGGTGGTCATCGTGATCTGTCACTGTTGCATGCCTCTCTGCTTTCCTTTCGCTTTTTGTCTTTCCTGCCCTTTTTTTGTCCCAGATTTTTCCTGTTTGTCCCCGCTGCTTGGTGGTAAACTCCGAAGACAGTAGGAGTGTAGTTTTCCATCCTTGGGTTTTGTTTCGTAGAACTGAGTGTTCAGCCTGAAGCCTTTAATGATTGGCAGATTGTCAACCCTCACAGCTAGGGCTTAAGCCAAGGGAAAAAAACCCCTCTTTTGGAAGAGATGAATCCAGCGCGGGGACGGGACTGAAAAAAAGTAAAGCTATGTCTTGCTGCCTCATTAGGAAGACTGCCTGTGTGAAGGTGTCGGGTTTAGCTTTGGCCCAGGAGGGGTCATTTCCATTTGCTCGTGGGTGTTGTACTTGCAACATATAACATGGTCTTCGTGAATTACGATGCTAGATATTTTTTGGGGAAAGCTGAAACAGCTTTTGACAAGGAGGTAAACTTATAAATGTACAGAATAAATTAATACAACTAAGCTCTGAAATTAGAAGTAAGTTTCAGACAATGCATTTTAGTGATGTTGATAAAAACATGAATTTCCAGAAAATCATTTGTAACGTGAAGTTTACTGTTAGATTTTCGATCTTGGTTTTGTCATGTTCCAATTCAATTTTTGGAAAAATACATAACGGAAGTGATTCCGGAAAAAAAACAACTTTAGGTTAGTTTTCAAAGAATTCTGAACTTGCATTATATGTCAAGATAATTTCAGCAGCTTTTGCGTATGCCAAACATTTTTTTTTGGGGGTTTTTCACAGTTCTTTCATGTTTTGTCTGTTGAAATCCTGTTCACAATATAAGCATGAGTACACACAAATGCCAGAGCACAGAATTTCCAGATCTTAGTGGGATGCTGTCTATACTGTCAGCAACCCCCCGAGATTTTAGAACATGGCACAGTGCCTACTCAAATGCTGAAATTATATTTTGTATTGTTCAGTACTTCTAAAAATTACATGTCCTCTATGTCACCCAAATTTAAAATTCATTAATAGGGTCTAAAACAATCACTACATAAAAGTTTTTTACTTCAAAATTCCTGTTTTGGGAGTTTGTTTCATAAATGAAAAAAAACTTAAGTATAAAAGCTACTCCTCACATTTAAGAAAAAAATCATGTAATAAAAATTTAATTTAACGTCTTTTCACATTACGTTATATTAGAAATCATGTAAAGTCGGAGTATGGCTGTCTACATGGTGATATAATTAAAAACCACCATATACTCATTTGTCATCCATGGTGTACTTACAGTCTTACAGTGCTTTCAAAGCCTGATGAGTGAGTCACAACACATATTCTAAGTGACCCTGAGGGTGTTAAAATGGGGAACGCCCAACAAAATCATGTAACAGGTCATTAAGCACAGTAGCCTATATTTCTAAACCACAACCAAATCCGGATATTAAGATGTGTAAATGTGTAAGGAAGATGAATCTCTTTATGATGCAGTGTGTGTGTGTGTGCGTGTGTGTGTGTGCCTGCGTGTTAGTGTGTGTGTGTGTAAGTGTCTGTCTATATGTGTGTATGTGTATTTGCATGCCTGTGCATGTGTGTTAGAGAAAGAGAGACAGAGAGACATATTTATTTTATTTATTCTTTTATATCGAGGATAATGGAATGAGCACTCATGGGCATTTTAACATCCAGTCCCCGTGTGTATGCAGTTTTTGTCAATTTTGTCATATGTTTCCACCGGCACACAATGGCCCACTTTTACGAAAAGCGGAACAGAATTTAATGTGTGCCAAGATGTTCTGCATGCGTTCGAACATGGGGCCTCGGTTTATAGTCTCATCCGAAGGACTTTGTCACTCAGTTTGATTTTTTGTCAAACTGGGAAGAAAGGGCTAGGCTGGGAATCGAACCCAGAACCTCACGGTTTACTTGTTGGTAGACAAACGTCTTAATCATCCTGCCACCTTCCTTCCAAAAACATAGACATAGACAGAGGGAGAGCTTTTAAAGGTAATTCTGCATGCCAAAATGGTCGCTACTACTACCAAGTAATCCATAATATTCATAATCACAAACATATAGCAGAATAAAGTAAAAGGTATTCTTATTCTTCATGACTTACCATTTTCAACACTTTAGGAAGCCCTTTCCACATTTATTGTTTGATGACTCAGTGATGCACACTTGCCGCTCAAGTCGTGGATATAGCTTACGGTTGAATAACTCTGTTTTCCGTGCCTCCCACATAGCTGTCAATAGTCCTTGACCCTGAAGCGTGTCCTTCACCCTACCGGAAAAGAACAGCACTGTCTGCCCTCCATCCAAGAGAAGGGAGCTGTAAAATCCAACCTGTGGCAGAAAAACAGGTGTAAGAAAAAGTGTTGTGGACACTGCTTTAAAAAAAAGTTTTAACACGGAATAGCTCATGCAATACCTTTCAGATTTGCTAAAAAATAAATGAAAACCAACCAGATAAACCAACAATCAATTAACCAACTGTCTAAGAACCATGCTAGCGAAGCAAGTGATCAACTAGCTACCCGATCAATTAATCAATTAAAAAAAGCAGTTTATCTCCAACCTGTTTTAAAATGACACTCAATGGGGGGGGTGGGGGGGGGGGGGGGGGGTTGGAATACAAAGAAAGTGACAAGAATGTTCTAAAAATATACTGGTTTTCTTTTGTGATCTCTACAAAGGTTTAATCATTTAATAGTCGTTTTCATGACAAATTCCTCCAAAGCTCTGCATCTGCTCTTTTAATATCATGAACTATTAAACATCTATCTGTCTTCCTTTTAACATAAGTCTTTGTGCTGTACATTTTAATCTACTAAAACAACAGTCTTTTTAAAATTGGAAGTATGTATAAATTTGTGATGAAGAGTAGAAAGCAGTGCTGAGTAGTGTCCAATAACATGTAAAGTCATGGGGGAATGAGATATCAGAGACCTCACTTCTCTCACTCACTCACTCACTCAGTCCCATGTCCCAAAGGACGTAGGGGGGACTTGAGAGAAGACGCAACAGAGATTGTTTTCAATGCTTCATGATCCTGTGTAGCTAGTAGAAGGTGTTATGTTCTGTGATGGGGTTTGGTGCGTCAAGATCTTTGATGTTTGTTAAACCCATGATTTCTTTTGGCAGGCATCTTATTTTCTTGCCTTAAAACTGTTCTTGCAAGATGGTTTTTGATCTAAGGGGTTGTGTTTTGTTAGTGTGACCATATCTCATCAGTTTTCTCTCTTTACGGTGTGAGAGCAAAGGTTCTTTGGGGCCACATGCTTTTTGATTTTTTTTTCCACATAGTTGTTGGTTCGTGTGCTTTGTTTGTTATTTTGAGGAGTCTTCTGTGGCACTGTTCTCTAAATGCTGGAATTCCTCTTTAGCTTTGCTGACAGAATCATGAGTCACTGCCATATTGGAGAATAGATATCACGGGGCTTGTGTAGAGGTGGTATTTGGTGCAGAAAAAAAAGGGGGCCTTTGTTGTTGTTGCTTCTGATGATCTCCCGGTCTGGCTAGAGCAGATGTTGCGGTTGCAATGCAAGCTTTTCACTTCATTGTTTGTTGTGCCATATTTTGTTAGGGTTGGAGCCTACGTATTTGATTTGTGTCACCTCTTCCAGTATTTCTCCATTCATCTTTATTTCCGTGCTGCATTATTGCATTGCTTGACACATGGATCTTTGATTTCTGTCTCGACTGAACTCCATGCCGTACGTGCTCACTCGTCTGATAGAATATCGGTGAGATTTTGCAGCAGTTCTGTTTGCTGCCACCCATGGGTCAATGTCTTCTGCAAATCTGAGGTTGCAAAGGGGTCTTGTACCAATGGAGATGGAAAGTTGGTGTTTTGTAGTGTCTCTTCATGATGTTTTTTCGAGGAAGACGGTTTGAAGAGTACAGGGTGAGAGAAGGCAGCCTGACGGACCTCAACCGTGGCTTGAAGAACTCGCCAAGTATGATTTGTTCATAAAAACTGCACTTCTTGCGTTCTCGCTTACAGTGCCTTGATGACTTCAATGAGGCAGTTAACATTGTTAAGTGCCTGAGTAATTGCCACGAGGCCTCATGCAACTGGTTAATGGCCTTTTTGAAGTCTATGAAATTGTGATACGTCTTTTTGGTGTTGGAGATGTTTCTCTATCAGAATTCTCCAGATTGAAAATTTGTTTCCATTGTGGCTGCGTTTTTTGATCTAAAGCTGGCTTAATGTTTTGCCGAGAGTTTTTTCCGCCCTAGTGGTTTTTCAGTCTGTGAGGTCTATCCTGCAGCTATGATCTAATAGGATTGTTATGAGACTGATGGTTCTGTAGATATGGCATTGCTTGAGGTTTCATTTCTTTGGTAGCGGGTTATATCGATGAGACTGTGTTCATTCTTGATTTGGCCATTCTTTGGTGTCTTGAATCTTCTGACAAAGTTCTGTGAATATCTTGCTTTTTCATTCCATCATTTTATGAGTCAGCTGGGATGGTATCGATTCCAGGGGATTTTACTTCTTCAATTGTTTATTAGCTGTGTCTAATTCTCTCCTTAGTATTTGTGGGGTCTTTTATCTTGGTGTTCAGGGGGTTTGTCAGAGAAACTATGTTGGTTTGGGCGTACGTGGGTAGTTTATACAAATCCTCACAGTATTCCGTCCAGCGTTGGGGGGTTGATTGCTTTCATTAAAATATTTCCTTCTTTGTCTTCAATAACTGAGGCTTTAGGCTGTGTGGTTTTTGTTTGTAATTTCAGAGTGTCGTAAGTTGTTTTGTGTTTCCCTTGGCCATTCCAACTTCGATGCTGTTGCATTGTTCTTCTATCACCGCGTCTATTGGCGTCTTTACTCTTTTTTCCTGACTTCTCTGAGGCTATCCCTGTATTGCTTCTTGACTTGTGAAATTTTGATTATAGCTCTTCTATTTGTGCAGAGGTCAAGAACCTCATTTGTCACCCAGGTTGTTTCTTTGTTCTGCTTTTTGCTAATGTTTCTTTACTGCTGTCTTAGCACTTCTTTGTTGTTGTTGGCTAATGGTCCAAATCAATGTGATGGGCTGTGATGCGGCGAAATTTCTCCAATGTTGGCTTGGATAGATTCATCCAACCACGGTAGGCGTCTTTGTGTTTTTCAGATCAAATCTGATGCGTGGGATTTTTGCTGTTGTTTTCTTTAGGTTTCAGTTTGATGGTGAGTAAGTACAGGGTCGTGGTCAAATTGCAATGTCAGCTCCTGGGAATGTTCCTTGTGTTTGCCTTGTTTATGCTGGATTTGATCTTTGGGGTGACAGAATGTAGTCAGGTTTGATTGTGAATCAGACTCCATTTGGTGAGTGCTGGTCGCATTTCTAGATGGGCTTGTGAGGGTTGGATGTGTGTTAGCCAGAGTTAGTCTGGCTTCTTTGCAAAATTCAGCAGCCGCTGTTATCTTTTTATTTGTTCTCCTAGTCCATGCATTCCTGTAGTTCCTGTCAGGGTTGTCATAGCATTTTGGTCCCACTTAGCATTCAGTCGCTTTCCTCAATAACAATGTTTTTTGGGGCTTCTTGGAGATTGTCGTTTTCAAGCTGTTCATAGATTCTTTCCTATGATGGTCATCATCGTATCAAGATGTTGAGATAATGGTGTTGTTGCGAGATTCTGGGGTTTTGCTGAAAACTCTGTTTGAGATGATGTCTGCTGGATACTGGGTGTGCAGCTGATGATGCTTGACACAATCTCTTTTCCTGACAATGAAAGCCTTACTTCGTGTTGATGTTGCTTCCTCTCCTCGCACTGTACCAATCTTGAGTGGCTCGTCTACAGTGGTTGTTTCTCGAGTCATTCCATTGACTTCGGAAAGCCCTTATTATGATGTCCCATTTATATCTTCTTAGTGTCCTGTGTGGAGTTTCCTGTACTCTTCTGTTTGATAATAGAGTCCTTACATTCCATGTTCCGATGGTTACTCCTTTAGCTGGAAGCTTTAGAGTTGGTTCTTCTCCAGAAGCCCACTTGGTACTCCCACCCTGGAGGCTTGCAGTGGGTAGTGCGGTCGTTGTTGATCCATACCTCGATCGATCCGGCATGTCTTTCTGTTTTGTTTTCCCCATCATGTCTTGCAGTGGGACTTTGAGGATGCCTTGGTGGCGCTTTCTCATCTCAAAGACTCCTACTGGTGGAGCAAGAATGCACCAGCCCTCACAACGTTTCTGCCGCCAGTAGGAAGTGGTTACTGGGGTTGTGGGTGGGGTTAAGGACCCGATCCAGATGTGAGGTTGAGTGCCCAAGTGAGGACCCAGTGCTCCCGTCCATCCCGTGGGAGGCATACTGTTAGGTTTACAAAGGTACCCACCACTCTTAAGCTACCCCATAACCCCACTTCTCTGGGGCAGTATATTGGGCCGGTGCTTAACTCCTCTCCCTTGCTACATCCACCTTCTCTGACCTTGAAGTGGCAGGTGCCCATTACAGCTGGGGGAACTGTGAGGGGGGAGGGAGGCGCAAACGGTCACTCATCAACTGGTAATCAACTGGAGGCACATATTTGGCTGGGGGAACGCGTTGCTTGACCACTGAGTACTCCAGGAAAAATATATGTTCACAAAAATTCTACATTTTCTGTCCCAAAAGCTTTTGCAATATCATCAATTACTTTGTTGCTATCAACAAATGTATAGTATTGTGTGTGTATTCTTAAGGAGTAAAAAAATCAACATTTTCTTGTAAAAATGTAATTGGAATTCCATATCACTTTTATATTAATGTTAGTTATATTTCTATCTAAATTCATTTAGTTTTTGTTCAATCCATCTTGAAATAACTGACGTTGTTCAGTAGTTAAAAGATGTTAACATCATTATTATTGGATTTATCTTGGTAACCTTGATTGTTTATGTTTTGGTTTTCTTGTTTCTGTGTTAGTTTCTATTCTAAGAAGGCAGGTCAGTTCTTTTTTAATTAAAAATCTTTTACGAAACTAACTTATTCATTTTGATCATTATTAGTGTTACGTATTTCTTTATTTCATAATAGCTGATTTTATGGTAGTTTCCATTACCTGGGGGGTCAATGACATTTTATTGTTTTTATTTCATGTTGATTGACAATTACTAAAACTGTTTTAAAACTTTTGATAGGTTGGTTTGGATAGTTATAGTGATGTACAACTTTCATTCATGGGAGTAATATGTTTGTGATATGTTTTTCTTTAAGTCATTCTTTGTTTTGTGTGTGTTTTTTAGCGTTTCTTCTGTTTCCAATAAAAAATATACTTTAACATACTTTAATCATAGTTAATCGAATTATCAGGATTTGTTCAAGCTGAATGTTTTGTATCTGCATAGTCAATAAAAGGGTGGTTGATGCACGTAGAATCTGATCTGCATACCCTGAAGTCAAACATTTGGTGTTTTGCAAGTCCCCTGCTCAGTAGAATGTTATTTGAACCGGTTTCTGTTATGTTAATTATCAGTGCATTGTACCTTGGGGATTTCTACCACCATGGACAGTTATATTAACATTAATAACTATATTAGACTTGAGAATTGGCTGTTGGGCAAGGCATCCACATTACTGTCAATGAAGATGATACGATTCAATGTTGCACAGCTTGTTCATTGCAGACTTTCACATATGATTTACAAGGTAGGTGCATCCAAATACTGTCAATGGAAGAAGATTACAGATTCAATCGTGCAAACTTGTTCCTATTGCGCAGACTTCACATATGTTTACAAGTAGTTGTAATACCGAATCACCACCTTTATTCCATTATTCTACTTGATTCTTCTCAGTCTGACTATCGAGCCAACCATAGCACTGAAAACCATTTCTAGTGCACAACATTAGATATCTTTGCTTAGTACATGTTTAGAAAACTTTTGTAAAGCAAAAGAAACAACAATACCTCCTTCATATTTTTAGTACAAGGTAGACCGAAAGCTTACAGTTTTATAATCAATTCAAAATCAGATTCAACAACCTGACACCCACCTGCCTAACAATCACTCCTAGAAGAAACTTTGGGTCAAGTTCAAATGCAACTCATATCGCTGTGGAGCATCACTAGACAACTTCTTTGTGGGCTATCACATATCACTGCACAGAAAGAGAGGGGAACAAGTGGTTTGTAATGTCACCGTGATTACTTATTCCATTGTTCTAATTTGAAGAAAGGGGTTTACACACACACATACATACAAATGGTTCAAAATATCAGCAGAAAGATCGGTCAAATTCAAGCAAAATAAAGCAAAACTGACCGTTTAACTTTGACTTTGTACACAAAACTTTGCACACCTATTCCTTCAACAAGATGAGGGTAGGTGGAAGGGAGATAATCCAGGCCATGATATATGTTACAATTCAGGTCTTTCACTTGCTGATAATCATCCAGTGTGGCTGTGGTCAACTCTCCTTTCTCAGTTGTAACTCTCAGCCTTGGGATTGCTGCACACAGCAAAGTGGACATGGAATTTAGTCACATTTATTTAGTGATAGACTTGACAGTAGTCACCTTCAGTACCTATCAAATGTTGAATACCATTCCCCATCATGTGTTGGTTTTGCATCACAAAATATATGTTTTATTCCGGCTTGGCTGTTATGCTGTTTTGCTGTGAAAACAAGAATAAAATTGTGTGAATAGCTGTGTTAGCTATAAGACTCTCTGGCTTTTGGTAGAATTAGAAGAAAGAATGGGGTAAAGCAACAACAATGATCATAATGCCTTGTGGATGTTAACTCAGAATTTACAAAACAGAACACCACCAAAGTGACCCAGCAGCAGTGAAGATCCCTTGGCCCCCATGGTGCCCTGACATTGATGGGCCCCCTTTAGGTTTTGGACTCTCAGGATGTGCCTTATCCTCTGTGACTTTTCTGTCCTGTTCTCACACGTTTCTCATTGCTATAACTCCACCCTAACTATACCTATATTTGTTATGTTGCATCCTCAGACTCAGAATGCACATATGGTACATCTCAATGGCAGGTCGCCATTGAAATACTAAGTTTGAACCAGCCCTGTACTGGCTGCAGGGTCACTGGATGACTACCTTCAGGAGTGCCTGTTCTGAGGACCACACACGCGACATTACTAATGACCTCAGTACTGAATATTGTAACTGCTCAGTCACAGACGCCAGACTCAATGAGGGACGCCCAACAAGGGGGTGACCACCAAAAAGTCCCTTCGAAGGCCTTCTCCATTCGAACTCTTCACCCTGCGGGCTTTGTTTGTTAATAAACTCACCACAGGTGCAGAAGCTGTATTGAGGAATCAAAATTTGAGGTCATCATGAGACCAGAGCAAACAGCGATCGAAACAGGGAAAAAGTTTTCTTTTTCATTTGGATTGCATGATGATTCATGTGTTAAGGACGGTGTAATATTACTGCTTTGAGACTGCTTAACAGGGCAAAATCTAGGCTATCTCCCTTAAGTTTTAAAAACAACAGAAAAATATCTCAGTCTGTCCTCTTTCTGGTCTGTATGCTTGCTATTTTTTTAATAGTCGTGTCTGTTTCTGTTTATCTCTCTATCGCTCCTTTCTCGTTTCTCCCTCTTTCTCTTGTATCTGTCTCTATTGTCTCTTGTGTATTGATAGATCGATATCTCTGTGTGTTTTGTGCGTGCAGTGCTTGCGTGTGCTTGCGTGTGCGTGTGCGTTTTGTCATCTGTTAACAACTAAAGTTAGTCTAGTGAAAATTGTATGTCTATTCTGGGATACAAAAGGAAAATTTTAAGTTACACATCTGCTTCTGACCATATGTTTTTATGATTAGAATAATGGTTATCATAAAAATTAGTATATGGAATTTTAAATCTGTGCAAGAAACGCCACGTGCTGTGCATTCCCTAAGCTTACCACATCCATGCTACACAAACACAGCCAAACATCGCCAATCGCACACACATACTTATACACAAAAACACACACGAAAACACACATACACACAATCAAAATCTCTCTCTTCTCTCTCTCTCTTCTCTCTCTCTCTCTCTCTCTCTCTCTATCTCTCTCTCTCCTCTCTCTCTCTCTCTACTCTCTCTCTCTCTAGTGCAACATACACTCACACATCACACACCACACACACTGCGCGCACACACACACACAACACACACACACACACAAACACACACATACATGTTACAATCTTTTAAAAAAAACTACCGGATACTAGCTCTATGTAATTTGACGACATATTTACAAAAATATTTTTAAAAGCTGCAGACTGTTCTAATCCCAGATGTTCATTGTTTAAGTCTGACACACATACAGGAGACATGTTGTGGAACAAAACCTCCTAAAATGGTGTTAAAAAGAAGAAAAAAGAAAGTAGCATTCAAAACTTATGTACAAAATAAAATCTGCAGGTGACCATCGTTTGTAAAAACTAGCTAATAAAATATGTGATAAAATCATTGAACAAATTAAATGTAAATTCTGGTCCAACTTTTGTAAACAGGAGGTTTGTACTCATAAGGATCTGCAAAAATGTATGGAAAAATGTTTTTAAAAAATGAAGCATGGTAATCGGCAGCCATCTTGTCGATTCGTAACTAAAGATAAAGAGTTCTACTCTAATTCTGACAAAGCTGAAGTTTTCGTTAATATGTTTGCTTATACCTTGAGCAATACGTGTCTTTAGACAATCAGAATTTGCTTTTAGAAATAAATAAACACAAGATCCTTTTCCTAATGATACATTATTTATAAACACACCAATTACATTGCTACGATTTGAGGACATTATTCGATCTCTTAGTAATAAGAACACTCCCGTAGGAGTAGAGGCTCTTTTCAATCAAATGTTGAATCATTTACCAAAAAACTAGTTCATTTTACTAAACAAACTATTCCAACAGCACTAGATAAAAGCTAAAGTATGTCAAGTCTGGATGCAGTCTATTTGCGTTCCCATATTAAAACTAGGAAAATTAAAAAGGGATACAAAACGTTGTATAGACCTGTGCGGCTGACTGCACATAGCTCAGTAAATTATGAAAAATTTAAATATGAAACAGAAGATGTAATGCTGTAATAAAAATAAATCTTCCCAGTAAATAGGGTAGGATTTCGAAAAGGGAAATCAATTATGGGGCCACTAGAAAAGCTACCAACCCAGTAAAAACATTTATTTGCACAGCGAAAAAGTGTAAGTTCCCACTTACTTGATATAAATAAAGCTTATGTCAAGGTATTGGGCATGCCAGAATTATTATAAACTAAAATGTATTGGTTATTGTAGTTCTATGTACCCTTCTTAAAAAGATTTCTTAACAAGAAGAAGCATTCACAAAAGTTTGACAATTAATTATTCCCCATTTACATTTCTACATATGGGTGTACCAGAAGTTTCTGCGATTGCGCCCCTATCTATTTAATATTTTACTGTATAACCACTATAAGTGTGCATCTGATGATGTTTTTCTGGTCAAATATGCTGATGGCCTTTGTATGTGGAAAAGTGTGGCAATGAAAATGATAATAATAATAATACTAATATATGGAATTTATATAGCGCTGAATCTTGTAAAAAAAAAAATCGAAGCGCTTGCACTCAATCATTTACAGGCATGCAACTCTCCTTTAAAACATATGAACATCAGATTTCAAACCATGCACGCGCACGTAGCACGCAGAAAGCACACACACGCCCCAAACACACACACACACTCCGAACACATTTAAAAGTAAAAAATTGCTGTTGAAAATTGGGGACAGATATTTGGGGGGAAGTCTCAGGTAGGAAAAAAGTTGTTTTGGGGCTGGTTTGAAGGTATCAAGTGAAGGCTTTTGTCGAAGTGAAAGAGGGAGGTTTTCCCCAGGGGGATGGCCCAAAAACAGAGAAGGAGGACGGCCAACAGTGGTTTGTTTGAACGGGTGTTCGAAACACAAAGTATAACCCAAAAAGAAATGTAACTATGTTAGAAAATTAGTCAGTTGGCTGGATAGGGTTGAAAATACATTGTGGGAAAAAGGGTTCAGTCTTTCTATAGAAAAGACACAGATTGTGTTTTTAAAAGTGTGTGATCCTGCAAACTTTTTTTCTAAAGATTGGTGAGCAGTTTTGATTACAAGCCATGGAAAGTTTTTGGTATCATATTTACCTCAAAGTAAAAAAAATTTCATTCGAATATATATATTATATATAATATTAAAAATTTATAGCTATATCTTTCTAACTATATATATAAATTATTTAACCAGACAAACCGAAAATTTGATATTTAAAGGCAATCAGAAAAATATATGGGCACGGAATCAAAGTACTAAAACATTTTATATTTTTCTGGTTCGCCAAATAACAAGTTCAGAATTATTCTTCGTGTCCCCAAGTATCTACTATAAAACATTCAAAGTTGGGTTGTTAACCTTCTATTAGCTTTGGGAGCTAAATTTTTTGCATCTTCTTTGGGAACATACAGAGAAATAAAGTACTACCTTTAGAGATTTTCTTAATTCGCGGCTTCAAGTACTTTTGAGAAGTTAACTATTGAAAAAACAGTATCAAAAATTTTTAAAAAATTTCCTGACTCAATTTCCAAAAAAAGACCTAAAAATAATTTCTTTTTTTTAAAATTTTCATTGCGTGACTTCTCAGGGGGGTAAAAAAAAATCTTAGAGAACGGCAAAATGCACAAGTTTGTATCCCCTTGTAAAAAAGGGGAACAATGGGCAAAGTTTTATATCAATCATTTATTTTTTAAAATAGAAGACATTAGCTTATTCGTGGTTCTTTGAAAAGGGTGCCCCAGAAAACACAATCCTTTCTATTTAAAAATTACACGGGGGGACCCCCTTCTAAAAAAAAAATTATACAGGGGGATTTTATCAACTCTGAATGTTGAAAAGACATATATTGGCAAAAAAGATTCTTTTCTTACTGCTCAATTACTGCTTTTTTGATGACTTGTATTTCCTGCTGGATTTTCCAAATTATTTTTCAGATTTTTTCTGTGTTTACTCAAAACCCTGTAAAAAGTCCCTTGACATCAAATGAATGCTACACAGGAGCTTTAACGAAGTCAGTCATCTGAAAAAAGTGCCTAATTTTGAAAGGTTTTAATGTTCTTTTTTTGCTGGGGTTTCCTTGTCATTGTGGTTCTTTTTTAAGCGAAGGTTTATGAAGCAGCAAAAACAAAAAACATTTTGTTTTCAACTGTCTTCAGGGGCTTCGTTCTTATCATTAAGGCTAGCATTCTTCAAAAAAGTTTTTCTGGCAAAATGTGAAAAATAAACAGGGGGGATGGTATCCCTTTGCTAATTGTTTAATTTTATATTTTGAGGACATTTATTTTACTCATTTTGGCTATCAAACATGTTTTTTAGAAACATTTTTCCTAATTTACAGTTGAAGTAATATTTTTAAATAAAACTTTAAAAAAGATGTACAATGTGTTTTGTGGTGACAAAACTTTCAAATTTTTTCCCATTTTGTGTCAAAGCCAAAGGTTTGAAAAAATTCCCACCACTCATAGGGTCGACAAGGTTCTAACCAATCCAAGGGTTTTTGTGCAAGGTAGTATTGCTCTGTGCATCCCCAGTGATTTTGTTTTTAAAATATGACTGTACATGTTGACAGCTTTTATACAGAATGATTTGCAATTGTTCAGGGTTTTACTTAAATTATAGTTTTTATTTTTATCGAGGTTTTGTTCTTTTGTGTTCTTTTCCTTGTTTTTGCTCAATTGTTTGTATTTTTTCAAATCAGCGTTTTGATACATTTTTTAAAACAACCGCATCTATTTCTTTAGGCACTCTCTATCATACTTCCCCGGTCTAGATACAAAAAGTGAACAAACATAAAATCGAATACCACCATACACACACATACACTATGGGGCCCACCTACAAAACCCCAAACGACGGGCAACACAATCACACACACAATCACACTTTCCAATGCAATGTTCCCCTTTTGTAATGATTAGATTTTATTTTACGCAGAATAGGAAATAAAGATAAAAGTGTCTCAACCCTCGTGGTGGTATGGGAGAAGGCATTAAAAACAAGCTTTTCTAAGGGGGGAGCAGACTGGGGTGGTCGTCTCCTTCCCCCCTGTTTTAACTTCCCGACCCCAAAAGGGGCAGGTACCAATTTTACAGTGTGTGAATGAAAGGGCTGAAAGAAGCCCGGCTGCAAATGGTCACCCCTGATTGGTAATGGCATGCTAACATTGGCTTAGAGAAAGCCAATGCTCTGAACGGAATCCAACTTGTTTACTGTATTGCTTGCTAAAACCTATTTCCCAGGACAAAAAACAGGATTAGCCTTGTAAAAAAAGGGAAGAAAGAGAAGAATACATACAAAACCCCCCTCCCCAAAAAATCATTGACGCAAATACAAAATCAAACATACACACTGCTTTAACCACAGGGGGCCCGTGCACAATACTCACAAATCGCCAAACTACAAGCTCGATATGCAAAAAAGACACAAATACCCCACATAAAATGTGATGGTGTGGTAAGTAGATTACCCCCCATGGTTTAGAGCGACGTGTGGCTGTTTTTGGGGCAAACCCCCCGCAAACGTGCATCTCTGTTTCCTTGGGGGGTGGGGTTTAAAATACCCCTTGTGTAACCTTTGGGCCCTTTTCGGTAAATGTATTTTATGCAGCCCCTTTTTAGAGGCCATATCCCGTTTTATGCGTGCTGTTGTAGCGAGAAGTGTAACGAATTGGGGAGATCAAAAAAAAACTACTTGTTCATTTTCATTGACAGAAATTATCAACAGAACTAAACACGCACCATGCTTCACCAAAACCCCACGCCCGACCACAAAGCACACCTTATAACAAAAAAACCCAGCAGAAAACAGGGGGACTGCACTCTTTTTCTACTTAAACTATCTCTTCTTTTTCTCTCTTCTATCTCTTGCTGTAACAATCCCTTCCTTCTGCCACACACACTTCTTTGGCTATTGCATGAAGAAAAGTAAATGTATGCATATTCCTTTTCTTGAAAAAAAAGCTGTTTGAAAAAAAAAATTAAAGCACATTCACCATTCACATCACCACCAAGGGAGGGAGAGAGGAGAGAGAGAGGAGAGAGAGAGAGAGAAGACAGTTACTTACAATGGATGAATCATGCAGAAAACGGAAGTGACAATACCGTTGATGGTCCAAGACACGTTTGGGGAAACAGCCCTGACTTGGTTTTGGGGGGGGCCAGCGTGTTGTATCTCCCGCCAGCCCCTTTCACAGCTTTCCCTGATGGGGGGAAAAAACATAGCCGCCATTTTCCTTGTATGTTGGTAGTGTTATGGCCTTCCAAAAAGGGGAAGTGTCAGCTCAAAAAATGATAAACAACACAGGTTTAACAGAAGCAGGGAAACCCCCAGCAAAAATTTTTTATCCCGATCAGTCTTGAAAAATGCTGCATGGTTAAACAGATTGCATGGGGGGGGGGGGGGGGGCGGGGGGGTGGGCAGCTCCTTGTGGTTAAGCAATGCAATTGCTGTTTTGGGAGCCCCATGATTGGCTACCCTTAGGCCAGCCATTCAAAAAAAAAAATGTTTACCTTTGGCTTTCCCGGAAGTCCCCTTTTGGGTAGACAAGACAGAGGGATCTGCCAAAAAAAATTTGCAAAAAAATATTTTCACCACGTTAAAACCTCCTGGCTTCTTTTGGGAGAGTATCTATTTGTACCTGGTCAAATGGATAACAATATCAGAAAAAAAATCACTGCACTCTGGTATCCCCTTTTTGACATCATCTATGGGAGGGAAAATGATCCTTTAGATGACAATACATTTGCAAAACCCAAATTTTTCCTTTAATGAATCCCCAAAGGGGTGAAAAAGGGAAAAAGATCAAAAAAAAAATAAAAAAAAACCCCCAAAGGTTTTTAAAAACAAAACCCCAAAAACCAAAAGTTTTAATACCCGACATTTTAAAAAAATGTTTTTGCAGGTTAAAAGGATTAAAATGGGAGGGTTCCTTGGGGCCAAAAAAGGGTTTGGGGCAGCTTTTGCCCGTGGTTTAAAAATTGAATTGGGTTTTGTTTGGGGGAAAAAGAAAAAGCCCCCCTTTGGCCAGAAATTCAAAAAAAAATGTTTTTTTTTCCCCTTAAGTTTTTGGTAACTCAACAAAGGACTGGCCAAAACAAAGGGAAAAAAATAGAAGGGGGGTTAAAAAGGGGAGAGGGGAAGCAAAAGAAAAACCGGCAAAAAAAAAAAACCCCAAAAACCAAAAAAAAAACGAACTCGGACTTTTTTAAAATTCAGGGAGAGGGAATATGGATTTCCAAAAAATGGAGAAATTTCATTTTTATTAATTAAGTTTAATAAAAATAAAGGCTTCACAATATCTTTTTAAAAATTCCTTTTAAAAAAAAAATTTAAACCCAAAAACCCAAAGCTTATTTTTTAAAAACAAAATTTTTTCCAAAGTTTTAAGTGGGTAAGGTGTTATTCTGGGTGTATCTTTGAGTTTTGGATTTGTCCTCAAAATTGGGGGCGGGGCCCTTTAATTCTGGGGAAAAACGGTTTTTTAAATTTTGGGGTTAAGAACCCCTTATTTCCTGCCAAATTTTTTGTGGGGTTTAAAAAAAAACTTTTTTGAAAATTCGGGCCTTTTAAATCGAAAAAAATTAAACCAAAAAGGGGGAAAAAGAGTTCCAAGAAGTTGAAAAAAAGGCAAAGAAAACTGTTTTTATTTCCAACCTTTTCCTGGAAACTCAACAAAACTTTTGGCTTTTTACAGAGAAATAAGGGCCCCAAATAAAAATTAAAGGGGGAGGAATTTGAAAAAAAATTTTAAAAAGAAAAAAAAGGGCCAAGCCCTTCCCCAGGAAAAAAGACAAAAAAAACCATTCAACGCCTGAAAAAGGAGGTCCCGGGAACCTTAAAATTTTTTTAATTTTAGTAAATTGGATTTTTTTTCTTTTTTTATTAAATGGTTTGTAAATTTAAATTTTTTTAAATTGTTTTACCAACAAAAGGGGGCCCATTTTCCAATTGGAAATTGGGGGCCCCCTTATTTTATACAAAATCCCCATGGTTTTCCCCACTGTGTTAAAACTTGGGGGTATGGGGGTTCAAATTCTAAAAATTTTAAAAAAATTTTCCCCAAAGGGGAAGTTTTAACTTATTGGCATTTTTTCTTGACTTGGGGGGGGGGGGGGGGGGGGGGGGGGGGGGTTGGGGGGTGGGGGGGGGGGGGGGGGGGGGGGGGGGGGGGGAGGGGGGGGGGGGGGGGGGGGGGGGGGGGGGGGGGTTTTTGGGGGGGGGGGGGGGGGGGGGGGGGGGTTTTTTTTGGGGGGGGGGGGGGGGGGGGGGGGGGGGGGGGGGGGGGGGGGGTGGGGGGGGGGGGGGGGGGGGGGGGGGGTTGGGGGGTGGGGGGGGGGGGGGGGGGGGGGTGGGGGGGGGGGGGGGGGGGGGGGGGGGGGGGGGGGGGGGGGTTGGCATCTTTTTGAAGCAAAACAATTCATTTTATTGCCAGGGGTTTTGTTTTTGTTTTGGGAAGAGAAAACTTTTTGAACGAAAATTTTTAAAGTGATTTTCGATATGAAATGCTTATGAGGGAGGGGGAAGGGAATGCTGCAGTTAGGGAGAAAGTGGGCCCAAAAGGGAAAAATAACGTGCTACGGGGCACATTCCTAAACCCTACTAACACAACCACGTGGAAAAATTTTGATTTCCTGACCCTTTCGGGGGCCATAGACGCCTAAAACTGATCCCTTTTTACGGGTTTTCCCTCATTTTTAAACCCACATTTTTTCCTTTGAAAAAAATTTAATGGAAGAAACAAACAGATAGACGATAACAAAAATTATTTAAAAGGAAAAAAATGGGTTTGTGGTCTGCCAAGGTTCAACTGGTGAAAAAAATTGGGTACACTCCCCCAAAATCCAAAATTTTGGGCCCTTTTTGTGATGTAATGTATTTTTGTCCATCACTAGGGACTTACTTTAGAGACAAACCCAAGTTAAACTTTTGTAGGATTACAGAGTTTTGTGTTGTTTCAAATTTTTGTCCAAACCTGTGCGGGGGACAGGTGAAAATTTTGACATCTTGTACAACAATACACTTCTAAAAACCCCACAAAAAATTGGGGAAACAAACGCAAAAATGAGTTTGCAGAAATAAATGCCCTTATGTTGTTTTTTTTAAAGATTTGCTTCAAAAAAAAAAAGTAAAAAAAATTTTTGTCCCCTCGAGACTTTCCATAAAACAACGGGTTTTTTGGGGACTTTGTGTGTACACCCTTTTGGGAAGTCTATTGCAAAAAAACCCAAAGGGTAAGAAACATCAGTGGGTTCGGGTTCCTTATTCAACACAAACATGCATGAACTATGGTAAAATCTATGGGGTTTTGCGGGTTTTATCATATTTTTATATGTATTTTATATAAAAATTTTAATTTTAATATATATAATTTTTTTAAATTTTAATATATATATTTTATATTTTATGAATTTGACAAATAAGGTACAATTAAAAAACATCTGTTGCCCAAAGACATTTTAAACTTATGTCAAAACGCAAGTACAAAAAACCTAGCTTGTAAAAAAATTTTCAACTTGATAGTTTTTTCCAAGCACAACACAATTGTCTTAGGAGTAAAGAAAGTCATTTGGGGGGTGGGAAAACCCTTTAAAATTAATTTTAAAAATACGGGCATTTTAGGTCTGTAGAACCAACAAAAAAGAGGGTAAAATGAAATCGGATTATTTTTCATCTTTTTAAACAGAATTTTTGGTTGCTGGAGGGGTGCCCAGCATGAGCGTTATAAAGAGTTTGGGACAGCCTTTCTCTGGACAAAGGCTGACCGAAAGAAAAAGAGGGGGCGGGGTGTTTTGCAAAAAACCCAAAAATGGGGGAAGGATGTAACCATTTGGGCCCTCTTTTTTTTTGGAGGACATAGAATTGTTTTTCTATTTTCCTCCGCCCTTTACACAGGCCACGGAAATTTTCCCACAGCTGTTCTTTTTCTTAGTTAAATTCATCTTAAACCCCAATGGGGCCCAAAAGGGAGCCCAACATATCTTAAGTCCATGCAGTGTTAATTCCTACCCCTGATGCCCATTTTTCGCCTCCGTGGTTTCAAAAAAATTTTTTTCACTCTTTAACACACCAAAGTTATAAACCCAGAAAATGACCTGCCCCACACAAAAGAACTAAGCCCCTTGATTTGTAGTATGAGACTGTACAGTGCATATAAATCATTTCGGTTCCCACCCCTTGGGGTTCCCTTTTGACCCAACTTATTTTCTAGCCCCCATGTCCCAGTTGGGGGTTTCAGCGCCTTCGGGCCCATGGTCAGGACCACCACAAAGAATGGATTGCGAAAAGTATAGGAAATTGAAAAGGGGTTTGCTTTGTTTGCACTAACGGGGGGGATATTTTTTTAAATATGGAAAAGTTCTGAGGTGAATAATTTTTAACTGATGTCAATTCTTTTTGTATTTTCTTTTTTGTGTCATGGGTTTTTTATTCCAACAAAGGTCAAAAACTATTTACCCTAAAAAAAACCCTTGGGTTAAAAAGGGGACCTGAAATGTTTTTTTAAAAAAAAAGGGAAAGTAATTTTTTTCCACGGGCACAGAAAAAAAAAAGAAAAAGGGTGAATATGGAAGTTAAAGCTACTTTTTGGCACAGGCCAAAACCTAAATGGGGAAAAAGATAGAAAAATTTTTTGGGGGGGGAACAATTTTCATGCAGTGGCGGGGAAAAAAAAAAAGGGGGAATTTTGTCAAAATATTTTTTTATGCGGGAAAAAATAAAAAAAAAAGGGGACTATTAATATATCACCCAACAATAACAAAATAAAAAAACAACAAAAAACAACAACGGCAAAACAACTTTCCCAATTGTGGTCAGCATATTTAGGGATTTTTAAACCCGGGCGTGGTTTTTGTTTTTCCTTTGGTAATTTAAAAACCCTCTGCTGAAAAAGGTCATCGATGTGTAATTTTAACCACATAAAATTTTTTTTTTATAAATCTTAAGACCAAATTTTTCCTTGGTTAAGTTCTATTTTGTGGTTTTTTATTGCTGTTGTTGTTGTGCTGTTGTTGTTTGCGGGTTTTTTTTTGTCATTGCTGTTGTTGTTTTTTTTTAAAGTTGTTGTTGTGGGTGTCTTTGGTATTGCAAACGTTTCTACTTTTTTTTTTGGGGGCTTTTTTTTCCCTTATTCGTTGTTGTTACTGTTGTTGGTTTTTTGCTGTTTTTTTTGGAGGGAAAAATTTTTTTCCTTCATTTCAAAGAAAAAATGTGTCATTTCCCCCACAAAAAAGGTATTTCTACAAAACTGAAAATTATATAAAGAAAAAGTAAATAGCGAATAAGCACAACAAATTTTGGTATTATGAAATATCATAAAAAATCCAATGTGCAACAATAAGAAACAGCAACAAATAAAGTCTGTAAAAAGAAAGTAAAAACCCTTTTAAGTTTTGCCGAAAAAGTCACAACGGGAGATTTTGTTTTTTTTTTGCTACTTTTTTTTTTAAATTTTTTAATACCCTAAAATCTTTCTTTTCCCTTTCTTTCCTTCTTTTGTAAACTGACACACTATTATATTCACAAAGTCTATGTTTCCTTTAAATTTTTTAAAAACATTTTTTATCCCCAAGTTTTTAAAAAAAAACCAAAAACAAAGAAAATAAATTTACAAAAAAAAGGCCCTTTTGGTAAAGATTTACTTTTTTTCTACTTAACAAAAAAACAAAACCAATCGTCTCCCAAATTTACGTAGATTATATGTGATTTCATTGCTGTTGTTTGTAGCTTTGTTCCCAGTTTAACCCCCTAGGATATCACATAGAATCCCCACACTGACTCAATCACCCACCTAGAAAATCAAAAATTTCATTTGGAAAGGACACCCCGGGATGAAAGTTTGCCTTTTTCTTTTTGTATGTTCTTTCAGTATACGTCATCGGGGCGTCCATACACTGAATCAGAGGATGTTATGAAAACAAAAGGGGACTTGCAAAACCCAATAATGTATTTATCAATCACCCATAGAAAAGCGGCTGTTTCATATATAAGCGTAAATGTATTTTGCCCCAAAACCATGGGAAAACCCCAGCTAAAAAAGACACCAAGAACAACTAAAAATCAAAAAAAATATGAAAAAAACCACTTTTGTCAGGGGATACATTATCAAAAAATTTTTTTGAATTTTTAAAATATATACTCTCTCACAGAGAACCTTTTTACACTAAACCCCAAGCTGGTTTTTTTACCCAATGTTTCTCTTGAAAAAATTCAAAGCAAAACAAACTCTTTTAAAAACCCCTTTTGTACCCTCAAACCAAAATGCCCAAAACCAAAAATAAATTTTTTTCTACGAAAAATCCATTCCCAAAATTCTTTTAACTTACCACTTTATAGTCAAATCAAAAAAAAAATATCAATAACCTTAAATCCAAAAACCATCATCATTTTTTTACTACTTGCTATCAAGAACAGAACATAAAAACCCGGGGGAAACCCCCCAAATCCTGATTTTCACTTTGCAGCTTGCCCAAAAATAATTCGTATTTCTGTGTTGTCAAAAATTTAAACCCAAAAATTTTTGTGCCCTTTCCCGTTCTTTTCTAGTTGCATAATTTGGTGTGACTCCCAGTTGTTCTGTAGGCCCCCAAAAAATTCAATTTTAAATCGATCCGTTAAAAGCGGGGAAAATAATGTATGACTTCGTTTGCATGCTGGGTGTTCAGCAGGGGGGGGAAAATTTGAAACTGTGGACTCTTTTTTTTTTTAGTGTTGGGTTTTTTGTGTGTTGTTCAAAGGGCAAAAAAACCCAAATTTTGTATGCATGTCTTTGTGTGCTTTGTGTCGTGCTTGCGTATGTGTGTAAAGAATGAGGATAGATTTTGTTTTCGGGGTATTAAAATCCACATTCTTTTTTCTCCCTCCTCTCCTCTTCTCTCCTCTTCCCCTCCCCTTCCCCTCTTCTCTCTCTCTCTCTCCCCCTTTCTCTCTCTCTCTCTCCCCCTCTTTTTTGTGTAAGTGTGTAAAGAGTTAGTGTGTTTTCTTCTCTAAAATTATATCTTTTTTCAAATTCCCTGTGTGTGTAGGTGGGGTGGGGGTGGGGGTTTTCTCCCTTAATGTATATCCCTTTCATCTACTCCATTTTATTTGTGTTTTATGTTTTCACTGATGTACGTTTTTGCCCCCCTTGTTTGCGATTTGGGGTTTTGTTGTGTGGGTGTGTTGTTTGTTTTGTTGGGTGTTTGGGTGTGTGTGTGAGTGTGTGGTTTTTTCCCCCCCTAAAACTTTGGCTTTTACATGCCCCTCTCTCTCCTCTCTCCTCTCTCTCCCTCTCCCCCTTCCCTCTCTTCCCCTCCTCTCTCTCTCTCCTCTCTCTCTCTCTGGGTGCGTGGGGCGTGCTTGGTGTGTGTGTTGTGTGTGTGAGTAGTGTGAGTGTGTGAGTGGTTTGTGGGGGTTTCCCCTTCTCTATAATGATGGGCCCTTTTTTATTTTCTTCTATGACCCCCTGGTGCAATGCAGTTGTGTGTGTTTTGACCCTGCATTGAAATGGAGACGTAAATGTTTCACTGTTTTTAATGAGAAGAAAGTCTAGTCCTTGTTTAACTTGAAAGCAAGAAAAAGAATTCAATTCCCCCCCCCTCCAACACCTTTTCCCCACCCAAAAAACCCACACTTTTCTCTTTTTTAAAAATTGTGAGTGAGTTTTAGAACACCGGGGTGTATGTGGTTGTTTGATGTGTGTTTGTGTGTGTTTTGTGTGTGTGTGTGTGTGTGTGTTTTTGTTTTGATTGTGTGTGGGGGTTTTTGTGTTGTTGGGGGCGCGTGCGGGGTTGTGTTGGGTCTTTTGGATCAGTGTATGTTTTTTTGGTGGTTTTGTGTTTTTTTTTTTGTGTGTGCGGTTTTGTGTTTGTGTGGGGTTATTTTTTGTATGTTGTACCCTAAATTCCCAGCTTAAACCCCCAAATGTAAGAATAGTAACCTGTTCTTTAACAATTTGGGAAACAATTTTCAATAATTATCTTTTATTTTTTCCTTTGACAGACAAAATGGAAACTGCCCTTCTGCAGGCTTAACATGATTTAATGCCCAATTTTGATACATCCCCCTCTAAACCCTTTTCCCATCAGATGTGTTTATATAAAAAAATTTATAAACTATGCCCAAACCAGGCCCATCACCGATTCTAAGCTGAACCCAAAACATTGCTTTTTTATTTTTGCTTTTGGCTGGTACGGTGCGGGTTGTTGTTGCTATTTTTTTGCTGCTTTTTTTTGCTGCGGGGTGCTCTTGTTGTTGTTTGTTGTGCCCCTTAGGCTAGATCTCTGAGGTTTACCAAGGAAAGGGATTGTCCCTATGCGATTTTGTTTTTTTTACCCACCTTTTAAAGGGAAGCTAGATCCAACTTGGGGTTTTAGTAGATTAATTGGTTTTTCTCAGTGTAGGGTTACACAAAAAAAAAACCAATTCGATGCTAAAAACAAAAGTTACGCAGCACAGTTGAAACAGTTTAAAAAAATTTATTTTTTTTTAAAAAAAACGGTAAAAAGCCCTTGTGATATGGGTTAGAGAGACCTACGGGGCCTTTTGGAAAAAATATTGCTGAGAATTGTGTGTGTGAATGTTTTTGTTGTTTTTGGTTTTTAAATTTAAAAAGTCAGTTCACGCTCAGTGAATTAGATGAGGACTTTTGAAAATGTAGGGGAAATTTTAAAAACCCCGAGAGGGGAATGGACAGAGAAAAGACTGTTTTAGAAAAACGTGTTTTGTTGGTTTTTTTCATGCAATTAAAAGGGGAAAAATCTTAAACATGAGAAAAACTTTTAATTCAGAAAAATTTTTTTAACATGAAACAATCATAAAGTAGCTACAAAAAAAAACTCTAATGGGTTGTAAATTTGACTTTGATTTTAAAACTGGAAAGGCTAATTTTTTGGGTTTTTTTTTTAAAGTTTCCCCCCCACTGCTAACAAAATGTTTTATAAAAAAAAGGTTTTACAAATTTGGGCACTTTAAAAAATTTTTATGAATTTTTGGGGTGTTGGAAAAATGTTCCCCCCCAAAAATTTAAAAAAGACATGTTAAAAAAACTTTTGTTATAAATGCAATTTATTTTATTCTTAAATACAGTGTAAATTAATCTTCTTGTGGTTGCGATAAATATTGTGTTTTTTAGAAGGGGTCATTTAACATGAAATAAGGGGCCAATTGGCAGGCAACTCTTTTTAAAAATGGGTTCCCTTGGGAATTTGGGCAATTTTCTCAAATTTTCCCACTATGTTTTTCTAAAAAAACCCTAACCCTCATGTAGAGAAAAATGGAACCTGCAGCCTAAAAAATTCCAAAATGGTCTTCCCCCCCCCCCCCTCCCCCCCCCCCCCCCCCCTCCCCCCTTTGCGCTCGTCAGCTCCCCCTTTTATTTGAAAAAAACTCCAAGCGAAGGTAAGCCCAAAAAAAATGTGTTAAAAGTGTTTTGTGTTCAGGGGTTTTTGTTGTGTTTTTTTGTTTTGTGAAATTTTTTTGTGTGTATTTTTTATATTGGGGTGTGAGAGTGGGGGTGTGGGGGTGTTTTGCCTGCACATGTGCGTGTGTGTATGTGAGTGTTTTTAATTTTGCTTTTTGGGGTGTGGTGCATGCGTGGGTGTAAAGTGGGTTTTTTTTTTTTTTTTTTCCATTGGGCTTTTTTACCTTTAAAAGACTGTTTTAAAAATTTCTGTTTTTGGGAGAAATTTGACCCTTTTAAAACCCCCGGGTTGGGGGTTTAACCCAAAATAAAATACCTCCTACAATTTAATGAGCATTCTATTTAAAAACTATTTGGGGTTAAATACAAAATTTAAAAAAACCAACAATTGTGTGTAAAAAAAACAATTGATTACCTTCCTTAAAACAAAAAGGGTTTTTTTTTGCTTTTAATTTTTAGGCACTCCCGTTTTTTTCATAAAAGTTTCCCGCCCCCAAAAAATTCTTTTAAAAAGCCATTTTTAAAGGGTTTACTTGTTTAAATTTTTTTTAAGATGGCACCCCCAGCGTTTCTCGTTTTTCTAAAAAAAAAAAAAGAGCCCCATAATCATAACTAGAAAAATTTACCACATACTCCCTCCCCCCCACCCACTGGGATAAAACAATCCACCTCATAACCAAAATATACAACATTAAATTTTTAAAGACATCAAAAAAAACACACATGCCTACCGTTTTGTAGTTCAAAAATACGCAGGGACAAAAGATTGTTTTCTCTTTGTGGGAAAAATATGTTTCTTTTACGAAAAAAACCCGCTTGCCCTGGTGAATCTGGCCCCTTGTGGGTGTAACTGAAAATTTGGGCCCAACCCCAAATTTGGGGGGTTTCTCCCAATAAAAAGGGGGAAAAGGGTAATGCTGTGTCTTTCTGTGCCTGTTGTTTAAGCTGCTTTGCCAAGAAAAGGGCCCATTAGGCCCCATTGTGGCGGCTCTTGTGTTTTGAGTGTACATGTGCCGTCCCCTTCTGAAAGGGTAGGGTTAAAAAACCCTTTGGCAAAATCAGGGCCCTTTTTTGTTTTGTCTACCTCATCCCTTTTCCCCTGTCTCTCTGTCCCCTTTTCTGTCTGTTTGTCTGTTTTATCCATCACCCCTCTTCCCCCCCCCCTCCCCTCTCTCTCTTGGTTTTTTTATTAAATAAAAACCCCCCAAGGGCGGAGACGGATGTGAAAAAAAACATGGGGGCTTTTTTATTATCCTAGAAATTTTAAAGAATTTTTCATCTCATTGTCATTGTCATTCTCACTTTTGTGGTAATTTAGAATGTTGTCCCGGATGATTATTTTTAAAAGAAGTGCAAAAACATTATAAAAATTTTTCAAGGAAAAAGGGAAAAATTTAGGGGGGAACAAACAAAAGGGACACCTGTGACCAAGCACATACTCCATGAAGTATAACAAAAGAAAATAGTATCATAAACTTTAAAATTTTTTCTAAAATGAACCAAAAAGATGGGTGGGTTTGGCTTTTTTCTGTTATTTTTGGATAGTTTTAAAAAAATATTTTTGGTTTTAAATTAAAAAATTTGTAAATGTTTAGAAAAGTTTAATATTAAAAGGGGAAGGTTTAGGAAACGCAACATTTTCCGGGGACACCTGGCAGTTCCCCGTGATCATGAGAAGTTTGGGGCAGTCATCAACTAAGACAGGTTTTTCATTTTTTGGGCCCAAAAGGCGCATGGGGGGGTCCAAAAAAATTAAAGTAAATTTTGATTGTGTTCTTTTAGGTAAGTGTCAATTTTTTTATTGCTTGGGAAATTTTATTAATTTGGGGGTATTGTTGGGTATGTGCTTTCTATGTTTGAGAGAAAAATTAGCATTTTGGGGGGAATATGGTTTTTAGAGTTTCCGAAGTAATTTTGGGGGAAAGTAAAATGTCATGATTTTGAAATGCAATGATGTTTTTTGCATTTTTCCCCGCTATTGTTTTGATGTTGTTGGGCCAAAAAACATCCCTTTTTAAATTTAAAGAATTTATTTGCAGGGCTGTGTGTTTTGGGGTAGGGTTTGTAATGGTTTAAAAATGGTAAGTTATTCATAAGGTCAGAGATTTTTCAAAGAAAGGGAGCACCCATTATTACTTTTGTGGAGAATAGCTAATAGTACCAATTGTTTGTTTTGATTTTGTGCCCTTTTTGTGTTTTATTTGGCTTTTGAGTGGGAAAATGATTTTTTGGAGCATTTCCCACAGTTCAAAATTTATTTATGTTGTTTTTAAATTTTTTTGTAAAGAATGGAAATTTAAAGGGGAAATTTTTGTTCTTTTTGTGAAGGACGGGTTTGGGTTTCCCCAAGGAAAAAAAATTTTTGTAAAGTTTTTACTCCCGTATTTAAAAAAACAAGCAACAAAAATGTTTGGGAAGGGGTTTTGGCAGGCAGGTTGTGGGATAACAAGGGACTGAAAAGGTTTTTTTCAAAGCTGCTTTAAATTATTCAGTTTTTACAAGACAGAACACAGAAGGGAGTTTATGCTACCAGCCAAAATGTTGGGGAAATTTTGCAGGGGGTTTACAAAGCAAAAAATGGGGAAAAGTAACACTCGGAAATGAATTCCTATTGGGTTTTTCCCTTTTTGAACCAAAAATTTTATGTTGCCAAACAAAGTTTGTGAGAAATTTTTGAAGTAGCCATCATTTAATAAAATATTAGGATGTTTCTTTCCCCTGCTGGTTTTTTTGTCCCCTTTACATTGGTATTGTTTTTTTGTTTTTAAATTTTTTGTTGGTTAAAAATTTGAAATATTTCAAATTTTAAGGGGAGTTTTTTTTTGTTTTGTCATAATTCAAATTTGGGTTTAAATCGGGAAAAGTGGCACAAAACATGAAAAACCTTTAAAATAAAAATGTGTTGTAATTTGAGTAGTTCTGATTTTGGACATTGTCATTTGTTTTTACCACCCTTAGTTTTTTTAAGAAACCCAAAAATAAAAAAAATCTTGCCAATGGCCATTTCATATTTTTTTTTTTCCTTTTGGAAAAAAAAGAATCCAAACCCCGAAAAAATTTTTTTGTACCCGTGAAAAAGGGTAAGAGTTTGGGGTTCCCTAAAAGGGAGGCCCCAAAAAGGGAGGAAATGTTATTTTAAAAAAAGGTAAAGGCTAAAAAAGGTCCAAAATGGCTAGTTTTGTAAAATTGGCTAGTGGGGGTATAAACTAGGAAAAATGCCCCCCGTCAGCTTTCTTTGGGAAAAAGAAAGGGAAACCTTTTTGGGGTGAGAAGGGTGAGGACAATGGGCAAGATCACAAAGCCTTTACTGCACCAAGACATCATGGCAAAATTGGAAACAAAAAACGGGCAGCAAGAACCGACCAAAAAAGAGGGGTAACAGAAGAAACCCCCAGGGGCAACCCCCTCTACAAGGGGATTTAGGCTGAAAGGGTTGATCTTAAAATTTTTTTGTTTTTTTTTTTATTGACTGCTACAAAAGGGTTTTAGTTTTTTCTGCCTGGAAATTTTTTTTTGTCATTGTGAAAATAGCCCCCTTTTTCTTGGACAATTTTAGACCACCATATTGAAAGAAAAGGGGTTTTTCGGCGAAAGAAAGGGAAATAACAACCCAGTTAGTAGAAGAAGGGGAGGGAAAAGCTAGAGTAATTTGGGAAAATAACCTTTACAGATTTAAGATTTTAGCATAACCCAACCCCCTTGAGGGCCTCTCACGTTGTTCATTCCCGCTAAAAAAGGGAGGAATTCAACGGGGAAGAGTCAGGGGGGGCTGATAGAAAAGCCAACTCGGGGGAAGGGGTTTTCAGAATGAACTGAAAACAAACCGGGGAAAATACCTTTCAGGGAGAGATTAGACTGGGAGGAAATGAAATGCTGATCAGGAGGGGATCAGATGAGGTAGAGGGAAAATCCATCTTTAGGTAAATCATCAGGGAAGTGGAAAATAAAATTTTTTGTCTGAAAAGGGACAGGAAATTTTTGTGGTTTTTTAGAAACAAAAGGAAAAGTCTCGTGTTTTCTCACCAGTTGAGAAGTTGAATTTTTTTTCCAGTAGAGCAAAGACCCAAACCGGGGGGAAAAAAATTTTAAATTTTCATCAATAAGTTGATTTTAGTTTTTAAATGGTTGTTCCAGACTCGCCTTAGCATTTTTTGATACATTTAATTTTGGGGAAAAAAACGCCCGGGGGCTTTCGAAAAGCATTGTAATTTAAAAAAACTGTTTTGTTTTGTTTTTTTCCCAAAAACTTTTCATTAAAAATTGTGAAAAAAAAACCCTAATTTTTTTTGGGGGGGGGGGGGGGGGGGAATTTTGTAAAACCCGACCCCAAAAATTTTTCCGAAAAAAGGGGGAAAAAAATTTTTGGGGGAACAAAAAAAAAAGAACACCTTTTTGGGCCAAAGCCAAAACTTCATGAAAATAAGCCCAAAAAAAAAAAGTACCAACAAATTTAAATAAAGTTTTTAAAGTGAACCAAAATTTGGAATGTCAGATTTTTTTTCTGGGCCCTTTTTGGGTAGTTTTAAAAGTATCTTTTTGGGTTTTTAAATTTAAAAATTTAAAAATGTTTTGGGAAAAAATTTAAAAGTAAAAGGGAAAAAGGGGTTGACAGTCATCGCTAAACAAGTTGAATTTTGGGGGCCAGAAAGGGAGCCCTGTTTGTCCCACCAATAAAAGGGGGTATGGGTCCTGTTCTTTTTTTTTGGTTTAAATGTAATTCTTTAATTTTTTCTTTTTATTAAATTTGGGGGTTTTATTTTTGATATTGCTACTTTAAATTTTTTATTTAAAAAAATTAGCAAATTTTGGGGGAAAAATGGTTTTGGTGTTTTGAAGTTAATTAGGACAAAGGGGAAAAAGCATGTTTTTTGAAAATTTCATTGATGTTTTTTACATTTGCCTTTTTTAATTTTAAATTTTTTTGGGTTTTTTTTGATCCAAAAAAAAAACCTTTTAATTATAAAGAAAAAATTTTTCGGGCTGGTGTTGGGGTTTAAAGGCTTTAAAGTTAAAAGTTGTAAGTTTTTCTGACATGAAGGCAGTCAGTGATTTCAAAAATTGAGCACCCCCTTATTACACATGCAGGAATAGCTAAAAGTAACCGGGTTGTTAGCCTTTTTTTAAAAAATTTGCCTTTTTGGTTTTTTATTTATTTTATGAGTGGAAAAGTGATTTATTGGAAACTTTCCCCCAGATCCTATTGATGTATTTGTTGTTATATTTTTTGTGTGAAGAATGGATTAAGGGAACATATGTTCTAAATTAAGGGAAAAGTGGGTTTCCCAAGGAAAAACATTGTGTATGTTTTTACTCCCTTTTTTTGAACAATGAAGCAACAAAGATGTTTGGAAGGGTTTTGGCAAGGGGAGGTTGTTGTGAAACAACACGCAGGTATTTTCAAGCTGCTGAGTTTTTTCAGTGGGGGAAGAAAAAAACACGAAGTAGTTTATGATACTCCCCCAAAAATTGTTGGGGAAAAATTTTGCAGGGATTTACCAAAGCATCAAATAAACAATAGCAATCTGGGAGTGAAAATTCCTTTGTCTTGGCCCTAATGAAAAAAAATTCATGTTGCCCAAAAAGGAAGTTTTTTGGAAAAATGGGGAAGTAGCTTTTCCCTTGAATAAAATTTGGGGTGGCCATCCACGCTGGTGGTGTTACCCCTTCCGTTGGTTTTTGTTGGTATGTTTGATTGTTGGTTTTTTTAAATTTGGGGAAATTTTTTCACTTTTTTAAAGGGGGCCTTTTGTTTTTTAAATACTTGCAAGGGTTCGTATTTGGAAATGGTGCAGAGAAACACAAAACCCCCTTTAAACCCAAACGCTGTTGTGGTTTTTTTTTGTTTTTATTTGGGGCAAATTTTCATTTTTGTGTTTCCCATTTGCTTTTCTAAGAAAAAGAACATCAATAAATCTTGCCAAAAGGCCCTTTCATATTTTTTCCCTTTTTTTTTTGTAAGAAAGAATCCCAACCCAAAATCTCTTTAAAGTAAACCCCTGAAAAATTTGAGGTTTTTGGTTTTTCAGATGAAACATGTGTCTTTTGTGTGTATGTGTTTTTGTTTGTTTTGGGGCCACGGGGTGTGTGTGTGTGGGTGTGGTGAGTGTGGGGTTTTTTTTGTTGGAAAGTAAAAGTTTTTGCAAAATCAGTCATTCATGTTAAATTTTTTATTAGCCCCCATGATCTTTTGTAAAAATTTTCGGGAAACGCTTTGTTAATTTTTGGGGTAAATTTGGTTTTGGTTTTTTTTGTTGTGTGTGTTTGATTTTTTTTTTGTTTGGGTAGCCTTTTTGGGGGAAAGGGTTTGGGGGGTTTTTTAATTTAAAAGCTTGGTAAAGAAGCCTGTTTTCATACAAATTTGCCGCTATAAAAAATCTGGGTTTGAGCCCCTCCCCTCTTTCACTCTCTTTTCCCTTTTTCTCCCCCCATTTACAATCTTTGACCACAGGTGTCTTTAGCTTTTTAAACATTCCCCCCCACCCCCCTCTATCTTTCAAGTATTTTTTTTCCCCTTTTCCTTTTTTCAAAATTTTTTCTGCCCCGATTTTTCCCCCTTTAAATTTTGGCCTCTCGTCCCGCAGGGGTACCCACCGGTATTAATTTTGGGGGGAAAAAGTATCTTCTATAGAGTTTGGTGGAAAAAAATTTTTGGTGATTTTCAAAAGATTTTTTTAAAACAAGAAAAGAGCACTGGGGCACTTGGTTTTTTGGGTTGAGGCAAGACAATACCAGGTAGTCAAGGGAAAATTTTGGAAAATAAACCCTCAAAAGGGGTTTCCGTAAACCTACAGCGTTGACCCCCGCGGGTGCAATTGGGTAAGGAAGCTAGCAACGAAAAGGACTGAGGGGGACAGTGGGTTTTCTTGGAAAAAATTAAAAAAATTCCAAAACCCACCAAATTTTTTTTCAAAAAACAAAAATGAGTTTTGAAATCAAAAGGCTAGTCTTTTTTAAAAAAGGGTTTTTTTTTCTGTGGAAAGCCTTTGTGCGTGCCCGTATGAATATTTAAGGGTTACATAGGAAAAAAAGAAAAGGGGAAAAAAGGATTTTTTTTAAAAAACCCGGGGTGTAGCCCCGGGATACATTCAGGTCTGTTTTTAAGCGGGGTATTTTTAAAAGTCGCTGGCTTAGTTTTTGGGGCCCGTAAAAATTGCTGAAATATTTTGGAGCATCAAATAATTGAAATGCCCGTTTTTTCAGCTATTCTTTCATTTTTAATGAAAACCCCCTTTGGACTGTTTTCCATAGCAAAAAAAAGGGGAGCGAGAGAAGTTTGAGCCAATCTTCGCATAACCGGCACCTCAGGGAAAGATTATTAAGTTTTGAAATGTATTTCTGTATCATGTGGATATAAATTTTAAATAAGATTTGGGGCCCTTGAAAAGGAAAAATTCAGTAACAGATTTTAGTGGTGTTTTAGTCGCATAAAAACAAAGGGGGTTATACATTCCCTCGTGGGTTGGGGTTTTCCCCTTTAGAAGCCTTTTTTCAGTTTTTTCATTAGTTTTGGGGGTCCCAAAAAAGCTTCACGAGATAAAAAGAATAGAATAAAACTGCGGGAAAAGGAAAGAGGGGGGGGGGTGGGGAAAAGGGGGGTTTACTTTTTTGTTTTTGTAAATGAAACTGAAAAGTCTTTGGGGGGATCTTTTTTTTTAAAATTTTTTAAAAAAAAAATATTTTATTTATTGCTTCGTTTAAAGGGTTTTGGATGGTTTTTTTCCCTTTACCAACAAGAACCCCCAAATTTTTCCCCCCCCCCCCCCTTCCCCCTGCTTTTTTCTGCACAGAATGATGAAGTAAATTTCCCCAAATTTTGGGAAAAAGAAATTTGGGGAGACCAAAAAACACCGCAGGGGGGAGGTTGGAGGGGGGATGGGGAGGGGGGAAAGAAGGGGGAGGGGAAGAAAGGATGAAATAAAAAGTGTGTCTGTAGGGTATTGTAGTTTTACAAAAACAAAGCAGGTTATACCTGTATTTTTTATCTTTGGTTTTCACCATATGGTATTATATGATATGTATTTCCAACCCCATGCAAATTGGGGGGGGGGGGGGGGGAAAAATCAGCCTGGGTGGGAGTAGGGCCCCCCGGTGATTTTAAAGGCAAGGGCAGATAAGTAATTTATATAGTTAAATAACAAAAATAAGGGGTTGCATTGTTTTGAGTCCCTTTTTGATAGCCAAATGAAAGTTTCATGCAAACCTCCTTTTTAAAAGTGTTTTACAAAATTTTGGGGAAACTTTTTTTACTGTCAGAAGAAGTAAAAAGTGAGCCAAAAAAGGGAAAACCCCGGGTAGTTTTTTGCCTTTCATGAACACTGTGAAAACCCCCTTTTTTTTATTAAAAATAAAAGATCAATTTTACATCTGTAAAGTCAGCTTTTGTCAAGAGAGAAAACTTCACATGCGAAAAAAAGTTTTTTTCACTGTTTCCACATTTTCAAAAGGGGTAATACTAGGGGAAAAAAATAATAAAATTTTAGTTATGAAATTTTGGTTTGAGACACTGTAGACATTTGAACTGTGGAAATTTCATTGCCCCTTTTTTCATGGCCCGGAATTTTAAAAGGGTTTTTGGAAGAGGGGGGCTTGAATCACATAGAAAAACCCGTCTGTTTGGGCTGTCGCAAAGGGAGAGAAATTCAAAAAAAGGGGGTTTGGGATCCCAAAAAAGGCCCCCCTTTTCCATTTTTTAAGTAAAAAAATTTGACTTTTTTTTTTACCTATTTGGGGTTTTTAAAATTTTGGGTTATACCTGACTTAATTTCAAAAAAGTTTTGGGGTGCATTTGTGCTCCCGGTTTGGGGTACCAAAAATGCCGCAACAGGTTTAAAAAAAGCCGTTTTGGGGGGGGGAGGTTAAAAAAAAAACAAAAAAAAAATACTGCCTCTTAAATTTTTTTACCTTTTGCAATACAATTTCTGTTGCCCATGACATAGGGTAATTGCTGTATTTTAAAAATATGTCTGTTTTGTTTAAAATTTACTTTGTACATTTTGATCCAAAGTAGTATTTTTTTTTGCCATTTGTTTAAAAGAGCTTTAATACCCGTCCTGGGGGCATTTTGGTGTGGTTTTTTTCAAAGAGCCTAGGTTTAGGGGCTACTGGCTGGGGGAACATTGTGGTTTTTGTGTGCTTGTATCAGAATTGCCTATAGAAAAATTTGGGATCAAGGAAATATTGCCAGGAAAAAAATTTTTTGTCCCGTATACAGGCTAAAAACCGGGAAATTAAAATTTTTTGGGGCAAGTAGTATCCTTTTATAGGTGGAGTGGAAAAAAAATGTTGGGGATTTTCACAGATTTTTTAAAACATGAATGATGCACTGTGCACTTGGTTTTTGGATTGAGGACATAGAGCAATACCAGGTAGTCACGAGAAAGTTGGAAATAACTATCAAATGAGGTTTGCCTGTATTCCTACAGCGTTGACCCGCGCAGCATATTGCGGTAAGGAAGCTAGCAGACGACAAAGGACTGAGGGGGTACAGTGTTTGCTGAAAAATAAAAAAAATTTCAAACCTACCAAATTTGTTCAAAATCACATGAGTTTTGAGTCAGAGGCTAGTCTTTCACAAAAAGTGGTTTTTATTTCTGTGGATGCCTTAGTGCGTGCAGTATGAATATAAGAGTTACATAGAAAAACAGAAGGAAAAGAGTGATTTTTTAATACCGGTGTGTAGCCTGCAAGCTCTCCTACCACTTACCCAAGACTGAGGAGAAAATTGCCTGTGTGTAGGGGTGGGGGAGGGCATAGATGAGGGTGTAAGGGTGTGTGTGTGGGGGGGGAGGAGTAAGTATGTGCGTGTGTATGCATGTGTTAGTGAGTGCAGGGGGAGGGAGGGGCATAGGTGTGGGAGGAAAGGGGCATGTTGTGTGTGTGTGGGGGGGGGGGGGGTTGTTTGCATGTGTGCGTGTATGGAGTGGAGAGATAGGCAAAATGGGCATTCGGGATCATTCACCCTATTTTTTAACAAATCACCTGCCACTTTGGTCCTTCCTGGCTGCCGAAACTCCGGGCCAAAGCTGCAGCAATTTGTACAAAAACAATGTGATTTACCCTCAATGCCCATTTTGCCTATCTCTTGTAATAAATGAAAAATGTTACAATCTAGCTTTCATGGGTTAAATCTGTTAAATTATGGAAAATTTGTGTCGAAACATTATCTTTTCAAGAACTAACACAACATCGTGTCAAGAACTAATACAACATCTTTTCAAGAACTAATACAACATTTTGTCAAGAACCTGTCAAGAACTAGTACAATAACTAAAACAAGAACTAATACAAGAACTAAATCAAGAACTTGTCAAGGAATAAACAAGTCCCCATCAACAACTTATTAACAACTTTGTCAACAACTTATCAACAACTTTGTCAACACTTTGTCAACAACTTATCAACAACTTGTCAACAACTTTGGTAACAACTTATCAACAACTAGTCAAGAACAACAATGATTGTTTAATATAACATATATTGATAAAGATAGACAACATGAATTGCTACGAGTTTTTGCAGATGGCATCTACTGTTTCTAGTCAAGAAGAAATAACTGATGAGAAGAGTCTACTGGATAAGAAGGAGTAGTTGTACTCTCTTTCTTGCTTGTGCTAAAACAAAGCATTACTTAGGAACACAACTTACATTTGAACAGGTACAACAGTTATCACCGCAAGACATTATTAAGCTTTATACTAGGTATGAATCCCTTCTTGGAGCAAAAATGGTGAGAAGCCTAGGGCATACACTTATTAGCCTATACGCTAAAGCAACAAGTAGGATTTTTAATGTGGACTCAGAAGCTGACATAGCATATTACCTGTCACAAGATCCTGTTTTGTCTAGAACGCTGGGGACATTTGGCTGTGAGATGTATTATTGTTCTGGCGCCCTGTTAGCACCAGTAGTTGCCAGTATGGTAACATTAAAACATATACAATTTAACCACATAGAGAAAGATGGAATCGCAGAACATAGTTACAAACCAACAGGAAGCACAGGAGAATGCCCCGAGCCAAGCGCAGCAGACCCTTCCACAAGTCACAACAGCGACCAAGAGTGGTAAGAGCCCTGGAAGAGTTGAAGCTGGCAAGAGGTTGGCAGAATGGAATCGCCAGAAAAAATTTAGTAATCAAGCATAGCAAAAGATATTCGGAGAAGCATGAGAAAAACAGATGCCTATAGAAACACCCAAAGAAGACACACCATCACCACCACCACCACAACCAAAAACAAATATTGAGTCTTACTTGTTATAGGGTGTAACCGTTATTGGCTTTGGTTATACAGCTTATAGAATATGGAGCAGCAAGCGACCAACAAAACAAGAACCGCAGCAAGAATATAAACCAAACCCACAACCACAGCCACAACCATTACAATGCAAACAGCCTGACAACGACCCATTCAGAATGTATTAATATATAAATATTTAATTTATACATATGGTAGAAAAATGAGTACAGAAAAGGCAGCAGTTATTTTGGTCTACAACGCTGCCGTTATTGGTGGTCTTAGCGTTGGCTATATTACGTTAGGAAAGAACCTTTTGAAAATGAAGCCTGCTGATCTAGGAAAACTAGACTTTGAGGATAGTGCCAAGCTAGTTGTGGTTGTAACAGCATCCATTGCTTCAAAAGACGTCTTGGTTAAGCAGGGAATCATTCCAGAAAATACTGGCCCATAACAAGAAATGGCTTCCTTAGTGATGATGGTTGGTGGTGCTGTAGTTAACGCATGCTTTTACAGGTAGCAACTACTTGTTTTGTAAATTTCATGAAGACGAAGAAAGGAAGAGGCACATAAAACAATAGAACAACTGAACAGAGCCCAGGCAGAATAGAAAGACAAAGAATTGCTCAGTTAGACTTTATTAACTAAAAACTTCGTGAACAAGGACATGCCACACAAACCTTTCTGATGTTGATGCAGCAATAAAAGAGTACTACATTGTGACAGGCAAACAACTATTTCCTATTACTAAATCACAGCTTTGTGATTATAATCAGCCCACTGAAACCGATGTGACAGTCGAGATTGCTTTTATTTTGGTGGGCATGACAATTGTATATTTCTTAGCACAGAAGGTTGGTTAACCAACAGTCTTTTTTTTTTATCAAAACAATGGATGCCAAACTCTCCAAGATCTACTACATGCCAAAAGGGTACTGGAAAGGACAGGCACCTATTAACAAACTGAGCATTGCAGCAGGAGTAAGCTCTGAGGTAGCAAAGAAGTTGCTGTCTAAACAAGCAATATGGCAGATCTATTTACCTGCTCCAAGGCACATTAACAGACCTTTCTTCATCAACATATAGCTAGATGATACCCATCTAATAGACCTTTTATATTTACCCCATGACACAATCACATGAAAGAGGTATAAGTATGCACTGACTGTGGTGGACGTAGCTTCCAGGTATAAAGATGCTGAGCCCTTTACTGAAAAGAGTGCTACTGCAACCACAGTTGCTATGCAAGAGATCTATAGATGCGGGCCGTTAAAGTATCCCAGACTTATTCAGTGTGATGATGAAAAAGTTTAAAGGAACATTTAATTAGCTGTTACTGAAGCATGGAGTAGCAGTAAAAAGAGGCATACCAGGCAACCACAGATCTCAAGCACTGGTTGAAAGCTTTAACAAACTGTTAGCAGAAAGACTGTTTGCATATCAGTACCACCAAGAAATCATGACCCCAAGCACACAAAACACAGAGTGGGTAAGAAGACTGCCTGCAGTTTTGAGAGCAATGAACTCTGAGCTAACTAAAGCCACAAGGTTAAAACCTGCGGACACCATAAAACGCAAAACAATACAGCAGCACATCCAAACAACACTCTCTAAGCGTCCACTAATACCCTTTGGGAAGAAACTTAGATATTTGTATGCTCCCGGAGAAGTGGAAGCAGCAACAGTCGCAAGCGAGCAACAGATCCCATCTGGAGCATAGACACTTATGAAATAGAAAAGTTGTGGAGATGGATCCTCCTATTTATTATTTGTCACTGCCTGAACCACAGCAAGCATTTGTTAGAGAGGAACTGCAGTTAGTGCCACCTAATACTGTTCCCCTTTAGTTAGGTAGGCTACTATTTCGTCAGAAGTAAGTGACAGCATGGTCTCATCTAACTGGTTTTTAATATGACACTTTGACACGCTTTTGACAACACTAAAGTGGGTTGAACACGTTCTCATCATAGTGACAACTCCTAGAATATTATTTAGCACTTCTTCTTTTGTACCATGATCAAGTTTTATTTCTACTTGATCTCCAAAGTCTTCTATTATGTCGTGGCTGTAAAAGCAGAGACGAGGTATTGTACCACTGCCATAGGACTTGATAAAGAGTAAACAATCCATTGTGAGTCTTAATCAAAAGTGTTCACTTCTACATTAATAGGAAACATAATTAATTAATTAATCAAAATAATTAGTTAATTAATTTGTTCTCCAGTGTCCAAGTGTGTATGAGTGCTCTGGTGAAGAATATACTCGTTATGTGTCCTGTGCAATCAGTGTCTTTTTTCTAACCACAGTCGGGATGATCTGGTGCAGGGTTGAGCAGAGCTGTGGGTTGTCATGATGAAATTCCCTGCCTTCAAACAGAGCCTCTTTGTAGTTATCATGACTGATGCTTGTTTTGACCACCTGTCTGCCAACGCCTTTTTGCCTATTTTATGACACCTGTCTGGCTTGCAACGCTGTACATCTTGACCCTTAGCTCAACATATTCCTTGATAATAGTGCCGTTCATCTCATCCTTCATCTTGCCAATAACTTTTTTGTTTACTGTTGAACGCAAGGACTGTCTTTTGGATAATCACTGGTGTCATACCATGACTCTGATCCCAGCACCACGTCTTCTGCAAGGTCTTTGTATACATCTTCTGTGGGTATGTCTAGGATGAAAGAGTCTGTGTCTGTGTACAAGACCCTTACCGCAGGATGTTTAGGTTTAAAGTAATCATACAATAACTCCAGCATCAACAGCTTTGGCAGCTCTAGCACGATGAACCCAGTGAATACTGGCTTGTCTAGTTTAACCTGCAATTTCTTCATCATGATACCTTACAGACTGTCATGGAATTGCCTGAAGTCTTGGTAGCTTGGCTTCGATGTTAGCTTTATGGCTTCATTTTCCTTTGTGACTAATCTGACATCTTTTCTTTTGTGTGGGTTCTCCATTGTTTTGCCAAAGCAGCTGTTGTTCATGAGCTTGAAGTAATCCTTTTCTGATGCATCAGTCACCTTAGTTCTCAGATCGGTGTTCTTCATGATGTATGGTTTCATGAATTGCTGTTGATCAAACGCAATGATGCGGTGAACAGTTGTAATAATTAATCCATGCCCTTAGGTAGAACTGCAGCAGTCTGTAATGACATGCCATACTTGCTCTTGTCGTTTAGGTTTGGTACAAGCTTTGGTGGTTCTTTTGGTGATGTTTTGAGCATTTCTGCAGCCATTGGGTATTCATTGTGCACATCACGTAGTTCATGGGGATATTATCAGATCAACTTCTAAGATCCAACCCTTTGCTTGATTGGCACCATTTGTGATAGCATTTTTAGAGTCTCTTCAACAACAAAAGGGCCAATATATATCTGAATGTTTTGCAATGGCAGTGACTGGCACATCGCCCACCCATACAGGTTGTTTGCGTCTAAGTACATGATGTAGTTTGAAGGTTTGCTAGGATCATAGTTTTCTAAATATTTGTCGTTGGCCTTACAATAATTGTGTGATGCCATACTGATGCCACCACACAAACCATCCTCAATCATTTGCAGCATGGGCAGGTCAGACAACAAATCAATCCTCACCCCAGTAAACTTTAAGAAAGCATCCCAAGACATGCCTGGTGCTGTGATGTATTGTGATGGATCGAGACCGTAGTGCTTCATGCCGGTCTTTCTGTAGCTCTCAAAGACATTAGCAAGCAAACACGCATCAGCCAGAAGATATTGATCATGGTAATTTCCCATTGTTTGACACTGCATCTTTTGCCATGCCCACTGAGCAATTGATAATCATCATCACTGATTCCTTTACCCGTCAGTCTGCTGAAGAATGCTTCTTTTGGTGGAAGCTCTTCTTCATCAAACCTTTCCCATGAATCCCTTACTCGTAAGGATAGACTCCTTTTCATGCAAGCTTTGTGTCGAAGTATTTTTCTGTGATAGGGCAAGTATTCAGTGATGAAGACACGGATTCTAGAGATCACATTAGATGTTGTGCAGAATCAAAGAAGGACAGACTATTTAGTGTAAAAGTCAGGTACTTCTCTGATGACTGAGCAATGCAGTAAGCCTTATACTCATCAGTTACTGCCTGCATGATCAGGTGTTCCTCTTAGATTGTGGAAAGAGACAGGCAGCTTCCATGTTTTGGGATCTACTTTTAGTTGCAGATTACACTTACTATGTGCTGCTCCATGAAACCTACCACTGATGTGGTTGTGATCTCATGATTGTCTGATTGTCTGCTCCTGCAGCATTAATAAATTACCACAAATCCAGCAATGTGTGGCAGAAGCATACTGTTCCTGGTCTTCATCATTCATAATGATCACTTGTAGGTTTAGCTGTTGAGAGTAGTATTCATGATTCACTTTTATGTGTTCAAAAAAAAGCTTTGTAGCATCTGCTCCTCCATACAAGAATGGCTCTGAATGTGCACCATCTGATCAAACAACAACATAAGCAAACGAACAGACTTAATGATTACTGAGTAAGACTGTTTTAGGAATATTTTCTTGCACTGGCCCTTGGTATGGCACAATGATAGACTCAAAGTCAGCATACACTACATACAGACTCTTTTGTAGCTTCTTTATATTCTAGAAGTACACCTTGCTTCCTGGCTGTGGTGTTACAAGTTCAGTGATTGCTTCGGTTTCAATCTTACAATGTTTTCTGTGTTTGTCAGCTGCCTGCAAAGACGGTAAACAAACCAAGCATCACCTGCAAAACTCTTGTTTGTGGTGTCCTTTTATTGTCTGTGCAATAAGTCTACTCATTGTTCTACTGCTACTACTACTACTACTACTACTACTACTACTACTACTAATAATAATAATAATAATAATAAATGGAACATATATAGCCCTATATCTTGCAAAGACAAATCAAAGCACATGCATTCAACCTAATCTGACACAGTCATGCAATCAATAAATAATCAATACTTTAAACAAATAGATATTACAAACATGGTGCACTGCAGACAAAATCTATGAAATAAAATTTCAACTGTCAAATGTTTTTCAAAAGCACACACACACACACACACACACACACACACACACTCACACAGGTCGTATACTTTAGCAGGGTGATAGGACATAGGTTAGTGAAGGTGGGATTGTTCTGATATGAGATAGGAGGGGGAAAATCTTAAGTTTGAAATAAATATGTCTTGAGGCTGGATTTAAAAGTGTCATAAATAGGTTTCTGGCGAAGAGAGAGAGGGAGCTCATTCCAGGTCGATGAACCCGAAATAGTGGTGGATTGGTTGAATCTAGGTATTTGTAGGCACAAGGTATCTGAAGCAGAGCGGAGGGAGCATAAAGGAGTGTACAGGTTAAGACATTCACTGAGGTAGGAGGGTGCAGTTTTGTGGATACATTTGTAACAGAGGGTACTGATCTTATAGTTTACTCTCTGTGGCACAGGCAGCCAGTGGAGAGATCTCAAGAGAGGGGTAATGTGCTCAGATTTTTTCTATCTGAGAACTAGTCGAGCTGCAGAGTTTTGTATACGTTGAAGGGAGTGAATAGATGATGCTGGCAGACCAGACAAAGGAGAATTGCAATAGTCCAGACGTGAAAGAATGAGAGAAGTGACAAGTTTGGCTGTTGCATTAGTGGACAGGTGCTTTCGAATTGCACTAATATGCCATAATTGATAGTAGCAGGACTGACAGGTCTGGGTGATTAATTTTTACATAGAGAGTGTGTTGTCAAGAACAACACCTATATACTTCACACCAGTGGATAGGGGGACTGATGTATTTTTGAGTTTTATTGAAGCTGTTGTAATGGAAGAGAGTTTATATTTGGTCCCTACGAGTCCCTAATAAGCGTATAATGATCATTTACTAGTAAGAGGTCTACATGGTTCTAAAAAGGATTACCTACTGTAGGAGACTTGTTAGAGATGCCTAGTGGGCATAGGGCTGCGTTTTTCCAGGTATAAACGTTAACACCAATGGTTGGTTTTAATTCCTCAAACTTGTCAATGTTCCTAACAGCCACAGGAAAATCAATGTTGGTAAAGTCAAGCTTGTTACGATGTTCATGATAGTTTGAAACTCTCTTTGCATTCTTTGTTACATGGTACAGCCTAGCCAGCACACACCACATAAAACACTTATCATCTTTGTTCTGAACGTTCAGCACAGCACGTTTTGCTACTACATCAGGGGGCAAGAGAATGTAGCTTCTACCAACGATGGGATGAAACTTTTTTTGCTTTACATCTATGCAAAGAACCTCACCAACCGTCCATCCTGATCCCCTCATCTGTGCTGTTTCTGCAGAATGTTCGAAGTTCCGCATCATCTTATCTGCCCACGTTGTGTTGAGCTCCTCAAACGAGTTCAGCGCTTGTTGTGTTGTTGACACATGAACAGTCAATTCTTCATCTGCATTTGCCTTGTATAGAATTGCAGCAATCAACTGCACCTTTACAGGTGGATCTATGTTTAAGTTGTCTGGTATTTGTGCGATTGCATCTTGAATGCTTTGCACCATGTTTTGTGGTTGTGTGACATTTAGCTCTGTTGTCTGAAACACTTTGTCCATACTGAGCCTAAACTAAAATAACTAATTCATATAGTAAGAAAAAAATAAATTACTTAATTGATTAAAGAATTAATTGCTTCTTATTGTTTTTTGTTTTGTTTTGCTACAGTATGAAGCAGTGAATTTACCACAGGTAATTCTTAGCTCCTTAATAGAGTACTCAGCTGATTGCTGTCCTTGCCAAGCAGATACCCCTTTTTTATATATTCCTTTTTCATTGAGTCAATGTCCACAGGCATTGCATTGCATGCCTTGTTCAGGAGGTCAAATTTCTGGTGCTTGTAGTCATCGTAGTCAGTCTGAAGACATTTGAACTCTTTTTCTGATATTGTGGCATCTGTTAGAGCTTTGCTAATAATGAGTCTGAATGAGCTTGGCAAGGCTAGTGCAAAGGCAACAGTAGCATCATGTTTTTCTAGTTTATGAACAACCTTCTTCAAAAAGACTGATGTGACAAATGAACAGGCTCGTGCTGCTATTGAAACAAAGCCCAATGCAATTGATGCAGGAGCTCCAATTCCAGTAGCCAAGAGAGCAATACCTGTTCATGCTGTGGCTGTAGACAGAGTTTCTGTACCGATAGTAACAGAGCTCAACACACTAAATGCTGATCTGTATCTGCGCCTGCATTTTGTATACTTTGCTAGTTCTTGCTCAATGTCATGCTGCATCTGTGTAATGTTTGTCAAACGAAAGACATTAGCGTTTGCACTGGCACTGACATTAGCATTGATTTCAGCATCCGGTGCACTGGGAACTTAAGGATATATAATAGTTGCCATCTTCTTCTTATCCTGTTTAAAAAAATCATATGCAATTTTTTTATTGGTCTTCTGCCATTAAGTCTTGTAGTTGATTGTTGGACAGTACAGCATCTGTGTAACAGACGGCAATGAGGTCAATGTGGTGTAGATTGAGGGATGCTTATTGTGTCAGCTGTGGTGGGTTTAGGAGCAAGTTGATTTTATCACTGGAAATGGTCCCTTCAATGTTGTCACCGCTGTTTTGAATAGCAATAGCAAATCTGAGGGTTTCAACATCCAGGTCTTTTCAGTTAATATTAATTCCATACATGAATAAGAAAGTAGCTCTTTCTTCCCTTGCAACGAGGCCAAACACCATTCTGTACTGATTGGCCAGAGAAAAGTAAGGAGGGAACCGTAGCTTTGTGGTTGATGGTTTAGTCACCAAGTATTTTCTATGAAGCAGGTAACTTGACTTTTTGAATGCTATGATCTCTAACTCATTTCTGATGGCTGATTCATACGCAAGTGCTTTGTTTACTGGTCCAGCATTTATTGCTTTATGGAAAGTTCTGTCAGCTGTATAGAGAGTGTATGGACTGATAAACTCAAACTTGATCTGCCAATGGATGCTTGGTTTGAAGAACCATTTCTAACCTTTATGCATTACTTTGTAAGTAATATCATCTGCTGTTGCTTCAGCTTCAACATTGCGCAACTGTTCAAGTTTAGGAAATCGAGGTTTCTTAGCTTCATCTATTGCTGTGCGCCTGTAGTATCCTTCGTATGTGTACTCAAAAGCATCAACTTCAACAATCTCACCATCCTTCTCAAATTTATGTACATCACCAAGGTCTTTAAGCTCAATAGTTGGGCAGGTTTCAGGTACTCTTATTAAGAGACCACGGGACATGGTTATTAGTATGTATGTATATACTTATTATTTCATTTCTAGTGTAATACGTAACTTACTACAGTTAACTGTTCTTTGGTCTACCTCTTTGATCATTATGCAGAGTGTTTCATGGAAACCTTCTTCTAGCTCTTTAAACTGAAGTGTAGTAAAGCTATTGTGCTGCGTTTCACAGTACATTGCTCTGCTGGGTGGAAGGATTCTTAGTAGATCAGAAGGGACTGATGATGAAAAAGCCTTCGTCACCACCTGGTTTTGTGTTGTGTTTAACTGAGACAAGTGCACAAAAAGCAAAAATGTTACTGCCATGTCAATGGGCTTTTCACCAACATAGAATATTTGTTTATCATCATCGTAAACAGGATTTTTAGCCATGATACAGTGTAGAAACCTGGTGCAAAGCAACCATTTTATGTTGATAGCGGTTATCAATAAGAATCGCTTGTTTAACAGGCACACTTGATTGAATGTTTGTTAGTGTTATAAACATTTTATCTACTATAGAAAACTAATAATGTATAAGTATAATAAGGATGCAAAATACGAGACTGGATCTCACTATAACCCAAAGACTATTACCTTTGATGAGCTAGATGTTGCTGTGGCAGAGACGGCATTGTTTCAAGTCAAGGTTCTCAAACCACTGATATCATACTTAAACCCATTCATTAAGGATGATGCCACAGCAAAAGCGTGGTTGTCTAATCCTATACAGTTCTATCAAAACCACTTAAAACTTTGCTATCCACTGTGCAAATACAGGCTGGGGTGTGTCATATGCTGACCACATGAACCATCCGAACCAGTTATTAAAGTCTGTGTACAGGTTTCATGTGTACTATCAGTTTAGGCGTGTGTTATCTGAGCGGCAGATCCCATTGCCCACTGATAGTAAATACAATCTGTTTAATAATAGGATTAACATGAAGGCTTATGAGCGGCTGTGCAATGAGTTCAATATTAATTCTAAGACCGCATTCAGACAAACAGGGGACAAAAATCATGGCATGGGGACTCTGTATTTGTGGAGTGTGCAAAGGAGTTATAACTATGACTGGTGGCCTACATGTACATCTTTCTCACACAGAGCATAAGTTGTTTTTGGATCAATAGAGCAAGAGCACAAAAACGCATGGACAATGTTCATTCTTGATAAGAGTGAAGGGTTGACAAGACCAGGATTAGAATGACTCTGTTCAGGCCTATGTGTGGTACTTGCTCGGTGTACAGGCACAGACAAGGTCAAGCATCATCACAAGTGGTGGCACTGGGTTTGATGCTCAGAAGCAGTTTCTAGCAAATTATGAAGACAGTATCAACTCGGCTGTTGACTATTACCAAGCATCAAGCATTATCAAGATGTTCTTCACTATGCTAGGTTTAAGGTGGACTTTGCTATAGGGCATGGTTTGTATATGCTACCTTCCAACACACAGTTACAAATAGGAACAATTACAAAATACAACAACAATATTTTTATAGCTAGAGATGATGTGCAGCTTGGCAAAAATGAAAGCGTAAACAACACACCAGAAGCAGTAATACCTGTAAAAAGTGGGACTCCAACACAAACACAAATACAAGCACCAACACAAACACAAACACATACTTCTGTTGTCTTAGACCAAGCAAAAAATATTGCAAGAGACAATCACTACGATGAGATGACTGCTTTAACAACTATTCTGGTTTCAGGCGACCTTGCTTATCTTTATTTTAGAAAGTAAAACATCAACAACTAACATTGCTAAAGCCCACAAATGGTCTGCTATAAATCCCACAACCTTACTTGCTGTTGATAACAGCCAGCTAACAACAGAAACAATTATACCAGGAAGTGTGTCTGCTACTTTGGTAGCTACTTTGTTTTAGTAGGTCTGCTAAGTGACTGAGTTGTTTTTTAACCCAGCCTGTTCCTGTGGGTGGGGAAGGGGGTAGTGGTGGTGGTGTGCCACCGCCTGTCATTGCATACATTAGTGTGCTTATAGCAAAACCCAGGGCAGTAATTATACTGACAAGTGTTATGCCTTGCTCGGGAAACAATGTACGAATTATTTCCCCTAGTGTGTTTTCATAAAGAAAGGGATGGATTGTTTTCTGTTATTTTGCAAACCTGAGATTGTAGTTGTCCGTTATTGTTTAGGACCTCTAATCTTGCTTGGCATTCATCTTGCAGATTTTTTAGACACTGTGCGATTCTTTCTTTTATTTCCTGGCCAAGGCTTGCATCATCTGCTTTGGATAGCTTCTTTTTTTCTAGTCCTATGTGTGAGTCGACTTCACCTACCTTTGCTAGATTATTTATCAGTTTGCCTCTAATACTCTGTAGTGCTTGATTGAGCCCCATTATTTCTCGATTGGGTAGGGGTAGATCATTTATTGTTTTCAGTGCTGTGTCTTCGTTTGCGTGTGTGAAGCTAGTTTCCAACTCGAAAATAGTTTGTGTTGTTGTGTTTGCTTTCTGTGCTAAGTCTTGAAGTGGTAGACTTTCTATGTTTGTTAGTAGAGTTTGTTCAGCATCGTGTAGTTGTGCAACTGCTTGTGCTGGTAGTCTGTTAGTAGTATCCAGTGCATCACTAATACCAAGTTTTCTCTGCAATGGCGACACTTAATCTCTGCTTGAGTCTACTTTTTTGCTAAAAACAGATGGGTGTTCTTTGTCTTTGTTAATAAAACCTTTTGTCCTGTGTCAGTTACAACGTACAGATTGTCTTTGCTGTCCATATCATAGCCATTATGGTCTAGTATTTTGTCACGCTCCATAAGGGATTGTGGCTAAACCCCCAACCATGCCCTCTCTAACTATCTTCCTGACAACACAAAACACAGAACACAGAAGAAAAGTTCCAGGCTTTACTTTTCAAAATCCAAAAACAATCACATCAGATAAATACTTACAGACCCACACGTACACAATCAATCACCAATCACACTCTAAACTTTACCCACAATACCCTCCCCTCTTCTGCACAGTTCAGAAACCTGAGAAATTTTCCCCTCCCACTTCCCTCAGTCACAACTCAGGTCCCAGCACTATCACCATCACATGCTGAAGTCCCCAAGGATGGTCACGGGTGGACAAGGCAGCAAGGAGAAGGGAAAAAGGTTTTCGGGAAAAAGGGTGGATCCAGGGAATAAAGGGACAGAGGGTCAAGGACAAGCCATCGTCAACACTTCAGGGCACACACAGGCTGTACTCTCCAGGTACGACTCCACCGCTGGAGGCACCCACAGGAACCTGTCACTGAGAAAGACAAGGTGCACTCCTGCACCCAGGAAAGACGTTGACAAAACGGACAGCACAGCACAACAAAGAAGAACGTAGACTGGTCCTCGGGAACTCGAACAATGCTTCCTCTGCTCTCCAAGAAGAGACACAACACCACAGGAAGTACGGTGCACTCCTGCACCTAAAGGAAGACGTTGACAGGACGGAACGACATAACAACGAAGAACAAAGACCGGGTTCACAGGAGCCTGAACTACTCCAAGTGCTGCTCCCCCCTGCTCTCCAAATAGAGAGACAACATCACGCGGCACCAAACAGCCCAGCTGGAACGGCGACCAGCGAACTTCAGCCGAAGACTGAATCTCCTCCTACTCTCTCAAGTCAAGACCTTCTCCTATTTAAAGCTGCTGCTACTCAGCTGATGAAACAAACCATAACTCACGAACAGGATTTTCACAAGAAGCTAGCCTGCATGCAAAATTGCAGAGAAAAGGGGATGTGCATGCCACTAAGCTGGAGTTCACCATTATAAAAAAACCACGAATGCGAACACAGAAAGACACCAGCATCCAGACACAGAGAGAGAAATGGCATTGAGTAATGCACGGAATTATGCCCAGAATTATGGAACCGTGACATACTTCGGTTGATGGTTGTCCCAAACGTTGGTGAAAATCTTTAACCCTGCTTTTTAATATATCTCTTGGAGTAAATGCAAAGTCAGTGCTGCTGCTGCTTCACTCATACCATCAGCAGGCGTAAACACATTATCTATATCAATATCATTGTCTTCCATTATGATATTATTGGTTTATGTTTTTTTGCTACTAATAGAAAAAATATGGCACAACAAACATTTGGAGCAATCCTTGATCCATACAGACGTTTAAAAGACCCCTTTGGTATTAAGGAGAACAGACAGTCAATCGTTATCACAAACAACCCATCAACTATTGAGGAGAATCAGATTTTGACTGTTAGGTTTCCTAATTTAGGAAAAGATTATGTCATTGTTCCAGGCACAACTAGGCTTGCTTTTCAGATTTACCTAGAGTCTGCTGGTGATCCAAACAGGACTGTGGTTGCAAACCTAGGAAGGGCTATCATTAAAAAGATTAGTGTCAAGCTGGAAGGCAGAGAAGTGCTGTCACTCAGACAGTCAATCGTTATCACAAACAACCCATCAACTATTGAAGAGAATCAGATTTTGACTGTTAGGTTTCTAATTTAGGAGAAGATTATGTCATTATTCCAGGCACAACTAGGCTTGCTTTTCAGATTGATCTAGAGTCTGCTGTCAATCCAAACAGGAACGCAGACATATTCTTAATCTATGCTGATGTATGGATGACATCTGAAAAAAGGAGATGACATTATTTAACGAGGCATACAGGATGATGAAGGACTAAAACATAAAGTAAATTCTGCTGATATGGGAAACAAGAAAAAAGATGCATCCATAGCAAGAGCCTATAGTAACAGGTTTTGTATTCCTCCAACTTAATCCTGTCTAGCCTCACGTTACTTACTATACCCTCAGCACTTTTAGAGGAAGAAAATACTTGTTAATGGGCATGCCGAAATCCCACTACTGGCAAAGGCAAAAATCTTTGTACATGATTTAGGTTATGATGTTGACAATCTCCAGAGCTTGTGGTTGATTGCAACAATATGATAAGCTTTCATATCAGGAAGATGCCCCTAGCAAAACGGAATAAAGGAATTTAACTATTCAGAACAGCAAGAGCAAAAGTATATTAAAGCGTTTGAAAAATGGATCCTTTTAGTAGCGAGAGGAATTTTATCAACTCAACATAGAGGGCCAAACTAAAAGTAAGTTGTTTCCATACCAATTGATGAGGTTGAATTTTTTTGATCAAAATGAATCCACACTGGCTCTCTATTGCATCAGATGTTGGCTGTGACATAATTGGTTTGGTTATTTAGATTTATGATAACTGCGACAAAATCATTTTTAAAAGGGTCAAAGTTATAACTATTCCGACAGAAAACAATAATAGAACATAAACCCCGTGAAAAACTTTTTTGGAGGATGACAATCATACATAGAAGCACAAACTAAAAAAGTTGTAATAAATGGATCAGTTAGTTTTTTATCAAAAGAAGCAACTGCTCTCTAAGTGCCGGGCAGACTGGCTGTGGGAAAAATTGTATTTGTATTAGATTTTTACAAACAGGGACAAAAAATCATTTTGATTTCATTGTTATTTATGTCCGACACGCACAAAAAAAAAAACATCAGTAGAGAAATTTTTTTGGACAGATGAGAATATAATTATAGTCAACCCCTCTGACAGGCTAAGCAAGTGTTTAGAATACTACTACAGGTTGTTTGAAAATACAGTAAGATTATTTGCTGTTTCCTGAACATGACATTGTTATGAAAAGGAATAGTTTGTCTAAGCTTGCTTTCAGTGCAAGACACGCACAAATAAGTGTTTGGGTTCTGACATAGAAATACAATTCTGTATTAAAAGATTTTAGTGAACAGTTAAAGGTAGTAGTTCTCTTCCACATGAAAGACAGTGATGGATTTAATAATTGCCTTTAGGAGAACGATGTTATTACAGACGGACAAGAAAGATAAAGAATTAAAGCTAAATTGAGAAATTCAAAAGGCCTAAAACTTATATTGAAAACATATCAGCCAACTAAGTACTGCGTTGTGTGAAATGCAATAGCTTTTTTTTTAAACACACGAACATAAACAGACACACACTGCACATAGCTAGCCTCAAGGCAATATGTCAGCTTGCTCTCAGGGCTCAGGGACGCCCCCACAAAGTAGGCGTGGCCTATCACAGTTTCCAGTTCTTTCTCAAAGTTTTAGTGACCTAGGCTACATGATCACATGTCTTAGGCTACATCTGGTTTGAGTGACCTCAGCCATTTCTCACCAAGCCAGTGAAGGGGACAGACATGTTTTGTGTAGTGCTTCTAATTGTTATCAGGGGTGTGTATATTCTAAGCAATGTCAGGTAACAGAAAATGCCTGCTTTTACTGAAGATCAATTACTTGCTATTAGTGACCACAAATTCTATCATCAACGAATGATAGATTATCTTCAAAAAGAAGAAAAAGGTGAACTTTGTTCGCCACCTAAAAAGGGACATGCTATGAACATTTTTCCTAGATAAGGAGGAAAGAGCAGGTCAAAGTAGCATGCTATGAAGGGCTAGATTTAGCTGTAAAATAATGTTCTAAATATAGGCTGTGTGGTAATGTTCTAAACATAGGTGGGCATACTGTGAACGGCCAGATTTAGCTGTAATGTTCTAAATATAGGCTGTGTAGTAATGTTGTAAAAATAGGGGGGCATACTGTGAACGGCCAGATTTAGCTGTAAAGTAGTGTTTTAAACATAGTCTTATCCCAGTCCCATACACGCAGTAATATGCACACACCCTCTTCCCAAACAATAAACTTGTTTCAGCATCAACCCCATAATTTTATAGTTTTACCTATCAAAACAAGATTGTAACATTTTTCATTTATTACACACACACACACTCACACTCAGTCCCATGTCCCAAAGGACGTGGGGGAGGGGCACAAGAGAAGACCCAACAGAGATCATTTTCCATGCTTCACGATCCTGTGTGGCTAGTAGAAGGTGTTGCAGGGGTTGGGCGGTCCATTCTTTGAATGTTGTCAACCCATGATTTCTTTTGGCGGTCTCTTCTTCTCTTGCCTTTGACTGTTCCTTGCAAGATGGCTTTTGCTAAGGTGTTGTGTCTTGTGGTGTGACCAAACCACATCAGTTTTCTCCTCTTTATGGTGGAGAGCAAAGGTTCTTGGGGGCCCACACGGGTTTTGATTTCTTCTTTCACATAGTTGTTGGTCTTGTGTTCTTTGTATGATATTTTGAGGAGTCTTCTGTGGCATTTGTTCTCGAATGCTTGGATTCTCCTCTTTAGCTCTGCTGACAGAGTCCGTGACTCACAGCCATATAGAAGGATAGAGGGATTTGTGGAGAAGGTATTTGGTGCAGAAGCTGATGTTGTTGCTTCTGATGATCCTCCCAAGTCTGGCTAGAGCAGGTGTTGCTGTTGCAATGCAAGCTTTCACTTCACTGTTTGTTGTGCCATCTTTTGTTAGGATGGAGCATAAGTATTTGAATTGGCTCACCTCTTTCAGTATTTCTCCATTCATCTTTATTTCTGTGCTGTCATTATTTGCACTGTTGACCATGATCTTTGATTTCTCTGTACTGACCTCCATACCATATGTGCTTGCTCGACCTGATAGACTATCTGTGAGGTTTTGCAGTTCTTGTTTGCTGCCGCCCATGAGGTCAATGTCATCTGCAAATCTAAGGCTGCAAAAGGGACTTCCACAAAAGAAGATGGAAGTGTGGTGGTTTTGCAGTGTCTCTGTCATGTTTTTCGAGGAAGAGGTTAAAGAGTACAGGTGAAAGAAGGCAGCCCTGATGGACCCCAACCGTGGTCTTGAAGAACTCGGCCATGTGATTGTTCATGAAAACTGCACTTCTTGCATTCTCGTACAGTGCCTTGATGACTTCAATGAGGCAGTTGTCAATGTTGAAGTGCCTGAGTACTTGCCAGAGGCCGTCATGCCATACCCTGTCAAAGGCCTTTTTGAAGTCTATGAAATTGTGATACAAGTCTTTTTGGTGTTGGAGATGTTTCTCTATCAGAATTCTAAGATTGAAAACTTGTTTCCATTGTGCTATGTTTTGGCCTAAAGCCGGCTTGTTCTTCTGTCAGGAGTTTTTCCGCTTGGTTTTTTAGTCTGTTGAGGACTACCCGCAGCATGATCTTGCAAGGATGGCTTATGAGACTGATGGTTCTGTAGTTCTTGCATTGCTTGAGGTTTCCTTTCTTTGGTAGGGGAATTACAAGAGACTTGTTCCATTCTTCTGGCTATTCTTTGGTGTCGCGAATCTTCTGACAAAGTTCTGTGAATCGCCTTGCTGTTTCACTCCCTCCGTGTTTTATGAGTTCAGCTGGGATGTTTTTTTATTTCAGGGGACTTCCCCTTCTTCAATTGTTTAATAGCTGTGTCTACTTCATACCTTAGTATTGGTGGGTCTTTATCTTGGTGTACAGGGGGTTTGTCAGAAACTATGTTGGTATCTGGGCGTAGTGGGTAATTATACAATCCCTCAAAGTATTCGGTCCAGCGTTGGAGGATGGCATTGCTTTCTGTTAAAAGATTTCCTTCTTTGTCTTCAATAACAGAGGCTTTAGGCTGTGTGGTTTTAGTTAGTGCTTCCAGTGTGTCTTTGGGAGGCACCGTGGTTGAGTGGTTTAGGCGGTCAACTCGTGATCCAGAGGTCGCGGGTTCGATCCCCGCTCGGCTCGGTGTTGTGTCCTTGGGAAAGACACTTTACTCCTATTTTCCTCACTCCACCCAGGTGTACAAGTGGGTACCAGCTCTGCTGGGGAAGTATCTGGTGACAGACTAGCGTCCTGTCACAGGGGTGGTGAAAAGCCATCAGTTCGCTTAACGCTACAGAAACCGGGATAAGCTCCGGCTCTATGGGCCTTCTGGCTCAAAAGAACATACTTTTTTTTTCCAGTGTGTCTTAAGCTGTTTTGCTGTTTCCCTTGGCCAATCCAACTTCGATGCTGTTGCATTGTTCTTCTATTCACGCTTCTTTGGCTTCTCTCATCTTTTTCCTCACTTCTCTGTGGCTATCCCTGTATTTGTTGTTGGCTTTTGACTTGTGAACTTTTGTTTTTTGACCTCTTTTCTTTTGTCACAGAGGTCAAGAACCTCATTTGTCACCCAGGGTTGTTTATTTGTTCTGCTTCTTCCTAATGTTTCTTCTGCTGCTGTCATTAGCACTTCTTGGATGTTGTTGGCTAGTGTATCCACATCATTGTCGATGGCTGTGAGTGCGGTGAACTTTCCTCCAATGTTGGCTTGGAAGATCTCAACCACTGTTGGGTCTTTGAGTTTTTCCAGATCAAATCTTATTACAAGAGAGAGGCAAAATGGGCATTGAGGGTAAATCACGTTTTTGTACAAATTGCCGGCTTTGACCCGGAGTGGCGGCAGCCACGAGGGCCAAAATGGCAGGTGATTTTTTCCAACATGGGGTGAATGAGCCTGAATGCCCATTTTGTATGGGGAAGGGGGGGCATAGATGTGTGTGTTTGCATGTGTGTGTGTAGAGTAAGGAGGGTGTGTGTGGAGTAGGGAGGGGGTGTGTGTGTTGGGCGGGGTAGGTAATTGTTCCTCATTTTAACATATTTTCACTATGCCTTATATCAGATGCACGTGTGTGTGTGTGTGTGTGTGTGTGTGTGTGTGTGTGTGTTGTGTGTGTGTGTGTGTGCCTGTCCTCTGTGATAATGAAGATGATGATGATGATGATGATGATATGTGTAAGTGTGTGTGTTTGTGTGTGTGCCTCTGTGTGTGTGACACCTACACCAGCACATAGGCGTCTATACATGCATACTAGAAATGGATTGGTAAGTCTGTTTGTCTGTTTTTGTTGGTTGGTTGGCTGGTTGTTCATTTGTTTTGGTTTTGTATTCTTTTCTTTTCACAAACAGCACTACTTCAAACAATACCTTTAGAAACATAGCCTACAGGCATGTATGCGTGACCTATAATTCTCTGTGCCTTGTCAGGGCTTTTCACAGACAGAAATTTGATTACTTGTGCCATCATATCATGAAATAATGTATCCTGTTTGTCTGAAGATAGATTAAAATATATTTATACATTATATATCACTTCATTCTTCCTTATTTGTGTACACCCAGTTTTCAATGAGTGAGATAGATAGATAAATGGATAGGTAGGTAGATAGATAGATAGATAGATAGATAGATAGATAGATAGATAGATAGATAGATAGATAGATAAACAGATAAACAGAAAGATAGATAGATAGATAGATAGATAGATAGATAGATAGATAGATAGATAGATAGATAGATAGATAGATAGATAGATAGATAGATAGATAGATAGATAGATAGATAGATAGATAGACGCATACCCTAAAGGACATGACATTGACTTTGTACTCATCATAGAATATTTTTGGCTTTGTCATTTTTATGGCTAGCTGAATTTATGAATAATGACCAAAATAGTTCATCAGAGACCAGCTGTGGGTAAACCTGAGTATGACCACAATGAGTTGATATTTAAATCGGCAGTTGTTGTGAAGTCTGGTTTAATTTGTTTGCGTTTGTTTTATTTTTTGTCTTTGTTGGGGGGGGGGGGGGGAGGGGGGGAATGACATACTGGATTATTATTGTGAAGTGAACAGATGTAGCTAAGTAAAAGCAAACAAACAAACAAACAAAGAGAGAGAGAATATAAAAGGTTTATTTACAAGAGGACAGTTGGAGGGGCGGCACAAAACACATAGTATCAGATTATGAGAACTTAATTAGTTTTCTTTCCAAATAATTAATATGCCTTGGATTCCATAACATGGTTACATGGTTAGCCCTTACAATGGCATTTGTCAAGGATGGGAGGGAGGCAGTTTCCACAAAAACTGTACAAATCCAAAAGCAACATCTGACAACAAACTGACATGTGACAAGAAAACGAGGTCACAATGTCTCTTCTTTCTTTTTTTCATGGCCTGTGCAGCTTTACACCCCTAGCACAAAACAGATTCTTGATAACCCATACCAAAATAGACTTTACAGAGTGAAAGAGAGAGAAACAGAGGGAGGGACAGGGATGGAGGTAGAGAGAGAGAGAGAGAGAGAGAGAGAGAGAGAGAGAGAGAGAGAGAGAGAGAGAGAGAGAGACTATGAGAAAGCCCAACCGAACATTTATAACTCCGACCTGTTTTTTGAAACTCATGGCAATACATCATAACAAACGCACACATTTTTGAAGACGTAGAAAACGTTTATGCAAACAACACAAAAATGCATTGCAATACAGTGCAGGTCATATAGCGCAATACAAAACACAATAGAATCGATAGCTCTCAAACGATTTTCAATTAGCAGTGGTGGACCTTGCAGTAAGGCACAAGACCATGGCAATATTGTAAAACTTCTATATTATTCAACATCATCAAAGCTAGGATAGGAGACCACTTCAGAAAGTTGTTTTTTTAAGTCTGTTCCAGCCCAACATTGATTGATGATGGATTACTTAATGCTTGTAGGTTGATAACTATACGAAACAAGAATCCATACTTGATGATTGCAAGTTGATAAACCAATCAAAACTGTTTAATCCTTACAGGATATCACAGAAAGAAGGTGTGTTGTGAGTGCAAAATATAGCAAGATTATCTACATGTTAATAAGCCTTTAGCAGCCTTTAATACAAACAGCAACTCCAGAACTAAAATGTGCCATGTTGAGGAAAAGTATCACAATAGGTGTATTGAGGCGAGAAGCCTGGCAGAACTTTTAAGCATAAAAATCTGTGTGTACAAATCTTGCAATAGGGAAGAGGTAAGCAACTAACGAGAAGAAGAGGAACAACAAAAACAACAACATGAACAACAACTATGACAACAACACTAACAACAACAACAATAACAAAGTACCAACAGTATGGTGATAGTGATGATGATGATGATGATCATCATCATCATCATCACCATCATCATTATCATCATCATCATCATCATCATCATCATCATGGAGGAGGGAAAAAAAGGAAATGGAACATGGATGGAGGACTAAAAAGATTATTATGATACATCACCTTGTACGTACACAAGCAGCACACATAGGGAAATTGAAAGAAAGCAATTTAGCCTAATTCTAGGAGCACATATTACACACTTTAAAAATCATATCGATGTAATGGGGCTAGGTATAGATGTTTAGTCTATGGAGATAAGACGGTTGTTGATGATTCTATATTGTGGTAGATGTTTACAAACCAGTAAGCCTTTGGAAAATCATTTAATTCTAAGCAATACAGTTAATACGACACACATTTAAAAAACTAACACAGTATTTACTCTGACAGTATACTTGCTCTATCATCTCGCGAAAATAATGAATAATAGAACGCACTTGCGCATTCCCACTGCAAATCAAAAGTTACAGTGATTTGATTTTTATACCTCCTGGGTAATAAAGGAGTCATTGCAGTCTTTATTCAATCCACAAGCTTATGGTGATGCCAATATCAGAACTGGCTTTAGCTTTTAAAAAAGAGCTGCTCAGCTGATGCAGGTCACAAAGCTAGGCTTACCAGGTTATTTGCCAACCTTTTTATACATCTACAGGCTTCTCCCACATCAGGGCCCCATCATCAGGCTGCAAAACATGCAAGGTCTCCAGTCCTTCAGTAACACCCTCCACCACATCCTCAAGCAACTCAGAGGCATGAACATTGAAAATTGCTTTCCCTGTTAGATGCTGGCAGACATTTTGCAGACGTTGTAGGTGAGTCATCGCGTGATCTGTCACTGTTGCATGCCTCTCTGCTCCCATTTCCGTCTTTTTATCTTTTCCTGCCATTTTGTAACCGAAAATGTTCACATAGTAATTGATACCAAGCTGACAGAGGTGGTAACTTCCTGCAGACAGTAGAGTGTAGACTCCATCCTTGGATTTTGTTGCGTAGAACTGCGTGTTCCATCCTGAAGCCTGAATGATTGGCAGGTTGTCAGCCATCACAGCGTATGGTCTATTGCCAAGGATGAACTGCCTTTGTGGAAAGAGATGAATCCAGCATGAGGGATCTGACTGAAACAACTGAGCTACATCTTGCTGTCTCAGTAGAGAGACCTGCCTGTGTGGAGGCGTCAGGTTGGCTTTGGAGAGGGAGGTCGCTTCCATTGCTCGGTGAATATTGTACTGCAACATATTGATGTGTTCATTAGTTTCAAAAAAAGGTTCAATGGATTTATTATGAAAGCAAGTCTTGCTGTTGACAAGGGTATCAAATACAAACAGGTACAATAAATTTGAATAGCTCCTCTCTGAACCTCATGACAGGTATTCTGAAAATGCATTTCAATGATGTAACTAAAATCACTAATTGAAAGAAAATCACTAGTAAGTTGGAGTTGAGTGTTCTGTTTCTTTTCTTGGGTTCCTCATTTGTCAGATTAGTTTCATATGATACACGCGGTGGTAATTCGGAAACAAAATGTTGGAAGGAAAACTGACTTAGGTGAGTAGGTTGAATGTGAAGGACTGTTTATACAGCTTTTTTGTATGGCAGAAATATTACTGATCATGTTGTTCACCATTCTCATATATCAAAACTTGATCACAATATAAACAAGAAGTAAACAAAAAATGTAAACATACTGTCCTACTTGAATTTGTATTTTCAGTGGTGATGTCAGAAGTCCTCAGAATGTTTGGCATTGAAGAAGGACTAGTGCAAACCATTCAAGCACTATACAACATCGCAAGCAGTGCAGTCCTTCTGAACAATCAGGTCGGAGACTACTTCAAAACCACAGTTGGGGTCCAACAAGGATGCCTGTTATCTCCAGTCCTGTTTAATCTGTTCTTGGAAAACATTATGAGAGAGATCCTCCATGACTTCCACTCTACCATCTCCATTGGCGGCAGACCCCTCAACAACTTGCCGTTTGCCAATGACATTTGACCTCATGGGCGGAAGTAACTCAGAGCTGCAAGATCTTACGACCAGACTTGAGAACAGAGCTGGAGCACATGGGATCGAGGTGAGCTCGGAGAAAAGTAAAGTACTTGTGAACAGCACGAGCAATGCCACTGCTAAAATTTACATGAACGGCCAGCACCGGAGGAGGTAGACGCTTTTAAATACCTTGGGGCTACACTTACAAAGGACGACGATCGACGACAGAAATCAAAGTCAGACTAGCCATGGCAACATCTTCCCTGACAAAACTCACCACCATATGGAAAAGTAAAGAGATCAGTTTCCCAATCAAACTAAAGCTCTACAAAGCCCTAATTCAAACTATCCTGCTGTACGGAAGTGAAACCTGGACATTGACTGCTGAAACAGCAAAGCGAATCGAGACATTTGAAACAAAATGCCATAGAAAACTGCTGGGCATATCCCGGAAAGAAACGAAAGACCAATGAATTTGTCAAGAGCCAAATAACACGGCTGGCAGGTCCACAGGAACCCCTTCTCACCATCGTCAAGAAGAAAAAGCTGACATGCTTCGGCTACGTTACCCGCCACAACACTCTGCCAAAAACAGTACTGCAGGGAACACTCGAAGGTGGCAGAAAGAGGGGAAGACAGATCAAGTCATGGATGGACAACCTCAGAGAATGGACCAGGATGAATGACTCGGCACTACTGCGCAGAGCCGAGGACTGAGATGGATGGAGGAGGCTTACCACGGCATCGTCTCTCGTGTCTCCTCCACGACCGCCAAGGTCACGGGACTGATGATGATGATGATAAAACAAAAAATGTAAACATACTGTCCTACTTGAATTTGTTTTTTCGGTGGTGATGTCAGAGGTCGTTCAAAAGTTTTGTACATAGTATGGAGCAGATCTCCATGCATCAAACCGAATTAATCAGGTTTTCAAAGGTAATAATGGATATGAGTCTATTTCCGTATCAGTATCATTATCACTTTAATGACTGATTGTACTGAACATTACCAGTACTGTGTGTTCACGGGAAACGCACACACACACACACACACACACACACACACAACACACACACACACACACACACACATTTAAAAAGCAGAGGTATAGCTGTCTTTTTTAGTTCCCTGCTACATGTGTAGGGTTTTTATGCAAAACGATTCATATCAGATATTTGACATTGTCTTCTGATACTAGCCCTCTCCCAAAGGGAAGAAAAGGGACTGTGGCATCATTCATGATTTACCGTTTTCATCACTTTACGGAAACCAAATTTTCCTTTTGATGAAAAACTCATGCGGACTTGACGCCGAAGATGTGGATATAGCTGACGGTTGAAAAAATGGGTTTCTCGTGCCTCCCACATAGCTGTGAACAGTCCTTGACCCTGAAGCCTGTCCTTCACCCTAGAGCCAAAGAACAGCACTGTCTGCCCTCCATCCAAGAGGAGGGAACTGAGAAATCCAACCTGTGGATGAAAAAGGAGGTTAAGAAAAAGTGTTGTGAACAGTGAACATTGATATCTTTAAAAAAATTTAACACGACATAATTTAAGACACACGTTTAGATTCATACAAAAGTAAAACAAAATCAACAATAGGACCAACAAAATCAATTAATAAATCTTCCAAAACTCAAAGGAAACAAACACGTAATCTACAAATTTTAAAACAACGTGGAAAGGAGGATTTTTTTTTTTAAATGGTAGACCTGATAGCTTGATAGTGTGTCTCCTCTCTCTCTCTCTCTCTCTCTCCCTCTCTCTCTCTCTCTCTATATATATATATATATATATATATATATTTTATATATTTTATATATATTATATATATATATATATATAGATATATATATACATATATATATATCTCCTCCCCTCTCCTCTCCTCGATGTGCTTGATGTTTGTATTTTGTATGTGAGAAGGTTATAACACATCAGGTATAAATCCATCAATAACTTTGTTCACAGGTCTATTATCTTTTTGTGGTATCCTGGGAAGCAGTTAAGGTGAACTGGGTTTTTTTGTTTGTTTGTTTTATATTTTATTTTATTTATTTATTTTGATTATTTTTTTTAGCTGTGTTTGGTTTTGATTTTTGGCTTACGACGTTTTATATGAGTCATGACGTTCGAATATGCTTATACAAGAGTATACAGTTATGAGTGCACTCCAGGGGTATTATGCCAAAGTCTTACCAAACTTATGTGAATTTTTTTTCATGTTCCACTTTTCATCTTCAATTTTTTGGCCCCTCAATGTGTATTGTGGCCAAAGGCCGATGTACATTAAACCATTTCAGAGTTCAGAGTTCAGAGTTCCTCTCCTCTCCTCTCCTCATGCCCTTTCTTTTGTCCAATTCAATAGATTTTATCGTGGATGTTGTTTTTATTGCAGTTAGAGATGAGATTATTAGTACTATTATAAGCGATATTGTTTTAGTTTGATAGTCCAGTTGATTATGGGCTTTTGAATTTTGTATCCTATTGGGGTTTCATTTATTTGAATAATTGTTTTTTATTATTATTTTTCTTTTTGATTGAATGTGTTTTTCCCCTTCCCCCTTGATACTTCACCCCACCCCCCATCCTTTCCAATGCTTTTCGGTTATCATCGTTGTGTTGTCTCATGGTGATGGTGATTTATTTGCTATATTGTTGTCTAATGGTGATGGGTGATTGTTATTATTGTATCTCTAATATAATAATCATTATCATTGTCTTACTTGACTTATCTTGCTTGTTTGATAGTTATTGTGTGAATATATATTTTTTTAAGCTATTTGAAGAGTATGAGCGCATATAAGCACACGTATGCTGGGTGGCGGAGGAGAGGAGGGAGGTCATTGAAGGCAATATTGTCAGTAATGACGCAATGAAAGCCTAGTATTTTCTAACGTTTTGTTCCTGTACCTTTTTATTATCTAAAGTATAAACGTGAAAGAATGGATAAAACAGTAGGTTAAGTAATTTGTTTGTCCTGACGTTTTATGATTTTCTTTTTTTAAATTCTTAAAACATTCTTTATTCAAGTGTGTGTGTACGTGAGCCCGCACGCGCGCAGGTGTGTATGAGCACGTGTGTGCGTGTATATGTATATGTGGTAATTTGTATTTTTCAATGTATTATCTTATCGATTTTCCTCTTTTTACTGGTTCAATTTAATGGTAAAGGATGCAATAATGTAGTATTTCAGTATAATCATTAAGAAATGTATTCTTAGATAGATGGCTTGATGAAAAAAAGCAAATGCATTGATTATTCAATGTACCATCTGGAAATAAAGGTCTGACTTGACTTGACTTGACTTGATTCTACTGAGGAAACAAGGAAACAGGTGACCAGTTAACCAACCCACCAATCAACAGATCAATAAAGCTCCAAGTCTTTTTAAACTCTTTTGTTTGTCAATTTCTGTGACCGAAGTGGAACAGCTTACTCAGCAGTTTTCAGGGTCATTGTGGGAGTCAAATTTTTCTTTGTATTTTTTCTCACTCCATTGTTGGCTGAAATGCCCATTGACTAACACTATAAGTCTATCACTACAAACTACACTACACACGGGGACTGGATGAAAAAAGCACATGAGTGCTTATTCCATTATCTTCGAACTAAAAGAATAAAGAGCAGAAAAATAAAATAAATAAATATCACTGACGTAAGCGCTGAGTACTTCGCTCTTAGACAATTCCAGTTTTGAGTTCATGGAACAACTTCACCTTTTCGTTCTCATAAGTGCCCTTACAAGAAGAGGCCTGCCCTTCCATTAGGGCCATCTCATATTCCTGCACTCTATGCTCTTCCCCATCTTCCTGGAATACCAAAACGTCAGGATTGTCATAATCCATCTCATGGTGTTTTGTCTTACTCTGGGATTCACTCATGCTGGACTTTCCTTTCTGTTTGACAAAGATTCTCAAAAAGATGCTTGAGGTATTAATGCAATTTGCAAACATCTGTCTACTGACGCAACATCCAAGCTTGTTACATCTCTCATTCTTTCTCAACTGGACAACTGTAATTCCCTTTTGACTGGTATACCAGCATCATCTATTCACTCTCTTCATCGTGTACACATCTCTGCAGTTGGACATTTCCTTAGAAAGAACAACTATGAGCGCATTACTCCTCTCATGAAAGCTCTTCACTGATTGCCTACAGCACAAAGAATGAAGTGCAAGTTCATTACCCTCCTTTATAAGTATCTGCACCTTCCTATATATTAGTATGTAACTGTCTTCACCTATACACTCCTTCTCGTTCCTTCCGTTCTGTTGTAGATACCATGCGCTTACAAATTCCCAGAATCCAGTGTCAGCCATCTTTCATTCACTATTTCTGTCCATTTATCTGCAATGACCTACGTTCTCCTGTCAGCAAAATTCTTCATTTGGCGCTTTCAAATCCAACCTAAAGACACACTTATCTGCTACCTAGGATCTTCCTCCAGAATTACACCTCATACTTGTCCCTACTTTCAATCAGTCTTTTCTATCTATATTACCTTGTGTGTGTGTATGCGTGCGTGCGTGCGTGCGTGCGTGCGTGCGTGTGTGTGTGTGTGTGTGTGTGTGTTTGTGTTTGTGTAAATGTATAAATTATTAATCATATTTATGAACAATGTCACGGGCGTGAATGATTTGACTGCAGGCGCTTTGATTTGTTTCCTTTACAAGATTCAGTGCTGTATAGATTCCATACATTATCATTATTAAAAATGCTCAAAAACCTCCAACCACTTTTACCAGTTTCTCTAGTTTTTTTGTGTAACATCCTGCAATCTCCCTTCTATCTTATCCTCTAGGATTCGGTCTTGCTCCAAAACACAAACAGTAGCGTTACTCCCTATGAACTCATGGTTCCAGACCTGGTTCTGGCCCTGGGCTGAAACCCGGTATCTTCTGTTTGTTGATCTGAATAGCGACACAAATCCTAGCTGAAGTAAAGTCACTGATAGGACTCAGCCTTTTTATAAAAGCTGTGAAAACTACAAACAAGGAATATTGTGAAACGAAATGACCTGATAAAATGATGATACTTGATGGGCAGCAAAAGCACGTGTCTCTACTCAGGCTTCATGCAAGCATCACTGGCTACATGACCCTCGTGGTATCTCACATGATTCTGAATGAATCATGGCTAGATGATGAAAAATAATTATAGGCCTACAATTCAGGACTGTAAAACTTGACCAGGCATAGTAATGGCATGCATGTTGAGCACTTTGAATAGAGATTTGTTAATGTATTAAAGGGGTACCGGGATGGGATATATCAGTGGTCGGAGCACTCCCTTTCCCCCAGCCAAGTTAAGCAGCGTCAAGCATGACTAGCACTTTGAATGGGTGACTGTTTGCAGGCCTTGGTTTCAGTACAGTCCCCCAGTTTATCCAGCTGTAAATGGGTACCCGCCTCTTTAGGGTCAGGGGGAGGTGAAGCAGCGAGAGAGAGGAGATGGGCACTATCCTCAATGGGCACCCCTACGTAAGTGAGGTCTCTGATGCCTTGCTCCTCTATGACCTAATAGGTTATGGGACACCTTTACCTTTTTATATTAAAGGGGTGCATATAATTTTTGTCTGCCATAGAAAAAAAATAACTTGGGGAATATTTTACCAATTAATAAGTGAAGCAGGGAAAACAACGGATTCAAAGATTGTTTGCTTACTAGATTCAGAGTTTACATATGAAATAAGGGGGACACACACACACAGACACCCCTCACACACACAGACACACAACAGATACACATACAGACACACACACACACACACATACAACACACACACACACACTACACACACACACACACACACACACACACACACACACACGCGCGCGCGCGCGGCCTAATGGTTCGGAATATCAGAAAACAGATCATTCACACAAAAACGAGACTAACCGTTTCACGTTTGACTTTAAACAGAAAACCTTGTACACCATTTCCTTCTACAAGATGAGGATACGTGGAAGGGAGATAATCCAGACCATGGAAGACATTACAGTTCAGGTCTTTGACTTGCTGATAGTCATCCAGTGTGGCTTTGATCAGCTCTCCTTTCTCAGTTGTATCTGTCAGCTTTTGGGACGCTGCACACATGAGAGTTGCATTTGAATTCAGCGATAGAGCTGACCGACGTTATCATCAGTCCCTATAACAAATTTTGAAATCACACAAACAGACATGCATCTGCACACACCCATATACTCAGGCATATAGATGCATAGACACAGGTCACTCGCAAGCGCACACATATGCACACACAATCTGGAAAAAAAATACTTGAATTGACTTGACACACACAAACACACACACACACACATATACTCACTCACACACTTAGAGTGAACAGACGTTAAATTGAAGACAACAACAACTCACTCACATGTGTGCGTGAACACATGGCAACAGGATGCAATAATGCAGATGAGTGATCATTCAGTATCCTCGAAATAAACAAAATCAAAGAACATAAAAAAGCTAAAGAGTCAAACACCTACAGGCCAGCACCCAAGTCCATACACACACCTGAATGCACCTGTGTGTGCCAGCAAAGACACACACACACATGCACACACACACGCAAAAACTTTCAAGATAGCTACTTACAGCTGGAAGAATCGTGCATTATTTGGGGTGAACAATACACAGTTGATGGTACCCGGACACGCTTTGGGAACAGCCATGACATTGACGTGGCAGAGGCCAGCGCGTTGTATCTTCTTCCAGCCACTTTCACAGCTTTCATGATGGGGGACAAGACATAGGCAGCCATTTTCCTCTGTAGTAGTGTTCTGGCCTTCCGAAGACCAGAGAACATGTCACTACACACAAAAATATAGATAAAGCAACACAGATCTAACAGAAGCAGGAAATCCCAACGCATTTAAACAAATATCATCCAGATTAGTCATCGAAAGATGCTGCATGGTTTAAACAAATTGCATGGGGAGAGGGGGTAGGGGAGGTGGGGCAGCTAGCCTTGTGGTTAGAGCAATGCAATTGCTGTTTGGCAGCCCATGATTGAGCCACCCCTAGGGCACACATTCAAAAGAAATGTTTACCTTTGGCTTCCCCTGAAAGTCCTTTAGATGAGACTACAGACAGAGGTACTTGTCCAAACATATGCAGAACATCTTGCACACACGTTAAAACTCACTCTGTCTTTTTGGAAAAGTATTCTATTTTGTACCTGGTACGAATGGATAACAATATCAGGAAAAAATCACATGCACTCTGGTGTCCTGTTTAGACATCATCTATGACAGGAGAGTATGGCTACCTTTATGATGAGCAAAAACATTTGCATACTCAAAATATCACTACTAATGAACGCCATAGTTCTAGCTGAGAAACGAAAAAAAAACATAAAAAAACAAACCAAACCAAAAACAAAACAAAGTTTTAAACCAAAACCTATAACCAAAGAATAAGTAATCAAAGAGCATGTTATCAGTAAGAATGTACCTCTTTGCAGCTGTTAGATTATGTAACTCACAACCAGTGGCTGAGGCCTTAACCTCAGTGGTAAACAAGAAATTTTCGAAGTTTGGGTCTGACAGTAATCCTTATATAGTACAAGCCGGTGTCCTTAACATTGTGTTCGGGCCTTATCGTTAGAAGTGGCATAGAGCGGAAAAGAGCTCGCACAGATAGGTGAAGAGCAAAGGAAAACCTGTTTTATTCCCACCTCAGTTCTGGTACTCAACATAAACATGGCAATAACACAGAGAGAGAGAGAGAGGTGGGGGTGGGAGGAGGGAGGGAGGGTGAGAGGGGGGGGGAGACTCAGAGATTCTGACTACCAACTTCTAGCAAAAGTATTATCAGAGAGGCTAGGTCACATAGTACTCAACGTAGTGAGTGGGAGTCAGGTAGGATACATTAATGGATGACACATTGGAATGATCAAATAGATGATGTAATCAATGACCTCGAATAAAAGAACAAAGCATTTTATTTACTGGCTGTCGACCATTATAAAGCCTTTGATTCGATTCAAAATCATATATGTTGAAAGTATTTGACATTGTCGGCTTTGGAGCAGACTTTTAAAAAAAATGGATTTATATATTAAACCATAATAGCTCAAGCAGTATAACTTTTGAGGATTTCTTTCTGAACCATTTACCATGCCATGCGGCATTAGACAGGGATGTCGTTTATCTCCCTTGGTACTTATTCTTGCTGTAGAACTGATAGCAATTAAAGTCAGGGGTAGCACAATAGAAGGCATTAAGTTGCCAACACTAGCTGGAAATCAGGCAGTCAATCTTAAGATCAAAATAATGGCTGATGATACAACGTGATCCTTAAGAATAGAAATGAGATAGTTAAATCCATAGAAATAATCAAATTTTTTAGGGCTTTCTAGATCTCAAGCTGAATTTAACAAAACCAAAGTGCTAAAAGTAGGCCACCAGCATGAAACAGAAAAAATCCCAATTAGTGTACAAAATAGCATAAACATATTAGGAATTTGCTTGGAAACAGATAAAATGGCTATAAACTTTGAGGAAAACTGGTTGCATAGAGTAGATCACATGAAAAAATTAACAGTGGAGTAAACGAGATCTCAGTATATAAGGAAAGGGGGTTATTATATAAACATTTTTGATTAGTCAGATTGTGTGTGTAATACAGTCCATCTTTCTTCCAGATTCAGTACTAACAAAAATAAATTCCTGCTTATTCAAATTCCTTTGGGAGAAAAAATACAGCAACAGGAAAGCTTTTGAAAAAGTGAAAAGAACAGTCTTAAAAGCAGAATATGACCAGGGACGTCTCAACATGACAAATATGATTACTTTTCAGAAATGTTTAAACTTACAATGGGTGGGGAAATGAGATGAAACTACAGACTAGCACATTTGGTGTATAATATCCATATGTCATCTTGAAAAACCTGCACACAAAAATACAGTTTTTGATATAATTTGCAAAACAAGTCAACTTAATGGACTAGGTAGAATTGATAACGAAATCTGAAAAAAAATTATCAAAACCTTCTTAGAAAACAAATTAATAAAAAAAAAAAGGGATGATGTAACAAAAACTGCATTTCAGAATCGGATGCTGTTTAATAATGCCCTGATAATATACAGAAACAAAACACTATTTTTTTCAAAATGAGCAGAAACAAGAACTTGAACAGTTTTAAAAATATAGTTCATCATCAAGAGAACATCTTACTATTATTACAGGAATTACACAAAGTCATAGGTCGAAACAAAGCCAAAGCAATACTGAAATACAATATTATTATTAACTCTATCCCCAAGCGTTGGATCCAATGAATTAACAGACAGGACAGAGAAGAGGACAGAGAGGCAAGTGTTGTGGCTCAGTATAACACTAAACCAAATATCATTAGGAACATCCTTCTCTTAAAGCATGAAACTGAGGTCCCATGGGTCTTTGTTTCTGGCAGTGACAATTGGGATACAGTTTAGATAAATCAGCATGGACAAGAGCGAAGGAAGCCACAAAAGAACAAAATTAGGAGCTATATACTGGAAGATTCTGCACAATATATACCCAGCAAACATTCTATGTAAAATGAAAGTAAAAGAAAGCAATAACTGTTCTTAATGTCGGGATACCATCGACTATATCAAACTTTTTTCTATGAGTGCCAAGCAGTCAAAGATCTTTAGAATTTTCTTGAAGACATGATTCATTTGAAAGTTGACATTCATCTAAAACTATCAGAGAGGGTAAACTATTTGGAGTGAGGGATGCTAACTTTCTACCGAGAATCTATAAATACATCAACAACCTAATTTTGATCCCAAAAATGTGCTTTAGTATCTTTAAACAAACTGAATCTGATTTGCCTCTTAGATTATTTTTGATTGAGAAATTGAAATGGAAAGAGGTAGGTTGTAAAAGAGCCACCTCTATTTGTAGTACACTACAGTAACATGCACAGGATGCATGGTAAGGGCAAACAAATTACTGAAAGGGATCAGCACAATGGTAACCAGATAGGGAAAAAATGGGAGAGTGTAGAGTCGGAAAAAGAAAAAGAAAAACTATGTGCCTCAGAGAACTACGGAAGGGTCATGACAAATTATTGTGATGAGTGTGAAAATGGATAAAAGAATGGAAAGCTAACATTACCACACATACACTAGAGCAAAATCTTAACCCAGACAGATGTAATTCATTCCTCCACATGTTTAGAACTGCACACAACAGCACACACTAAAACAACTATAAACCCAGGCTAATATTCACTGCAGCTGAAGATAAATAGAGCACAGGCAGCAGTTCACACTGGGGCAGTTATTGCTTCAGACAGTAGGTAACATAAGAGAGAAAGGCTGATTTATGTTAAAAAAAATAATATAAAAAGGCATCTTTCCATGAAAGAAACGACACCCCCCAAAAGTTGGGGTTTTATTGTTGTTGTTTGTTTTTTCTTGTTTGTTTGATTTTTGTTGTTGTTGTTGTTTTTTCGAAGGTGGCCAGTGAGGAGAGGTATGTAAAGCACTGAGAAAAACCCTCAAAAGATGGTGCTCATGACCTGCATGCAACTGAGGCAACAAAGAACATAAGTAGTCAAACAAACAGACAGCAACACAGAATTACAGAGGCAAACATAACTAGACAGACAAACAGACAGCCTTAAAGAATTAGAGACAAAACCAACTAGTCAGTCAATTATGACAGAGACAAACATGAAAACAATGTCCAATCAATTGGCAGGAATGAGGGGGGGTGGAGCACTAGGTAAGAAGACAGGCTCTTTCGAGTTTGCGCTTTTCTGATTAGATGGAATTAATAGAATTGTCACCACAAAAATGGCACAGGATATCTAGAATGACAAACAAGTGACTCATGGTCGGCCAGAAATGTCGTCCTTTTATGCTTGGGCAATCTGTGGGTTATCCATTAAAAGTGGGATTGCTTCTGTTATATTTGTGTCGTTTTTATTATCCTGTCCTAGAGTAACCTGTATTAACGGAACAAATTCCATTCCACTTCATCATTCTTCTACCTTACGAAATGTCGTCACACGCTAAATTATTTGTTAATTGTTTTTTTAAGTCAGCTCAGGCTTAAAAAAAAAGAAAAATCTACCACTTTTGTGTGTGCATTTATACAACATATTGGTATGTCTGGAGAGAAAGAAGTAGGCCTAATGCAGAAGTAAAATTGTCAGCATCATGAATGGAAAGCTGCGATGCCTAATGGGAAAACTACTTCAAAAACATAGACGCGAAAATACACAAGATGATGCCCTTGGTTGAGGGAGAAAGGTCATATTTCATCCTCTTATCTTGATTACTCAGTTGACAGGTAGAAATGAGGTGGACTGTCTGTGTAATGTTATGGAGACTGTTAGTCTGTTTCCTTTATTAGGTTTTATAGTCATCATCATCATCATCATCATCATCATCAATGCCTTTGTGCCTTATTGGCACGTAGGGCAGCAACAAATGTTCTCCACTCCTGTCTGTCCTGGGCCAGCTTCCGGAGGGTTCCCCAGGTATGTTGGAAGGTCTTCAGCTCTGTTTCGACAGTCCGATGCCAAGTGTTCTTGGGTCGTCCTCGTTTGCGTTTTCCCTCTGGTGTCCAGTGGAGGGCTGTTCGGGTGATGTTTCCCTGTTCCCGACGGTAGATATGCCCTATTCCATCCCCATCACTTATGCATGATGATGTTGTCCAGCTTTTTTGGTTGCAAGGGCAAAAAGTTCTTGGGTTGGGGAGGGCCCAGGCCGAGATGGCAAGATTCTTCTAGATTTTTCGGGGGGATGGGGGATAGTTTGTCAAGGTCATTTTCTTAGTCATCCTCCAGCACTCTGAGCCGTACAAAAGGGGGGTGGAAAGTAAAGCTTGGTTTAGTCTTGTTTGGTTTGGTGCTGTACGGGACGATTTCCACACATTGTTTAGTTTCTAAAAGCTTTCTTGTTTTGCTAACCCGGGTTTTTGATGTCGCTCCCTGCTCCGCCGTCATCCCCAAACAGTGTCCGAGGCGGAACTCTTCAGTTTTTTGGAAAATCCTGTGATGGTGGGGGTTCTAAACGTTCAGTGTACCCCTCTGTCTTCTTCTGACTGTTTTTCAGGCCTATTGCGTGCGAAAGTGTGAGAGGGTGTCTTCCTTGGATGTGATGGTGGGTTGTGAGAGCAGTGCCAGATCTCGGCAAAATTAGGTCTTCAAGCGTGAAAAGGGGGGTCCATCTGATGCCCCGGATGGTCGCTGCTGTTTGTCCATCACCAATAAATTGTTATTTTGAGAGGTGCTGCATGGGGGGCACCCTTGTCTGACGCCGGGTTTGTCACTGAAAGGTTTGCTTTTTTCCTACTCTGCCGTGAAGTGTTGTAGAAGCTTTTAAATGACTTGGATAACTTTGGGAAATTCATATGCTCGGGTTGCCCCATCACTTTCTCGATAAATGCTGTAAAAGGGCTTTTTTAAAATCTACAAGTTGATATCAAGCTGTTCTCCCCATTCGTGCCTGTTCGGATGTTGCACGGGTAAGATTGGTCTATCATTTTTCCTGGTCAAAAACCTGCCTGTTATTTTTGAGTTGTTGGTCCACTGCCTCTGAGATTGTCCGATGTGACTTTGAGAATCTTGCGGGGGAACAGATACGGTGATTCCTTCAGTTGTTAAAATTGTTCAGGGCTCTTTCTTTGGGATTTTCACGTGACTCTTCGTCCATCTGCTGGTGCTGTTTCTGCCCCCATATAGCTGCAAAGAGGGCGTAGAACTTTAGATGAAACCTGTATCTCCCTTTGAAAGTTCTGCTTGAGGTTGTCCGGCCGGGGGCTTTTCCTTTCTTAGAGAGCTGATTGCTGTTTAAAATCTCTTCCTTCTTTGGTGGGTGTTTTCACTTGAGCACATCGGATCTTGTACATTGCCTCTTCTTTGGTGGGGGTTGTTGAGAACTTCGTGAAATGTTCGCCCCCTCTTGCATCTTGTTCGGGTTCTGTGGGAAGTTTTGGGTTATTTTTAGGGTTGGGGTTTCGGTATTGTCCCGGGATTGCCACTGCGTCTTAGTAATCTTATACACCGCCCCTTTCTCTCCCCTTTTCGCGCCTCTCTCTTGTCTTGCAATTCATCCCTGTGGTACGTTTTCTGTTCTTGTCATTTTTTCACAGTTTGGTTTTTTTCTCTGTTGTTGTTTTTACCTTCCTTTACCGCTCTACTTTGTCTCTTTAAAATTTTCTTTTTCAGTTCTCTCCTGTTCTCAAAGGGTTTCCGGTTCGCTGTAATCCACCTTTTCTCTTCCCCTGGGCTCTGTCCTAAGCACGTTTCATGGGTTTTGTGTAGGCTTGTTTCAAATTGGTTTTATTAGTGTGTCCGGAAGTTGTGGTTTCGTATCCCCAGTGCTTGGAACTTGTTTTTGAGCTGGGATGAAAAACATTTTTTATTGGTGTTGTGCAGCTTTTCCAAATCAAAAAGTTGTTGTTTTTGGGTTCCCCGATCATTTTTTCTCAGCTTCACTTAAGGTGCGTGACAAGGTGGTTTCACTGCCCCAAAATCGGCTCCTCTCCTTACTTTTACATTGGAGCGATCTCCCCTGTCCCTTAAACATCAGGTGGTCGATCTGGTTTTGTCTCTTCCCTTGGGGGGCACCCGGTAAGTTGTGGATCTCGGGTGGCAATAAGCCCCCCAATGGCCGGTTTTTTTCCTGAAATTCCCCAAATTTTTTCCGTTGTCATTTATGTGCCCATCCTTCTTTTCCCCTGGAGGTTTTTTGCAACAGAAAAAAAAAGAAAAAATCTGTGCTAGGCCTGCCAGACTATTCAATATCTTGGTGTCATTCTTGAATCAAAGAATAGCTTGGTTTTTCTAACAGAAGATTTCAAAAAAAAATTAAAACAGTGCTTTTGCTGCTAAAGAAAGGGGCAAGTAATATTGGGGAGTTTCTAAAGGTATAGTTTAAAGTTTTAGCTGCTTTAAAAAACTATAGATATGGGAACCTTTTTTTTACCATCTCCCGAAAATGACCCTTTGACCCTATCTCCAGGGAAACCGTTTCCTGTATGGGGGCGAAAAAAATTATTTATGGATATGTGGAAGAAACCCCGAAATTTGCCCTTTGAGCTTGCCCCGTGTGCTCAACCCCTGTTCCAGTCCTCACTGAACTTGTCAAAATTCCCGTTTTTGGAAAACTCCCAAAACCTTCTCGGCTAACAATTTTAGACCCTTTGTTCTCACATCTCTTAAATGAAAACGCTAGAAAAGATCATAAAAAACTCTCATTCTTTGCTACAGGAAAGTCTTGACCACGACAATTTGGTAAGGTCTTGAAGGGGGTCAAAGATGCGAAAATATTTTTTTGGGAAAATTGTTAGCCCTTGGAAAAAACATGACTTATGCCGAATATTGTTCGCTGATTTGTTGCTTTTATTCCTGCGTCACGTTCTGGGAACAAAAAAATTTTTAAAAATTTGACGTAGAATAACCCTTGTTGTTGGTGTTTGAATTTTTTAAACAGTGCAAGCTATTTTTGCCAAAAAAAATTTTTTCTTGTTAGTTTACCCCCACTGGTTCTCCCAGGGTTGTGTCCTCTCATCACTTCTGTAATTCTAACAAGGTGAATGCAGAAAAAACTATGGAAAAACCTTTCTGGTAAAGTTCGCAGACCCCCAGTGTTTTGTTATTTTCCTTTTTGGATCAGTCTTAGAAACAAAACTGCAGCCTCACCAAAGTTGTACCAAGGTATGGTGAACCTGTCTAGAGCTAAAATGTTTCTAAAACTAAAGATATGCTATCGACTTCAGAATATCAGGCATACTCCTAAGAAAAAAATTCCCCAAATATCATAAATTGAAAAACTTTTCGAACTATAAGAAACTGGAACTGTTTTTAAACCACAAATTAAACTGGAACGTTAACACTGACGCTTTTGTCAAAAAGGGACAAACAGCGTGTTTTATTTTCTGAGGAAATAAACTCATTTTTTGTAGACAAAAAGATTCTTTCCTTGTTTTACAAGTCTTACATATAGAGTGTTCTAAGTTTGCTTCATTTTTTGGTACAATAATCTTAGTGTTAAAAAAAGTATGGCCTGCAGAGAATTGTAAGAATCTGCTCAAAAATAGTTGGAGAAGAACAAAGAGTTCATGTCATTTTGCAATCAGCAGCTGTGGGGCAAATTGACTACGATTTTGGCTGATCCCTCCCTGCTTTCGTTCCAGAATTTTAGTTGTTGCCTTTGGAACACCGTTTCAGTGCCCCCTCGCAAAACAAACAGAAAAGAAAGTTTGTGCCAGTAACATTCGATTTCTGAATTCACAATGATGTTGACTGCCTAGTTTTTACATTACTCTGAATTACTTGCCTGATTGTCGTTGTCATGAGTGTGATCAATACATAATTATGTGTGTGTGACAATTGTCATGAGTGTAATCAATTGATAATAATGTTTTGTGTGGGAAAAAAAGTCTGTCTTGTAGTCAATGGTCTTTAAAACTTGAATTCATACCCTTTGGTGTATGTGTGTAGATGTGGGTGTGTTCGCACACCCCACGCACGTGCGTGTGTACGTGTTGGTATATGCGTGCGTAAATATAAGTTTTATGTCTTCTAGTCAATGGGTTTTTCAAATATAACACTGTGTTCACAATTGGTGTATGTGTGCGTGCCTGTGTATGTTGGGGTTGTGTGCCGTGCGCGCGCGCGTGTGTTTATGTGCGCACGCACGTGTGTGTGTTTGTGTGTGTGCTCGTGACATTTTACTTGAAGTCATTTTGGAATGTTTTAACCAATATAAAATGTAGCGTTTTTGTTCCTTTGAGATTTTGATGCGTATAAAATCTGCCTGTCAGTATGGTAATTGCCCTTCATAGGATGATTAAAGTGTTTTTGACTTGCCTTGAATGGTGAGCATGATACTCAAATTATGGAAGCTACAGTACATAATTATGCTGCAGTACCAGTGCAGCTACCGTCATGGTGCATCTCTTGCGTCAATCATGAAGGCGGCAGGCTGGGGTAGTCAGAAAACTTTTGTAAATATTATAAGAAATCTGTTACTCCAACTTGAACAGTTGGTTTTGGACCCCTACCTTACAAAACAGTTATGTGTCATAATTATCTGAATTGGCTTTTGTTATACACATTGAGTCTTCACTGACCAATGCTTCAATAGTTCAGTACAGACCTTCTTTTCTTTGGATGAGGTTTGTTGGAGTGTTTTGAAAATTGTTGTAATTGTATGCTGACTAGGTTGCTTAAGTCTTGCAAGTTTTCTGTGTACGAGAAATAGATGGGAAATAATTTTATCATGATAGTTAAAACCCAAGATTTACGCTAAGAAGGTGGAGCAAAGAGAAATTACACGCCTTCCTCATTGATTTTTTTTCATTTCATATTTTTTATAGCCCTACTGCCCACTAAAGCCATATCAAGGCTGTCATCTCAATCAGTTTCAATCCTCCAGAACTTTCACTTCAAATTCAAAACCAAAACGTCTAAAACCTTCAAATATCTAACCGTTGACTGAAATAAAAAACATTAAATGACATAATACCTAAATCATTTCATTCCTTAAGGCTAATAAACCAGGCTGTGCTGAGGACCCCAGCCATCCCACTTAATTTATCATCCCATATTACAAAATAGTGCAAAAATTATAACAAACATTTTAAAGTGCAAAATTATACATAAAATGTTCCCATGGGCAATTGACATTGCACAATGGACATTATGTGCCCACCCCAGTGTTAAAGTGCACTGCCTGGCTGCTCGAACAAAAGAACCAGGCAAAATGTCATATAATGAAAACAGAAAATATTTTTGAACAATTTGCTTGACAAAAAGCAGGAGAATGGACCAGGAAGTCAGAAAATAGGCAAGAGAGATGATAGAAAATGTAAGGAGAAAGAAACAGCGAGAGAAACAAGAAAGTGGAAATGTTTTTCGCAGAACCCAATGATTTAAGACAATCCTGATGACTCCCTCACTGTTATAAGTCTAGTGAAACACATTATGCTAAATACTGACTCCTCCACCCTATCCCACTCCGCTGCTACTTTCCTGCTATCTTCTCTCCAATAGATTCAAAATAATCTGAATTAAACCCCACCTTCCTATCCAAAGCCTAGCTTAACTAAAAATTAAGTGGTGTATTATGACATAATCAGGTTAAGTTTTGTTTTACATTTGAATAGCTTGCTGTTGCTGTTGTTTTTGTTGTTGCGGGTTTTGGTTGTTTTTGTTTTACTTGTGCATTCCCAGCTAGCACTCTGGGGGTCACCCAGAATGTACCCTCTGGCTCATCATTCCACCTGGTTGATTGGTACATGCCTGCCTTCTCTTCCCCTCCACTGCTCCTTGCAGTATGGTCTTGGATAGGGCCCATGCTTTGTCACATGCCTAAAACCATCTCAGCTTTCCTTTTCTTGACAGTGGTCAGCAGGTCTTCATAGTGTGGGTGTTGGTTGTTGGACTTCTTTGGTGGTGATGTGGTCCATGTATGAAATACCAAAGAGTCTTCTGAGGGATTCATCTCCAAAACCTTTATCTCCTTGTAGATCTGCATTCAATGTTAGGATTCGATTCATATAGATATATAAAGATGACCAGTGCATGCAGTAACTTGACCTTGGTTGTGAGAGACATTTTCAGTCTTTTCAGATGGTTTTGAGCTTCACCATTGCTGTACTGCTTGTGCAGTCTTGCAAGGATTTCCGTCTTTGAACTATTATCATTAAAATAGCTCCAAGGTACTTGAAGTGATCTACAACCTCAAGTTCCTTTCCATGGACTGTGATATTGGTAGTAATTGGCTGGGCACTGTTTTTCATGAGTTTGTCTTCTCAGCATTGATCTCTATGCTGCATCTGGATGGTTTTTGCTCAGGTGGTAACTACTGCCTAGTTCCTGTTTTATTTTCCCGCCAGTTTGTCTAAGTCAAAAGCAAACCTGAGGTTTGGGGATTGTCTGCCCTCCAATACTGACTGTGGCCAGTGTGATCTTCTAAGGCATCTTTGTCATTTTGTGCTTAAGGAAGACATTAAACAGTTTTTGCCATAGAAGGGCAGACTTGAAGGACTCCCACTAAGGTATGGATTCATTCCCAACCATGCCTTGGACAAGCACTGTGCTGGTAGCTTTTGCCTATAGCTTTTGATAGTCTGGATGAATCGTTTGTCCTATTTTATACTTCATTGTGGTCCACAATGCGTCACGCCATACACAAACACCTTTTTGAAATCTTATGAAGACTGGTTGACTTTTGTTGGTTCTGGCTGTAATTTTTACACAAAACTCTCAGGCTGAACTGATCGATTTTAGCAGCTGAAATGGACTGGAGAAGTACTACAGGGCGTTGGATGTTTGATTTGAAGTCATTAGCGGAATAAAAAAAGTGGTCACTTGGGGGTGCATTTTTAGGGCCAGACCCTAACGAAGCAGACCTGGCAGACACAGCCAAAATGGGTTCGGTCCATTGACATGCCAAAACATGTCATCAGATAGATTTGGGTGCGCCGATTCCAAAAATGGCATTGGCGATACTGTGCAAGGCTTGGTTCAGCTGCTACGCCGTTTAAAGATGTGAGGGACGCCAGCTTTCAGGTCATTTTTTTACTTGCTGATAGCTGGCAAACCGCTCGTTTTTAGTGGCTAAAAATGATGAGCAGTATTCACAGGGATGTGGACGTTTAGTTTGAATTCATTATTTTTATTTTAAAAAGTGGGCACTCCAGGTGCCATTTTTGGGGCCAAAACCTAAGGCTGGACCTGGCAGACACGTGGAAAAGGGTCCGCCTGATTGACATGCCACCATGTCAACAGATAGATTTGGATGCACCAATTTCAAAAATGGCATTACCGATAGTGTGTGAGGATACTTCAGCCGCTACAGCCATTTAAAGGTGTGACAGATGCCTGCTTCAGGTCATTTTGTCCAGGCTGATAGCTGACAAACCGCTTGTTTTTAACAGGTAAAATGAACTGAGACATACTAGGAATGTGGATGTTTGATTTGTATATTTACCTGCGTAAACAAAGCGGTCACTTAGGGTGCATTTTTTGGGCGGAACCTAAGGACCTGGCAGACATGTCAAAAATCGTCTGGACCCGATCAACATGCCACAAATGTCATCAGATAGATTTGGATGCCCTGATTCTAAAATTGGCATTGCTGATAGCGTGGGAGGCTTGTTCGGCTGCTACAGCCATATAAACGTGTGATGGACATCAGCTTTCAGGTTGTTGGTTTTTGGGGGTAATAGCTGGCAAACCGCTAGTTTATAGTGGCTGAAATACCTGAGTGCTACTCAGAGGATGTGGACATTTGGTTTGAAGTCATTAGTGGCATAAAACAAGCGGTCATTCAGGGTGCATTTTGGGGCCAAACCCTAAGGCGGGGGACCTGGCAGATACATCGAAAATGGCTCCGGGGCCCCCAATTGACCCTGCCAACCCTGTATAAGATAGATTTGTTCACCACTTCCAAAATGGCATTGCCAATAGTGTGCAAGGCTTGGTTCGGACGCTACAGCCGTTTACAATTGTGACAGAAAAACAGCTTTCGTTCATTTTTTACAGGCTGATAGCTGGCAAACCATCATTTTTAGCGGTAAAATGGGCAAGAACTACTCACAGGGACGGGATGTTTGATTTGAAGTCATTTTGTGGCATAAAAGAAACCGTCACTCAGTGTGGGATTTAGGGGCCGAACCTAGGCACGGACCTGGCAGACACCTCGAAAATGGGTCGGGCCCATTGACATGCCACACATGTCATCAGATAGATTTGGACACGCCAATTAAAAAAATGGCATTTTTCATAGCGTGCAAGGCTTGGGTTGGCCGTACAGCTGTTTAAATGTGTGATGGACCTGGCTTTCAGGTCATTTTTTACAGGCAGATAGCTGGTAAACCGCACGCTTTTAAGTGCTGAAATGGACTGGGAAACTACTCACGGGAGACATGGCATTAGGTTTGAAGTCATTAGGGGAATTAAAAAAGCGGGTCCTTCGGGGTGCATTTTTGGGAGTCCGAACCCTAAAGCTGGGACCTGGCAGACATGTCAAAAATGGGTCTCCCGCCCGATTGACATGACACATGTCATCATATAGATTGGACGTGCCGATTCCAAAAAAAGAAATACCGATATTGTGGAGGCTATGTGGAGGCTTGGTCGGGGGCTACAGCCGTTTAAGATATGACGAATGCTGGTTTCAGGTCTTTTTAACAGGCAGATATCGGCAAACACTCGTTTTTAGGGGCTAAAATAGACTGAGAACTACTCACAGGGACGTGGACGTTTGGTTTAAAGTCATTAGTTGTTTAAAAAGCGGTCCATCAGGGTGCATTTTTGGGGCCGAACCCTCAGGCAGACACATCGAAAATGGTCGAGCGATTGACATGCCACACATGTCATCAGATAGATTTGGACACGCTGTTTCAAAAAATGCCCTGCCGATAGCGTTGGAGGTTGGGTTTGACCACTACAGCCGTTTAAATGGTGTGACGGACGCGGGCTTCAGGTCCTATTTTACAGGCAGATAGCTGGCAAGCGCTCGTTTTAGGGGATGAAGTAGAGTGAGAACTACTCACAAGGACATGGACGTTTGGTTTGAAGTCATTAGTGTATAAAAGAAAGGTCACTGGGGTGCATTTTGGGGCCGACACAGCGCTACCGTCAGACACATCGAAATGGGTCCGGGCGATTTACATGCTACACATGTCATCAGATAGTTTGGATGCGCGATTCAAAAAATGGCAATTGGGCCGATAGCGTGCAAGGCTTGGTCGGCTGCTACAAACCGTTTAAACGTGTGGCGGACGCCTGCTTTCAAGTCCTTTTTTACAGGCATATAGCTGGCAAAGTGCTGGGTTTTTTAGGGGATGAAGTAGAGGAGAACACTCACAAGGACGTGGGGCTTTTGGTTTGAAGTCATTATGTGATATAAAAGAAGATGTCACTCGGGGTGCATTTTTGGGGCGAACCCTAAGGCCGGACCTGAAAACGTGGGGAAAAACTGGCCGATTGACATGCCACACATGTCATCAGATAGATTTTGGAGCCCTGATTCAAAATTTACATTGCCGATAGCCTGCTAGGCTTGGTTCGCCACTACAACCGTTTAAAGGTGTGAGGGAGGTCGGCTTTTAGGTCCTTTTTTACAGGCAGATAGCTGGCAAAGCGCTTGTTTTTAGGGCTGAAATAGAGTGAGAACTATCACAAGGCCCGTGGACGTTTGGTTTGAAGTCTTAGTGTATAAAAGAAGAGGCACTCGGGATGCATTTTTTTGGGCGGGAACACTAAGGTACGACATCGTGGAAAATGGGTCGGGGCCTTAATTGACATGCCACACATGTCATCAAAAGATTTGGATGCTCCAAATCAAAAATGGCTTTGCGATAGCGTGCAAGGTTTGGGTTTCCCGCCGCTACAGTCGTTTGAAAATGTGACAGACCCCTGTTTCATGCCCTTTTTTACAGGCAGATAGCTGGCAAGCGTCGTTTTTAGGGGGGCTGAATAGAGTGAGAATACTCACAAGGACGTGGACGTTTGGTTTGAAGTCATTAGTGATAAAAGAAGAGGTCACTCGGGGTGCATTTTTGGTGCCGAACCCTAAAAGTGCCAACCTGGCAGACACGTGGAAAATGGTCCTTCCCGATTGACATGCCACACATGTCATGAGAAGATTTTGACATCCGATTCGAAGAAACCTTGTCACAGACTTATCCTATGTGCTATGTTTTCAATGGATTGTATAATTGTATATATCCACCCTCTTTTTCTTTCTTTTTTTTTTTATTCTTTATATTGAGGATAATACAATAAGCAATCAATGTGCTTTTTTTACATCCAGTCCCCGTGTGTAGCAGTTTTGTAAATTCTTCATCTGTTCCCCCCCGGCACACAATGGCCTACTCTTTAAAAAAGCAGAAAAAGGATTTAACGTGGTGCAAGATGTTTCCAAAGTCCAACCCTCGTCCACGTGGGTGGGAAACGGAAACAGGTCAAGCTGGCTAACGGGCTCTGGGGGAAGCTGTGACTGGCCTAGCAACCCGACAGTGGTTTTCTCAACCGCTAGAAAACTGAAAAAGATACAAATGAACGGATACTAAGGGAAAACGACCTCGAAATGGAAAGGACATCGGGGATAGGACAGTGACTACTTTGGGAAAACATGTAACATCTGCGGCCTAACAAACAAGACACCCAGAAATTGTGGAATTCATGCCCAAAAGAAAGATCTCCACCCATGGGCATTTCAGACATAGGAAAAAAGGAGAAGGAACAAAAGAAATCCTTTCAAACTTTGTTCTCATCTGGAGTGGAGTCGGGAAAAAGCCAGAGAGCAACGCAGGGTGTGGGATTCATCCTACACCAAGACATAGCAAAGAATCTCATGAGAAACAGAACACATATCAGAAAGATGATTAAATGGGTGTAAGAAAGTCCAACAAAATCGTCTATTATATCCAAGCTATGCCCCGTGTAACGATTTGTACTCAGAAGAGGAGAAAGACTCATTCTACAAGAGCTCTCCAACCTCATCAAAGCACCCCTGACAAAGAGGACCTGTATGTCATGGGTGATTTCAACAGAGTTGGTGAGAGAAAAAAACCTGGGGACAAAACATCTTGAACCCCACAGTGACCACAGAACACCTTGCAATTACAACGGGAACATGTGCCGGAACTGAAAGCAGAGCATGATCTGATCATCACCACAACCTTTTTCCAAACATGGGGCCTCCCAAATTTACACTGGTACAAGTGGAACAACCTCAACATTGTCTCAAATCGACTTTATACTTGCAAGATCCCAGAAACCCCGTTACGCCATCAAAAACTCAAAAGCCATCCCCAATGCAACCTTGACACTAACCACAGGCCTGTCATTCTATCCTCCAGTACTCAGAAGAAGAAAATAACAACTGCTAGGAAAAACCAGCCTGAAAAGATTAACCTCCTCAAACTGGAAAGAAAGAAGTGCAAGAACAGATTCATAGTGCTATCAAGGTGAAACTTGAATCCATTGATACAACACCTCTCAAGATGGAGCAAGTCTGGACACCTTCAAGCCAGCTCTCTTGAACACCTTAAGGAAAGTTTGCGGGACAAAGAAATGTGGAGGTAAAAACAGGAAAGCTACAGCTTGGTGGAACCAAGAGGTGAAGGAAGCCATCAAGAAAAAAAGCAGCTATATAAAGCTTGGGTCAAGACCAAGACAGAAGAGGACTACGTCAAGTACAAAATCGCAAGAAGACATAGTAAACGTGTTGTGAAAGCCTCCAAAGAAAAATCTTGGGTGACTTATGGAGAGAAGTTAAGTGAAATTTGCAAGAACTCTCCAAGAGAATTTTTCAAAAGTGTGAAGACGATGAGAGTAAGAGATGAGCCATTCAATCCAACAACAGTAGTGAATTATGCAAATGGAGAGGCGCTGCACAAAGAAGAGGAAATTCTGAAAAGATGGGAAGACTATTTTAAAGATCTTTTAAACCCATCTGGATTACAAGCTTCCAGCTCTCAGTTCTCACCATACTATAAAGACTAGTTATAGCCCCAAATCCTTGAAGCTGAAACAAGAAAAGCAATTAAGATCAGCCCAAAGGCAAAGCGGCAGGCATGACAGCATAAAAAACTGAAGCCATCCTTTCATGCGGAGAAACGGGAGCTAAGTGGCTCACCATCATCTTCCAGAAAGCATGGGAAGAGAGGAAAGTACCAATGGACTGGCAAAATGCAATAGTGGTGCCAATTTGGAAGAAGAAGGGCAGCAAGAGAGACTGCAGCACCTACAGAGGCATTTCACTTCTCAGCCATGTAGGAAAATGTATGCAAAGATTCTGGAATAGCGCACAAGAGCCAAAGCAGAAACCTACTGAGAAATGCCCAGTTTGGCTTTTGGAAAGGAAGAGGGTGCCCAGATGCCTTTTTTCGAACTCCGACAGCTGTGTGAAAGACCATTGAATACAATCAAGACCTGCATACAGTATTCGTTGATCAAGAAAAAGCTTTCAACCGAGTCAAAAGGACAAGCTCTGGAAGATCCTGGAGCAGTACGATGTGGGGGCAGTTGCTTGAAAAACACAGAAAAATCTATGCCAACAGTATGAGCGAAAGTCCGAACAGCCAGTGGAACATCCGACTGGTTTCCCGATTACATCAGGGGTCAGGCAAGGCTGCATACTCTTTCCCCTCACTTCGTGATCTACAAGGCCCAGATTACAAAGGAAGCCAACCAGATCTTGAGGCCCTGAACGAACTATTATTTGCTGAGGACCAGTCCTTGATGAATCAGAACAAAGCAGCTCTTCAAGAACACACAGACCAACTCAACACAAGCTGCGAGGGGTATGACATGAAGATCAGTATCACCAAAACAGATGGTATGTCTGTCAGCAGAAATCCAGGAAAGTTTGGGACATCAACATCAACGGAAACCCGCTGAAACAGACCAAAGAATTAATACCTTGGCAGCCTCTTCACTGAAGATGGAAAATTGGCCCGAGAGATAGAAACAAGATGTCAGAAAGCAAACGTAGTCATTTTACCAACTCGCCCCCTTCTAAAACATTCCAAGCATCCCAATGAGCACCAAGGGAAAACTCATCAACGCCCTTTCGTTCCAACACTCACATATGTGTCAGACATCGGCCCTAACAAAAGCCTTAGAGAGAAAATTGGGTCACATTGGGGGAAATGCGCTGCTGAGAAAAAAAAAAAAGTGTCAACAAGGACCAGACGCGACAAGATCAAGAATGAGGTGATGAGAGACTGGTTGGACTACACCAATTCTCCACCATATAAAACCCAACAAGATTCAGGTGGTTTGGGGACCTCACTGGATGTTGCCAACCCAACCAGCCCTACGGGATACACCACCAATACAATGGGGGGAAAGCCAGGAGGTAGACCAAGGGAGACGATGGAGCGACTCGGTGGCTGACACCCTGCCCATGACCTGTCACTACATCAAGCCTCCCGCCTTGCTGCAGACAGACGTCTGTGTCTCCCCGCGACCCCGAAAGGCACCAGCGGCAGATGAAAGAAGAAAGAAAGCAAGATGTTCTGCGTGGGTTGGCACACGGGCCTCGGTTTGTAGTCTCATCCCAAGGACTTTTGGGGGAGAGTGGTGCCCGGCACTGATGTTAACTCCGGGAAAATATCCCCTTAAAAGGGGAAATCCCCACCCCTGTCCCTTTCCAATGGGCCTAAAGCTTTACTCAATGTAATTCTTTTGTTGTTGTATGCAGGGTATGATGATTTGTTATCAATATATGTGTATTTTGTGCTCTGTCCCCACCCCACTGTCCCTTGTGAAGGGGCATATTTGATTAAGGCAATAAACCCTTTGTCATTCTCTCTCTCTCTCTCTCTCTCTCTCTCTCTCTCTCTCTCTCTCTCTCTCTTCTCTCTCTCTCTCTCTTTTCTCTCTCTTGGGGAACGGTTGGCTTCCCTTGCTTGGCTACCAGCAGGAAGGTTTTTTGAAAAGCAGTGAGTAATCTTGGTGTATTTTGTATAAAAGACGTTCAGTATGCCAGTGACAGGCTGCCTTCGCGCTTAGGTGTGTTCTAAAAAACCTTTTTTTCAGGAATGTACTTAACGTCATTCAAGATGACAGTAGGGACAATCAACTGTTATTGTATTGCAACTGACACCAACTGGCCAACCCGTTGCACACACTCCAACTGACAGTGCAGTGTATAGGAAGGTCCAGCGCAAGTTGCCCGGGACAAAGGAGGGCTGAGGTGCACAAGACATCGAGGACAGGGAAGGAATGCAGGCAAGTTTATCTTCACCTCCCCAGGCCTCTTTCTCCCCACGCACCCAGCCTGTACTATACAACACAGATTGCCACTGCCCCATGACACTTTCTATGCCACTGTGTTGTATGTGTCATACAACACGGCTCCATGTGTGGCGGAATGTGCACGTGCAGCACAGCAGGCCAGCCAGTCCCGTGATACAGTGTTGAGGCGGAGAATTCCTTGTAGTGAAAACACAGCACATGGAGTGCGTGAAAATGATGGTGATGATGGAGAGAAGGGTGATGACGGGAGTGAACAAACAGAAGATTTCGCTGATAAGACACTGGCATGTCACAAACCGACAGAACACACAGCAGATGAAGCTATGGCAGAGAAACGAGACAGTGACGGGAGAGGTTTTTATGTGGAAAGATACGTCGTCAGTCAGCAAGTTAAGAAAACCCAACAAACTGTTAGTGACTATTGCAGACAAGCCATTGAGTGTATTGAAAAGATGCAAAGGGACATGCGTAAGAATGAACACAGCTTTAGTTCAAGAGAAGACAGACTCAGTCCGGCAAATGGCAAACTGAAAACCTGTCTACAGCACCCGGAAAACAGCAGACATCGGGGCCACACGATAGAGACCAACTTTGACCACCTTCACCTTCCTTCAGGCAGTGATGACAGTGACAGTCGATATTATTGTTGTAATGTGCTATGAACATTACCCCGATCGGAATTCCATTCGCGAAGATCCTGTGAATGTAAATTTTTCGTTGGTATCTAATTATCGGGGGCTTTCGATCCCCCTTCCCCCATGTGAATGGGCCCAAAGCCCAACACATTAAATTATTTGTCATTGTCATTGTCATTGTCTCTTGGGGGAAAGGGATAGCTCGGTGGTTAGAGTGATGTGCTCATTATCTGCTATCCCGGGATGGATCTCGTTCAAGAGGATTTTTCCTCTAGAAAAAAACTTTCAGTGCTCATTCCAGAGGCCATCTATTCAATCCCTCAGGCCATGAATAGAGAGAGACCTTGCTGTGCTTGTAAAGGGACTGTAAGACAAAGGTGAACATAAGCTCTGGGGCCCATACATGTTATACACTTAGCTACACCATGGGCACTGAGTCACCAACTCTCTAAGGCCACAATGATAAGTTAAGCCCCCAAGAAAAGAACAGGGGTGACAATACACAGACCTCAATTGATTGCCATTTCTGCATCCCACGGAGAAATGGTGGACACATAAGATAAGAAAAAGGGTGTCAACACAGACCTAAAATGGTTTCAATAGAGCTGTCAGCTTCAAGTGGATTAAAAAGAAATCCCGAACCACAACTACGGGCATACAAACAGATAACTTTGTTTGTTTAAACAGCACACTGTAACGCTCTCTGCAAGATTTGAATAGAGTGTTCACATGTTTTTTCCCAAAACTGTAATGAAGAGATTCACAAAAAAAAAGTTTCCTTGTCTCTTTTGGACCCATTACCTTGGCAAACCATGAATTAACCAAACTTCATTTCATTCTTTCTAGAAAGAGTGGGAAGGTGGGGTGTAATTCAAAAGTTATAGTGGGAAAAAATTTAAGGCACACTGACACATCAATAAATGAGAGCAAAACTTTTGCCTGTAGCAGGTTTCAAGTGGTTGGATTACAGTGCCTGTGTTCAACTATACCAGAAATGCACACACACACACCACACACACACACACACACACACACACACTACTTCTGCTGAAAACAGCTCTTTATTGCACTTGATGTAAACATTCACATTAAAACTGTACAGCAGCAGAAAAATGTGAGACAGAAAAGTATGCATTCATGTATGTATGTATGTATGTATGTATGTATGTAGTATGTATGTATGAGGAAGCTTCAGATTAGAAGCGAAATGTTGCTGATGTAAAAAAATAGAATCGGAATAGCTGAGTGGTCGGAGCACTCGTTTCCCCCCCCCAAGAAAAGCAGCGGGGGGAGCGTGGTTGCCACTTGGATGGGTGACCGTTTGTTCGCCTTGGCTTCAGTACCGTTCCCCCCGTTCAGCCATCTGTAAACCCGGGGACTGACCTCTTTAGGGTTAGGGAAGGTTTGGGGCAGCGAGGGAGAGGGAGATGGGCGCCACCTCAATATGCTGGCCCCCAGAGAAGTGAGGTTCCTGACGCCTCGCTTCCCTTCATCCTTTAGTTTTTTGGGACACGTTTACCTTTCCCTGAAAAAAATTAGATAAGTTAATATAGTTTTTTATCGCTACAAATTAATACTACTACTACTACTACTACTACTACCCCTACTATAAAACCAACACACACACACATATAAATATAAATAAAATATATATTATATATTATATATAATATTTTAAAAAATAAAATAATATATATATTTATATATTAAATTATATATTATATATAATATAATATAATTATATATATAAAATGGTCTCTGGTGGTGTACAGTTGCCTTTCTCTCTGTCTTACTCATCATTCTGTCTATTTCCTATCTGTCTATTACCTAATTACCTACCACCTACCGGCTTGCTAGTCTACCCGTCTGGGGTTTCATACTCGAATTGTCATCAGGATTTTGTGTGTATATTAGTCCATATTTTCTTAACTTTTTGAATATTATTTTTTTGGGACAGAAGTGTTTTTCTTTCCTAATTTGCTCACAAACTATGACACAGCAGTAAATGCCAATTTTTGAAGAAAAATCAAACCAAACATGATTTTAATAATCATATATTTATCACCCACAGCCAAGTTCTTTTTTTTGGGTTGGTTGGTGGTTATTGATATAAACAATATAATATCTAGTCTTGTTTTTAAAAATGAATTGCTATCACAAACTAGACCCCAACTGTTGGTATAACCCCAAGTCAGCAAAATGCAGGAGATCATAAATTTAATTTTTCATTTTCTCCTTTGCAAATACACGGTCAAATGCATTGACCATTATTTTTTAGCTCTGTAAGGCTTAAACATAATGTACAAAAATTCTTAATTCGTGATAAAACACTGCCATCATAAGCTAGAGCTCTGAGGTTCACCAATGGTTTGATTTTGTTTATGCCACCTTTTTGATCCATCATTAAGGGACCCCCCATTCCAACCTTCAGGATATTTTCAAATATACTTCTGCCTTCTTCTGTTGACTTTTACTTCAAATGGAAGTAACCCCCCCCCCAAAAAAAAGGTGAAACCCTTGTCAGTTGTGACGTAAGCTAGGTCCCAAAGGGTTTCTACTTTAAAATGTTAGTAGCTTAGAATGTTTGTTTAAAGTTTTTTTGCTTGACAAGCTTTTGGCTAACAACTGCTTTCCCTTTTCAGAATCATTCTCCCTTTAAAAATCGTGTAGGCTGAGCTGCTGTATAATAGGTACTTGAAAAGAGGCATGACAAAACCTTAATCCGGTTTTTTTTCTTACGAGTTTACCATGATTCCATTAATTTTATGTATATATTTATATTTTTTTTCGGGATATAGGGGAAATAGCATCATGTGCTTTTTCATTGTTCGTGGTTTGCAGCTTTGTAATATTGTCATCGATCCATCGGCAACAATGGCCTATTTCCAAATGCGGAAAGGGGGTTTTGACGTGTGCGCAGATTTTCTGCGTGCGTTCGCACGCTGCCGTTTTAGTTTATCGGAAGAACTTTTTGGGGGGAAGTCGGCACTGATGTTATCTCCAGAGGAAAAGTCCACTTGAACGGGAAATCGAACTCGGGTCAGCAGATCACGAGCGCATCACGCTAACCACGAAAGGGTATCCGGTCTCCTCTCAAAAAGTAATGAGGAGTCAGCCTGTATATTCTGAGTTGACTTTAGTGTGTTAAGCTGGGGAATGTGCAGCAAGAAAGTTTCAAAAATTCCACAGTCACTTACTGTCTCTTTAAGATGAACTTGTCTTGGTCATTGTTGATTGATGATTTCTTTCAACTCTTGATGCCTTTCAGCCTTGAGATTTGTTTGAACTGGTAAGAAGAACAGCTTTGTACTAAAATCATCTCTTTAAATAGAAGTTGCATAGATGATGATAATTCTGTATCAGGTCTCCCTGCATGGTTTATGTTTGTTTGTTTGTTGTTTTCACATTGGTTTGCTGATTTGTCTGTAGGAACATGTTACATATCCTTGGTTACACTTTGGTTTATATTTGTTTTGCTACTCATTTAAACAAAAATATTTTTAACGTCATAATACTTCGAACTTATTTCTTAGTTTTGTATCTCAGAACTTAAAGGATACATTCTTCTAAAATGACAGATTTTTCCCTTTGAATAAATAGAGAAAGTTAAGGTGAAAAAGATTTTAAAAGAAAGGCGTTGTTTTTTTTTAAAAAACACCAAAAAAACCTCGTCATTTAGACAATAGGGTTTGAAAAATGAGGTTTCATTTCTTACAAAGATATTTGTTCCTTTAAATTCAGGAAGTTATTTTAAAGAAGTGAAGTGGTTGAATGTTTTGCCACTTTACTTAATGTACTCAAGATCATGGCGGTTCATCATTTTAAAAAATCCTTTAAAAAACTAACCATGTTCAGAACAGTTGCATTGTAACTTTTGGGCTTATACACCTCTACTTTTAATTGAAATGACACAAAGTACGGAACGCTAGAGAAACAAAGTTGTATCAAAACTTTTTAAAAATTGTTTGCAGTGGGGGCGGGATAGCTCGTTTTCAGAGCGCTGGCTTTCCCACATGTCAATTTTTAAGCAGCGTGGAGCAAGGTTGCCAAATGGATGAGTGACAGTTTGCGGGTTTTGGCTTTTTTTACAGTTTACCGGCCTCTTTAGGGTCAAAGAAGGTAAAGCAGCCCAGGGAGAGGAAGTGGGCGCCGCCCTCAATATGCTGGTCCCTTAGAGAAGGTGATGTATCTGACGCCTTGCTTCCCATAAAATTTACACTGATTTGGTATGTGGAAGTTTGGTTTCTTTCCAATTTGTAAATGTGTGCTGATTAGCTCAGATTTTCATTCCCTTACAAAGTGTCCTGCCCTATGTTTGGCTAAAGCTTGTCTCAGATTGAAAGAAAATGTACCCAAAAGATGTTCAATTAAAAGGGAAAAAAACTCATGCCGTTAGACCAACATTTATTATTTTGTCTTGACAAATGTTTATTTCCTATAACTGTGAAGTAATTGGTAGTAGATTACGAATGTGTAGATTTCAACTTCTGGATTATATATTATTTTCATAAAGGTTCAGAACAAAGAGGTTCTTGATTTTTCAGTTTGATATGGAAATTTGTTTTCTTCAAGACTTTTTTTTAAGACTGAGGAAACTTAATTGTCTGTAAAATCAACTTTATTCTTTGTGTGGATTAGCTGTCTTGGGGAGGGGATAGCTTAGTGGTCAGCGTACTCGATTTCCCCCAGCAAAGTTAAGCAGTATCGAGTGCTTACGAGTTGGATGGGCGACCGTTTTTCGCGCCTTGGCTTCAGTGTAGTCCCCCAGTTCACCCAACTGTAAATGGGTACCTGCCTCTTTTGGGTCAGGGAAGGTAAAGCAGTCTGTTCCAGGCCAACATTGATCGATGATTGATTGTTTAATGCTTGTAGGTTGAAATTATACGAAACAAGATTCCATACTTAATGATTGCAGGTTAGTATATAAAGCAAATCTGCTTAATGCTGCAGGTTATTATGAGAAGCAAGGGGTGTTGTTAGTGCAAAATAAATAGCAAGATTCTCTACATGTTAACAAACCTTTGGCAACCTTTAATACAAACAGCAACTCCATAACTAAAATGTTCCACATTAATAAATACACCACAATACGTGTATCGAGGGTGGGGAGGGGACAAAGACTGGCAGAACTTTTAAACATGAAAGTGTGAGTACAAATCTTGCAATAGGGAAGAGGTAAGCAACTAACAAGAAGAAGAAGAACAACAACAACAACTACAACAACAAATACTACAACTACCACTACTACACCAACACGATGATGATGATGATGATGATGATGATGATGATGATGATGATGATGATGATGATGATGATGATGATGATCGTCGTCGTCGTCATCATCATCATCATCATCATCATCATCATCATCATCATCATGGAGGACTATGAGAAAATGAAACAAGGGGACTTAGAAGATGATTGTGATACATCAGCTTGTAGGTACACATACAGCAAACATAAAGAACTTGAAAGATAACAATTGAGCCTAATTCTAGGTGCACATTTTACACACTTTAGAAACCGTATGGATGCAATATATAGATATATATAGATGTTTAGTCTATGGAGATAAGAGTGTTGTTGATGATTTTATACTGTGGCAGATGTTTACAAACTAGTTAAGCCTTTAAAAAATCATTTAATTCTAAGCAGTACATTTAATGCATCACAAATAAGTGAACCAACACAGTATATTATATATACTCTGGCAGTACTCCTGCTCTATTATCTCGCGAAAAGAATGCATAAAAGAATACACTGGCGTAGTCACTCTGCAAACGAAAAGTTACAGGGATTTGATTTTCATGCTTTTCTGGATAATAAGGAGTCATTGCAGTGTTTATTCCATCCATTAGCTCATGGTCATGCCAATATCAGAACTGACTTTAGCTCAAAAACAGAACTGCTCAGGGGATGCACGTCACAAAGCTAGGCTTACCAGGTTATTTGCCAACCTTTTTATTCATCCACAGGCTTCTCCCACATCAGGAACCCTTCATGATGCTGCAAAACCTGGAGGGTCTCCAGTCCTTCAGTCACACCCTCCACCACGTCCTCAAGCAACTCAGATGCAGCAACATTGAAGATTGCTTTCCCTGTTAGATGCTGGCAGACATTTTGCAGACGTTGTAGGTGAGTCATCACGTGATCTGTCACTGTTGCATGCCTCTCTGCTTCTATTTCCGTCATTTTATCTTTTCCTGCCATTTCAGAACCGAAAATGTCCAGGTAGTAATTGATACCAAGCTGACAGAGGTGGTAACTTCCTGCAGACAGTAGAGTGTAGTCTCCATCCTTGGATTTTGTTGCGTAGAACTGAGTGTTCCAGCCTGAAGCCTGAATGATTGGCAGGTTGTCAGCCATCACAGCATAAGGCTTATCGCCAAGGAAGAACCGTCTTTGTGGAAAGAGATGAATCCAGCACGATGGATCTGACTGAAACAACTGAGCTACATCTTGCTGCCTCAGTAGGAAGACCTGCCTGTGTGAAGGTGTCAGGTTGGCTTTGGACAGAGAGGTCATTTCCATTGCTCGATAGGTATTGTACTGCAACATATCAACATGGTCTTCAGTGAATACAGGATGCTAGATATTTTTGTGAAAGCAGACACAACTTTTGACAAGGATGTTAACTTATAAATGTACAGAATGAATTAATACAACTAAGCTCTGAAATTAGAAGTAAGTTTCAGAAAATACATTTTAGTGATGTTGATAAAAACACGAATTTCCAGAAAATCATTTGTAACGTGAAGTTTACTGTTCGATTTTCGATCTTGATTTTGGCATGTTCCAATCTAATTTTTGGAATAATACATACAGAAGTGATTCCGGAAAAAAAAACCTGTTGGTCATTTTCAAAAATTCTGAAATATTTTAAAGTAAAGAAAATTTCAGCAGCTCTTGCGATAAAAAAACATTGTTGTTCGGGTTGTTCAAAAGTTTTTTTCCCATGTTTTGCTTTAAATGTTCAAAAATTTTTTAGCATGAGTACACAAAATGCCAGACACGAATTTCGGTTTCTTAAGGGGGATGCTGTCATACTGTCGCAACCCCCCCCGAGTCTTAGAACCAGGCACGTGCCACTATCAATGCTAAAATATTTTTTTGAGAATTTTCAGTAATTAAAATGACATGTCCTTTAAGCCCCCCGAGAAATTCCATTACAAAGGGGGTCTATACAATCACTACATTAAAAATTTTTATACTTCGAAATCTGTGTTGAGTTTGGCATCATCAATGACAACCCCTTAAGTATAAAAGCGTATCCTCCCAATAGAAAAAAAAATCATGTAAAGTCGGAGTATGGGTCTAATGGGGTGATATAATTAAAAACCTGATGAGGAGTCAGGGCACAATTCAAAATGACCCTGAGGGTGTTAAAAGGAAAAAAACGCCCAACAAAAAAAGAACGGTTTTTAAAGCACAGTAGCCTATATTTCAAACCAAAACCCAAATCAAGATTTTTAAAATTTTGTCTATTGTAGGGGGAAATCTATTTATGATGCGGTGTGTGTATGTTGGGGGTTGTGTGGTTGTGTGTGTGTGTGTGTTGTGGTGTGTGTGTGTGGTGTGTGTGTCGTGTTGTGTCCTTGTGTGTAAGTTTTTGGTTTTGTGTGTATGTGTTTTGCAGGTGTGATGTGGTTTTGGACAAGAGACAGAGGACACAGAAAAGGGGCACGCAGAGGAGATTTAAAAACGAAAACGGGGGGTTGACTATACCGTTATTGTCCCATGATCTTATGATACAAAATATAAAGCAAAAAAAAGTAAACGTTTTCTTATTTTCATGTTTACCGTTTTCAACACTTTAGGGAACCCCTTTCCCACATTTATTTTTTGAAAATTCAGTGATGCACACTCCCCGCTAAAATCGGGATATAGCTGACGGTTGAATAGCTCCGTTTTCCCATGCCCCCCACAAGCGTCAATGCCCTGCCCCTAAAGCGTGTCCTTCCCCTACCGGCAAAAAAAACACACTGTTTCCCCCATCCAAGGAAGGGAATGCCAAATCCAACCTGTGGCAGAAAAAAAGGGATAAGACAAAGAGTTGTGGCCACTGCGTTTTAAAAAATGTTTTAAACACAAAATAACTCATAGCAACACCTAAATAGAATTTCTGCTAAAAAAAAAAGAATGAAAACTAACATGAAAAACCAACAATCATAAACCAAAGTGTCTAAGACCCAAACTAGCGAGCAACAGACAACAACTACCTGATCAATCGATTAATTAACAAAGCAAGTTTTATCTCCAAACCTGTTTAAATGTACAAATCCCATGGGGAGGTTGGAGTACAAAAAAGTGACAAGAATGATCTAAAAAAAATATACTGGTTTAGATCTCCACAAATGATTTACATTTACAACAGTCGATTTCATTACAAGTTCCTCCAAAGTTCTAACATATTCGATCTTCTAATATCCAAGAAATATTAGACATATATCTGTCTTTCTTATAACCTAAGTTCCTTTGTGATGTACATTTTAATCTACAAAAACAACAGTCCCTTTTCAACATTGGAAGTTTGTAAAAAATTTATGAAGAAGAGTAGAAAGCAGTGCTTAACTAGTGTCCAATAGCAATGTAAGGCATGGTGGGGGAGTGAGACAATCAGAGACCTCACATCCTAGGGCCATAAATTGAGGGCGGTGCCAAACTCCTCCACCCTTGCTACAACACCTTCCCTGACCCAAAGAGGCAGTTGCCCATTTACAGCTGGGGGAACAGGTGAGGGGGGAGGGAAGGCGCAAACGTGTCACACATCCACCTGGTAACTCACGCCTGGAGGCCGATTATCTAGGCTGGGGAATCGCGTGTGCGCTCTGACCGACTGAGCACGCCCAGGACAAACTCTAAGGTCCCAGAAATTCAATTTTTCTATCCCAGAAACTTTGAGCAATATCATCAATTACTTTGTTGCTATTAACAAATGCGTATACGTATTGAATGTGTATTCTTAAGAGTAAAACAAATCTACATTTTTTGTAAAAAAATGAAAGTGAGAATCCATCTTACTTATAGTAAATGTTATTACTATGTATCCAAAATCATTAGTTTATGTCAATCCACTTGAAATAAATTGACGTTGTTCAGTTCATATAAAAGATGTAACATCCTTCTAATTATGGATTATCTTGATAACCACTGATTTTTGGTATGTTTTCATTATTCCTGTGATAGTTGCTATTCTGGGTAAATGCAGCGGTTTCTTTTTACTTTAAATCTTTTATGAACAAACTTCTCATTTGATCCATTATATAGTGTTACGATTTCTTTATTTCAAAATAGCTGATTTTATGTAATTTTCCATTACCTGTAATGAACATTATATATTATTTCATTTTAATACAGTTACTAAACTGTTTTAAAAATTGATAGGATGCTTTGTATAGTTTATGTTAAGTACAACTATCAAGTCCATGTAATATTTGTTGTGAATAGGTTTTCATAAATCATTTTATTTTGTTCTGTGGGTTTATTAGCGTTCGCCAGTTTTCCACATAAAAATGCCCCTTTCATCAACAATACTTTAATCATAGTTAAACGATTATCATATTTGTTAGCTGAATGTATTGTACCTGATATTCAATAACAGGTGGTTTGAAGCACATAGATCCAGGATCTGCATACCCTGAATAAAACAATTGGGAATTTTGCAAGTTCCTCTGCTCAGTAGAACTGTTATTAGAACCAGTTCTTATGTTTTTTAAATAATCAAGCCTTTGAACAACTAGGGAATTTCAACAACCAGGACCATAATATTAACCATTACGAACTATAAAATGGACTTGAAAGAATGTGCTACTGCAAGGCAGCTAACTACTGTCCATGAAGAAGATTAACAGATCCATCATGTGCAAAACTGTTTCCAAAGCAGACGTCACAAGATGTTTACAAGTAGTTGAAAAACACCTTAAACACCACCCTATTCTACAATAAGCCTCTGACCTCCTTCTAGTCAGACTATCGGGCCACCACAAGCACGAAACCATTCTAGTTCACACATTCGATACACTCTGCTATAAGAACATTGTTTTAATAAAACCTATTTAAAAGCAAAAGGAAAAGGAAACTACCACCTTCATATTTTTTAGTACAATGTAGAAGAAAGCTTACAGTTATATAATCCAACGAAATCAGGAATATCAACAACCTGACATCCCACCAGCCCTACAATCACTCCTACGAGAAACGTGGGT
>CM054135.1:21306797-21368052 GCA_028751875.1 Rapana venosa
CTGTGCACTATCACTCACAATTTCTCATGCTCTCTCTCTCTCTCTCTCTCTCTCCTCTCTCTCTCTCTCTCTCTTTCTCTCTCACTCCCCTCTCTCTTTCTCTCTCAAACAGTATTCATACAAATTATTCAGTTTCATTTGCCTACAGCCCGCAATTTTACTACACTGTGGTAAATTGTTCCTCAGTACATTTTTTTTAAACATTAAGGCTTTTATATCAGCATATCAAAGAAAAGGAAATGACAGGCTCAATAAAGCATGGATGGAAATTCTGTAAAACCTTAACTTTTATCTTTATATTATAGTTTTTATCTGTTTACGAAATTTCCATCATCAGTGATCAATGTGATGAGATCGAAAAAAACATGAAAGTGGGCAACAGTAAAAAGGCATACGACACCCTGAAGAAACTCACAAAACCACTTCAAACCAAATCATCAGTCATTGAAGACAGCTCCGGAAACCTCCTCACAGAAAGCTCAGCTGCATTGAATAGGTGGTCTGAATATTGTCAAGAACTGTACAACTACCCAATACAACCTGACAAGAGCATAATAGAAGAGAAAGCAGCAACATCAAGAGCACCCTCGCCATTACCTATACTGAGGGAAAAAGTGGAAGAAGCCATCCGCAGCTTACCAGTAAAAGTCCCCAGGAGCAGACAATAACCAGCAAGCTGCCAGTATGGTGGCGAAACAGTCACACATATGTTACAGCTATCTGTCAGAAGATTTGGGAGACAAAACGTGGCCAACAGACTGGACAAATCACTCATCATACCCTGCCCAAAAGGGGGAAATTTTAAACGCCAATGTCAAAACTATAGAACAATCACCTCATCACCACGCAGCTAGATCATGCTCAAAGTTATTTTGAATCGACTCAAGAAGGAGGCGAAGAAAAACCTTGCAGAGGAACAAGCTGGGTTCAGGGCAGGCAGGAGCACAATCGAACAGATTTTAACTGCCACATCATGAGGGAAAAACATCTTCAACTCAAGAGACCTGTTCCACAACTTCATCGACTTCAAGAAGGCTTTTGACAGAGTATGGCACGAAGGCCTGTGGCAGGTCCCCAGAATGTTTGCTTGAAGAAGGACTATGCAAACCCTTCAAGCACTATACAACACTGCAAGCAGTGCAGTCCTCTGAACAATCAGGTCGGAGACTACTTCAAAACCACAGTTTGGGTCCGACAAGATGCCTGTTATCTCCAGTCCTGTTCAATCTGTTCTTGGAAAACATCATGAGAGAGACCCTCCCTGACTTCCACCCTACCATCTCCATTGGCGCAGACCCTCAACAACTTACGGTTTGCCGATGACATTGACCTCATGGGCGAAGTAACACAGAGCTGCAAGATCTTAGTCCAGACTTGAGAACAAGCTGGAGCATATGGGATGGAGGTGAGCTCGGAGAAAGTAAAGTACTTGGAACAGCCCGAGCAATGCCACGCTAAAATTTACATGAACGGCCAACATTGGAGGGTAACGCTTTTAAATACCTCGGCGCTACACTCACAAAGGACGGGGGATCGACGACAGAAATCAAAGTCAGAATAGCCATGCAACATCTTCCATGAAAAATCACCACCATATGGAAAAGTAAAGAGATCATTCCCAATCAAAATAAAGCTCTACAAAGCCCTAATTTCATCGATCCTGCGTAACGGAAGTGAAACCTGGACATTGATGCTGAAAACAGCAAAGCGAATCCAGTCATTCGAAACAAAAAGCCATAGAAAACTACTGGCATATCCTGGAGAGAACGAAAGACCACGAATTTGTCAAGAGTCAAATAACACGGCGGCAGGGCCACAGGAACCCCTTCTCACCATCGTCAAGAAGAAAAGTGACATGGTTCGGCCACGTCACCCGCCCCAACACTCGCCCAAAACAGTACTGCAGGAACACTCGAAGGTGGCAGAAGGAGGGGAAGACAGAACAAGTCATGGATGGACAACATCAGAGAATGGACCAGGATGAATGACTCGACACTACTGCGCAGAGCCGAGGACCGAGATGGATGGAGGAGGCTTACCACGGCATCGTCTTTCATGTCTCCCCCACGACCGCCAAGGTCACGGGTCTGATGATGATGATGATGAAATTTCCACCCAAACAGACAGAATAAGAAAGAAAACATAGAACAGAGAGAATGTAACAAATATGGCGGAAGCAATATAAAAGATGATTTAGTATTGTTTCAAGTACACTTTTTTGAACACTCCAAAACTATCATCCCAAAGTAGGCTATCATCATTTAATGGTATCCATTAAAATCTTCACAAACTTGTTATTTAGACTGCAAATATATACTTATGAAGACTATAAGTCTTTAAAAGGAGTAAACAAAAAATGTTAGATTCACAAATAATCAACAAATAGTGGTTTTGCATATATTTTAAGAATGAATATCATTTAGTTGTTAATGTAAATATCCAAGACAGTTCTTTGTGTGAGTATCAAATCAAGCCATGTAAAATGGGTTCTTGGGTTTCAAGGCACATTATTGTGACCATCAAGAATGTATGCGTTTTTTAACATACTATTTATAAGTTGTTCTATTTGAAATGGGATTGCATTCTTGAATAAGTGGGCTATACTTTTATATTATTACTGTTTCAGTTAATGCTTCCACATGCCAACATCTGCTAATTCTGATAGCGTACATTTTCATGAGCTCCCAGGCTTGGAAAAAAATCGATTTTCGACATCTGAAAACTGAGCAAATGCAGGGTTATGGAAGTTGAAGTAATGTCCCTGCCCAAGTCAGACTGCTTACCACAACTCCAAGGTGTGTCTGTAAATACCAAACAGCGCTTGCAGAAGAACCCAGGTCCCTCTATCACATTTGGAGCTGCTCAACTAAAACTGTTCTCATGAAGTTCGTTAGGACACTGGCTGGCTTTGGTTTAGAACCCCTTGTCAGCAGTTCTTTTATAAAACTGGGGGGGTGACAGACCACTTGCTCTTTTCCAGTGCTTCCTTACCATTAATGTAAGAGCAACAATCCCACTGGCAGCACCAGATGTAACCCTGTGGACATATTTGTTGTTCTTGTTTTTGTGCATTCTCTAGCTTAAGACTCTGGGGGTCACCCAAAATATGCCCTCAGACTCACTCATCCCACCCAGGAATCACTGTGAGATTGAAATCGCACACTCAATGAGAAGTTTGCCTGTATGATTTTTTAAAAAGTAGCTTGCCATACAGGCAGCCATACTCCAACTTCAGAGAACTTTTTTTCTCTTTTAAAGGAGAGTGCAGGTTTGGGTATATGTGATTTTCCATTTTTGAAAGGCTTCTAGAGATAAGTACTTTAAAAACAATATAAAGTATTGTCAGATTATAGGGGTTTTAAAAGGTAACAACACATTGCAGACTTTGTCATACTATTACAATGCCCTTGGTGGTTGTTTTTTTAAATAAAAAAGATAAAAAATAAAAGTTGCTCCTTGTGATGGGTGAATGTGAGCTTAGCAGGGGGAGATTGCCTTCTGGAGGGTTCCCCAACAGGTCAAATCAAGTTTATTAGGCAAAGGTTGGTGGTGGGCAGCCTCTATTGTTTTGAGGGGAAGGTCCCGCCCTGGTACAATTTTCCTTTTACAGTTGCAGTGTAAACATGTAATCCAGTATTGTTTCCAGGTGTTGGGAGTTGTCTGTCAGCAAGTTTTGGTGTTGTTGTTTATCTTTGCTTAGTCATCGTTATTGTGGAATTAATTGTCTGTCCTGGGGGTGAGCCAGATTTAGGCACATGAAGTGCTCTTTATCACAGTGAAGTTTTGCTTGAAAGTGTTTAGTTTTGTTAGTCAGTGCTGTCCACAGTACTCCTAAAGGGAAGGTTACCCTAGTATTGGGGGTTGCAGTGGTGCACTTTCCCAGTGTCAGTCCCGTTCAAACTTACTGGTAACCTGCTCGTGACTTTGTATGAGTCTTCAAGTGACAGCTGTGTCTGTGTTTTTATGTCAACATGCTGTTAGTTATGCACAACCTCATGAAAGAGGAGTTCACAGCTGTTGTTTGCTTTGTAGTGTTTAGTGATGTTCAGTTCTGAGTTATAAAAATTTAAAAAAAAAAAAAAAAAAAAAAAAAAAAAATAATGTATGGAATTTATATAGCGCTGAATCTTGTAAAGCAAAAAATCAAACCACTAAGGTGAATTTTTTTTCAAGGATAATGGAATAAGCACTCATGTCCCCCCCCACCCCCTATCCAGTCCAGTCTATGTCATTCTGCTATTTGCCTTGTGCCACTCTTCAGAGGTTGAGTAACAGCTGAGTTCTGTATTACCTGCATCATTTTTTATGTGGCAGCTGTGTTGGTTTTTTGTGGATGTGTACTTATTATTTTTGTTTGTTTTTTCTGGGGTGTGATTATTGCTAATTTATTTTTTGTAGGTGGATGGAGAGCTGGTTTTAATTGTGTTACTGAGTGATTCTGATTGTGACTGAATACCCGACTGGTTTGGACTGTAAAAGAAAATAGAACTGTATATGTTTGGATGAATATTAATTGTGACTGATATTTCTTTTTCTTCTCTCAGTTGCTTTTTACACTGTAAGATGTGTTTGGGAGAAATAGTGGCAAGTCCTTTCCAGTTCCTCTCATGGGTCGTAAAAGCTTAGTTTGCAGGGCTATCTCCCTTAGCACCCAATCTTCCTCAGGTCGCTGAATAGCATGCACCTCTGAAGGATGTGCTCGCCAGTCTGGTTTTCATTGCTACAGGCACACAAGGAAGAGGGAATGAGTTTCAGCTTTGCGGACATGTGGTGATTTAGACAGTTGTGCCCAGTGTGGACTCAGAATTATGACTTGTTCTTCTCTTTTGAGACAGTGGTAGACATCCTTCTCTACTCTGGGTCGGGCCATTGATTTGATTATTGTCTTCTTTTAATGGAAGGTGAGGCACGTTTTGTACTGTTCTTTCTGTGCTCTCTTTTTTGCAAGTTCATCAGCCTGTTCATTGCCAGGTATACCACAGTCGGCAGGAATTCATTGCAGCATTACACACTTGTTTTGTGTAAGGAGGTATAGGTCCCCTTGGGTTTCTATTTATTTGTTTGCAGACAGGGATTGTAGGACTGACAGTGCATCAGTAAAGAAAACTGCTTGCTGGCATTCATCTTTGGGTGTCTGACCATGGTGGCAGCTTGTTTCAGGGCTTGGGCTTCTGCACTGTAGTAAGTGCAGTGTGTGTCTGTTGGGATATTTGCTGTTTCTACTTCTCCAGATGGGTACTTGATCCTGACTGATATTGTGCCAGAGAACATTTGAACTTCATCTCCAGTTAGGTTAACATTTTTTTATGGTGTGAAAAGCAGCATTCAATTGGATGCATCTATGCCTTTTGTGACCGATACTTCAGGGGACTTGTAGTATCTTCACCTGTGTTGTGCTCCTGGACTGTGTGATGGCATTGTTGTAAGCCACTGTGCGTCAGTGTTTGAAGGATTGCCAGTGTGTTGGCATAATATTTGTTGCTTTATTTGAGTGATGTGGGAAGGAGAAGGATTCTACTACTTTTGGGTGAGTGGAAAATTGACAGTGTGTGTTGGTATAATTTTTGTGCTTCATTTTATTTGGTTGCATGTAATTATATGCATGTTGACATGATCATGTCTTATTTTCTTTGCATTGTAATTTGTTTGTTTTGGTTGCATATAACCATAACTATGTGTTGTATTTTGGTTATGCTAAAAATATTTAGTGATGTGTGTAAGTGTGGTATAGCGTCATTACCAGATTGGTGGTATTTTTTCCTTACCTGTTCAGGGTGTTATTTCTTTTTCTTTCATTAGTGGATGATAATAAGTGAATCATGTCCACTGGTGCGGTGGTGTTATGTAGTGTAAGTATGAGTTAGTGTATTGAACCCAGATATTTTATTCAGAGCATATGTCTGTGTGGATTTATGCAGTGGCTTGAACATTGTGTGTTGATGTTAAAATATATGTTTTGATTTGGGGGGTTGTTGAAAGATTTTAATAATTTGGCTTATTTTATTAAGGCTATGAAGCTGATGTTTAAAAGAGGGAGATTGTAAATATGCAAGGAATTTCCCGTCATTTTTGAGAAAAAGAGGGAAATATTGATAATAATGCAAAGAAATTGTTAATAATTTTAAAAAATAAATTTTTGTGTTTGTTTTGTAGGTACAAATTCGAATGCAGGTGGGAAAAAGGGGTTCATAATGAGTCAATGGGAGACACCTTTTAGAAATATAGAAATGGTGTTTATAATCTTTAAACAGATATCCAGTAACCTATGTAGTTATTAGGGAGCAAGCTGTGAGAGACCTCATGTTCTAGAGGCCAGCATCTGTTGTTGTTGTTGTGCATTTCCCAGCTTATCACCCTGGGGGTCACCCAGATTATGCACTCTGACTCGCTCATCCCACTGTGAGATAGGAAGTACACTGGATGAGAAGTTTGCGTGTATGACTTTTTTTTAAAGTACCTCGCCATATAGGCAGCCATACTCCGACTTCAGAGGATTTGTTCTCCTTTAACAAAGGTGAGTACAGGTTGTTATGTTAAGAGTTTGTCATGGGTGAAGGCAATCTCAACACAACATTTTACAACATTACAACATTTTAGTGTAGGCCTTGGCAATTAGCTGACATCAATAACTGACACAGCTTTTGGCCTGTGCCAAAGCCAGCATCTTAAGAGGGGTGCATATATCTTCCCCCTCATTGCTTTACCTTCACTATCCCTAAAGAGGGCAAGATGGGTGGACAAAAAAACTGTACTGGTGTCAAGGTGCATGATCAGTCACCTATCCACATGGCTGTTTAACTTGAGCTTAGTGAGAGCAAGGGCTATGACCACTGAGCTGTCATTTCCCTGACAGGCACCAGCACATAGCACATGCTGTAACACTTATAAGGGAGATGAGGGGAGGAAGCAAAGTCACTCCTTCACATTTCATGCATACTTGTGTGTGTGAGTGTGAGTGTGTGTGTGTGGTGTGTGTGTGTGTGTGTGTGTGTGTGTGTGTGTGTGTTGTGGAGATTCTGCAGTCCATTGGGTTTTTGCTTTTATTACTTTTTTTAAAATTGAGGATATAATGTAATAGCTTGTATAATGATGTACTTATATATTATTGATCAAGTTTTTATTATTCCTAGATAGATTGCTTGATGAATAAAAAGCAAATGCATTGCTTATTCAATGTACCATCTTCCCAAAAAATGACTTCTTCACATCCCATTGTGTAAAAAATATTTTAGAAAAAAACAACAGTAATTCAGTATGAATCATTAGATGTTTTAAATTTCTATTATCATGGGGGTTCAGTTGTCAGGTCAGGGGTGGTACCTTTGACTCTCTGGCAACAGTGCACTTCTTGAAGCAGGCATGCAGCATTGGTCCTCACCAACACTCCACTCTCAAAACTGACTCTGGGATATTTTCCCAGCAATACCCTGAAAACAACTTCTGGTAGTGGGATAAAAGTGTGTGAAAGGCTGGTGTGTGTTTTTAGCCACAAGTAAGACAGTTGGAGAGGAGATGGGCACTGCCAAGGAATACCACTTATCCCAAACAAAGGGCATGAAGCACGCAACACAACAAACCATGATGCCAGCTTTGTTGCGGATCCACACTGACAAGAGATGGCTGCTCTGCAACTGAAGTAAAAAAAAACTAACTGACTATTGAAATCCTTGCCTTGGCAAAGCTAATAAGGATTTGGAAAAGCAAAGAGATCAGCTTTCTAACAAAAATTACTGTTGTTAGAATACTCATTATTTCCATACTGCCGTATCGTTGTGAATACTGAGCCTTGACAAAGAATTGGAAATAATTCAGATGAGTCCTATACATTTCCTGGAGGTACCACATAAACAAATAAGCAAGTGTGGCTAGAGTTCATCATGAAAGCTGGGCTACAGGAACCCCTTCTGGCTGATGTAAAAAGGGGGAAGCTGGTGTGGTTTGGTCATGTCACGTATCATATCTCTCTTGCCAAAACTATCCTACATGGACACTTGGGTGAGAAAGACATAGAGTAAGACAGATGAAGAACTGGATGCAGAGCATCAAAGATTGGACTGCCTTGACATAGCACTATTTCTGAGACAGGCTGTTGCAAGTTGGTTTGGCTGCATTTTACACTTGTGGAATGTTACGAAAGGTTTGGATTTAGTTTTAGTTGTGGAGTGTTGCCAAAACAGGAAGTGAGGTTCTTTGTTTGAAGAAACATTCTAGGTCTTGGTCAGAGAAGATAGTGGGTGACAGAACAAGACATGCAGGAGGCTGTGCTGCATAGTTCCTCCCTGGGATGATTGGGAGATTAACTTTGAACTTTTTGCTACTGGTTTAGCAGATTAGTGAATAACAGATTTACTACCTTTGATTACAACTGATTTTTCTAAAAGTTATAATGAAAACTACAATTTTATTTTTGTTGTAGATGAAACTGACTAGTCTTCACCAGGTTGAGAGTAAAAGCTTTGCCTGTTAATTTGCGTATTTTGACTGTACTCTGACATGACTGGACTGTAGCAAAGTACTAACTGAACGTTAACAGTTTTGAAGTTGATGAAACAAAAGAAAGTAGCAGATTTAATCATATGAAAGGAGGTAGATCAGTGAACATTGTGCATGATAGAAATGCATTTCCACATTTCATTTTTTTTCTAAAATGTAGGTCAACATAGTATACCCTAAACGTTACTGATTGTAAGTGTGTGTGTTACTAATTGTATATATTTCGTGGCACTGGCTGTTTTTTGATGCAATGATGTTTTTTTTGACCTTGTGAAAATTTAAATTCGTAATAAAATAACCACCACAATAACACCAACATCACCACCACCATCCCTTCAACAGCACCACATCATTACATTATCGCATCGTCCTTTCTCATCATCGTCATGACAAAATTCTGATGCAATAAAGCATTTGGGTTTTATAAAAGAAGTCGGAAATATAATGGGCACAATTCCACTTAATTTTATTTTCCAAAAGTGATTATTTAATATGATTCTCTTTTGCTAGAGTATTACCATTTTCTCATCGCCTTGTTCTCTCTCATAAAACATATGACAAAAAATTTTGATTAAAAAAAAGATGTTTGGTGTTTTTAAAAGAAGCAAGTTATATAATAGCACACTTCCCCTCTAAAGGGACCAGCCCACGGGGTTCGTCAGGGGTAAAAAAATTTCACCCTTACTCTTTGCTTTGTATTAAAAGATATGGTTACTTATGACAAAAAAAAACGGTTTATCAAAAAATGGGAAAAAGAAACCAGGAAAAACAGAGTGGGAAAGAGAAAAAAAAAAACTTTGCGAAAATGTTTTTTGTTTTGTTCAGATGTCGGCAATTTTTGCCCAATCAAATCAAGGCGCGAAAGCATCAACCCTGTTAAATATTGTCCCGTAAGTGGGAAAATTAATATAAAAATAAAAAAAAACCAAGTTTTGATTTTTTCAAGGGTAAATCAAGAAAATACCCCGTTTAACATGTGGGGGTAAGAAATTAAAGTGTTTTTTTCATTTAAATTTTTGGGCTGAACCTTAATTGAAACCCAACAAATTTAATTTGGCACAAAGACACTTGTAAACCAAACATGTCGCAACATTTTTCTCTCTGCTAATAAAATGCAGACTTTTTCTTCCCATTGATATTCAGATTGAATTATTGAACAGAATAGTAGTTCCAGTTTTGCTTTAGGATGCAAGGTCTAGACCCCATCAATATGTGAATTAGCTTCAAAATTACAACTTAAGTTGTTCAAATATTTTAAAACTGGAAAATCTACTCCAAGTAAAAGTTTAATGGGGAATTTGGGAAACAGTTTCCTGTGGAAATAACAGCTAAAGTAATGATGCTTTGCTATTGGTTTAAACTTGTTGATATCGAAGTGAGCCTAAGTTTTCAAAATTGTTTTTAAGCTGCAACATGATTATGTATGTTTGTCTGTCGTGTTCGACGATGACCTCCAAAAACAGCAGAGAAGGCAGCTGCTGTTTCGGAAATGGGCAAAAATTAGATTATAGTGGAGATGCCTTGCCTACAGTACATCCCCACTCTCTCGGCCAAGTGGGCATAAGGACAGTAGCATTGGAGAGTTCCCCAAAAGGGCCCAACTTCCCCCCAGGGCTGCAGCACATAAGGATGTGCGAGTCAAGCCTCCTAGTCAGGAGTCATAGTGACCCACTAAAGACTAAGCTGTAAAGTGGAATTCCATGAGTGGAAAGCCACTGGTCATACAACCTCTCACTTTGCTGTTTCCCCCAGCGTCAAAGGTTTAATCAAGAAAAGCATGATATGTATATGCTAATGCCCCCAATCTCCTTATTTAGTAATGTAGACGTATATTAAATGAAATGGTTTAAGTGGCATTTGGCAGAATCAGTTTGACCTCCCTGTTTTACCCGAATGGTTTAAAGCCAAAGTTACAATTAGTTCCAAGTCAGTATTTTCAACAAAGGGTTTTTTCCCTGTAGAAAAACAAGACATCTTTCTTAATTATAGACTATTTAACAAGTGTTTCTGCTTTGAAGATTATCTGTCAATTCTTCCTCACATTTTGTCATTAACTTTTATTCATTTTCAAAGTTAATCACAGACTTCCCATCCAAATAGGCAGAATAAGAAATGTTCCTAGCGCAGAGAGAGTATTGTATAAATGTGGTAAAAATGAGCTAGGTGATGAGTTCCATTATCTATTTAAATGTCATTTCTTTGTGCAGTTAAGAAGCAAAATTTTTCCCAAGATAATTATTATAACCCCCCTCCCCCCCAAATGTTATAAAGTTCCATGAATTGTTTAGTTCCACAAAAAATCCTTGCCTATCAAAGTATAAAAATTTCTCAAAGAAATATGAAAACTATTCATTTTGATGCATCTCTTTAGGTGACACTGGTGCATTTTTTTACATGTTAGGGATAAGTTAATTTCTTTTGTTGGTATAGACTTGAATAGCCATGTCATTGTGTGTGAGCATACTCCACCCCAAAAGTTCGGGGGTTGTGTGTTCCCGGCATTTTGTGCATGTGTGCGGGCCCTTTTCTGGTTTCGGAAACGGGCAAAAAAAGATTAAGTGGGGGTCCCCTTTCCTACGTACTCCCCCTCTCTCGGCCAAGTGGGATAAGGACGTCAGATTGGAGAGTTTCCAAAGGCCAACTTTCCCCCCGGGGGTGCGCCATAAGGGTTTTTAGTTTTAAGCCTCCTTGTCAGAGAGTCATAGTCGATCACTAAAGACTAAGCTGTAAAGTGGAATTCCATGAGTGGAAAGCCACTGGTCATACAACCTCTCACTTTGCTGTTTCCCCCAGCGTCAATGGTTTAACAAGAACTGCATGATATGTATAGCTAATGCCCCCAAATCTCCTTATTTAGAATAATGTAGAAACGTATATTAAATGAAATGGGTTTTGGTGGCATTTTGGCAGAGTCAGTTTGACCTCCCTGTTTTACTGAATGGTTTTAAAGCCAAAGTTACAATTTTGTTTCCAAGATCAGTATTTTCAACAATGGTTTTCTCATGTAGATAACAAGACTCTTTCTTAATTATAGACTATTTAACAAGTGTTTCTGCTTTGAAGATTATCTGTCAATTCTTCCCACATTTTGTCATTAACTTTTTTTCATTTTCAAAGTTAAATCACAGACTTCCCATCCAAATAGGCAGAATAAGAAAAAGTTCCTAGCGCAGAGAGAGTCTGTGATAAATGTGGTAAAAAATTTAGCTAGGTGATGAGTTCCATTATCTATTTAAATGTCATTTCTTTTTTGCAGTTAAGAAGCAAATTTATCCCAAGATAATTATTACAACCCCCCTCCCACCCAAATGTTATAAAGTTCCATGAATTTTTTTAGTTCCACAAATAAAATCCTTGCCTATCAAAGTTATAAAATTTCTCAAAGAAATAATGAAAACCTATTCATTTGATGCATCTCTTTAGGTGACACTGGGCATTTGTTACATGTTGGGGGATAAGTTAATTTCTTTTGTTGGTATAGACTTGAATAGCCATGTCATTGTGTTTTGAGCATACTCCACCCCCCCCAACTAGTGTACGTGTGTATGTGTGTACCAGGCATTTGTGTGCATGTGTGCGGGCCTATCTGTGTACTGGTTGTGCTCTTGTAGCAGGAAGATCCAACTCACATTGATACAGCTGCCACATGAGAACTTTTATATTTTTATTTAAAATTTTGTTTACCTGGGCTGTTCTTGAAATGCTTCCTGAGTGCGTGGGTGCATATATGTGTGTGTGTGTGTGTGTGTGTGTGTGTGTGTAACTGTGGGAGACCTTCTTGGGTTGGATGTTCCACAAGCATGCATGTGTTGGGTGTGTGGGGCTTTTGAATGCCTTTGCATTGGTGGTGATGTGCGAGAGAGAGAGAGAGGAGAGAGAGGAGAGAGAGAGAGAGAGAGAGAGAGGGGAGAGAGAGAGTATGCAGTTGATTGCTGGTAATGTATTCAGGCATCATGTTTATTTGTCCTGCCTTTTCTGTACTGTTTTTGCTTTTCATGTCCATAGTTTGTGGTCCCTTCTCTTTCCTGTTGAAGTGAGTTTGTGTTTTGAGTGTTTTTCACAGGCTCAGGTCGTAAGTTGTGGCTGTGTTGGATTTTTTATGTACCCCTTGGGGTTTTCTTGAAATAAATCTTGATTCCTGAAATCTTGAATCCAAAAGTGAGCCCATTTACTATCAAAACCTCTTTTGCTAGAGTACTATCATTATCAGCACTTTTTTGGTTTGTTGTTGTTTTAGTATTGTTTCTTCTTCTTCTTCTTCTGTTAAAAAAACCACTTAAAAAAATTCATTTTTAATACAATATAAACAAAATAATATTTTAGAACATAAGGTAATGCAGCTAAACATACAAAACAACTATTATATAAACTGTATATATCTGTTCAGGTAAGCACGCGCGCACATACACACACACACACACACACACACACACACACACACACACACACACACACACACACACACACTCACACACACACACACAACACACACACACACACACACACACAACACACACCACACACACATCCCTCTTCTCTATCTCTCTCTCTCTCTCACTCTCTCTCTGTCTCTCTCTCTCTCACCACACACTCTCACACATCGTAATATATGCCTATATGAAATGTAAGTACACACCCCAAACTAACAAAAAAAGTTGAACATGATGCCGCCAAAAAAGTTAATGAGTTCATCCTTTCTTTCTTTCTCACACACACCACCACACACACCCACACACATTCACACACACACATTCACACACACACACACACACACACACACACACACACACACACACACACACACACAACACACACACACACACACACACACACACACACACACACACACACACACACACACACACACACACACACACACACACACACACACATTCTCTCTCTGTCTGTCTGTCTGTCTGTCTGTCTGTCTCTCTCTCTCTCTCTTCTCTCTCTCTCTCTCTCTCTCTCTCTCTCTTTTAAACAAGCACAAAGGGCACAATTCCTCCCAGTACATGTAAGAAAGAATGAGACTCTTTTATCCCCTTTGCTGTAAGGTCATTAAAGTATATACCAGACCAAAAAGAAAGGTTGATTTTAAAATGCAAAGCAAAGTTACTTTAATTTATTTTTAGGGTTGGCAGAACAATGTTTACAAATCACCAATCAGTGATTTGTAGTAAAGCCATTTAGATTCAAAATCAATATATTATTTCATATTCTTTTTTTGCTGTATATTCCTCGGTTCTATATTTAAGTTTAAGAAACTTCCTGAAATCAGTAAACACAGGATACCTTTTGTCAACTTTGCATTTATAGGGAAAGGTTTTTGCTGTAAATATGATATAATCAAGTGTATCATCTGTTTGTGGAACGTGAATCAGTTCCAAACAGTATTAGCTCTCTTGACAGAAACAAATCTTATACATTAGCGCAATTGTTGTTTAAGAAATTCTGAAGATTATTCCAAAACATGATAGAAATCCATGCATGGCTAGAATAGATGATCAATAGTCTATCTTTCGGATTTGCAGAATGTGCACTTATTAATGTCAACAACATACATCTTTTCTAAGGACAGTTATTAGTTTGTAATATCCCGTGGATAATCCTTATTTGAAACCATTTTAGTTTAGTTTCTTTTTTTTTTTGAGTTGTCATGACTATTTTACCCCAACTAAGGTCATTTCCATTTCTCACAGCACTTAGGCTGATTACGTCCATAACAAGTGTGTGGTAATAAACTTTTGCCCCTTTCTTATATTCAGATTTGTATTTAGAGCTTTAAGGCTTTCTTTGGGGCTGCTATTACTCACATCAACACCTGTTTTGCTTATGAACTTTTTTGCTGTGACAACCCCTGCATAAGCCATGAAACTACTTTCGAGGTTTTACTTCATTTTAAGTTCGTCATATGTAAGGAAAGAACCGTTCTAATTAACAAGATCGGCAAAACACCATACACACCTTTGCTAACCCATGTTTTGAAATGTATTGTTTTATTGTCAATCTTTATACGTTTATTATAGAATATATTCTCTGCCAGAAGGTCTTCTGGGCTGTCAATCTTGATCTTTTTGCCAACTAATCTGTATGCTTGTAATATATTTCTCCAGAATGAACTTAGATATATGTTTCGAATTGGCAAATCACAACCGCACTTTTCCAAGTGTTTTATACAGGGACATATTTCTTCTATGACAGATGTCCATTTATCCATGACAGTTAAGTGCCATGGCAAAATACTTTAAAGAAGGGAATCCAAGTCCCCCTTTTCTTAATTTTTTTAAATACTTGCTTTCCTGGCGATTCTGTCTTGTTTGTTGTTCCATATAAATCAAAAGCATTGCTTTTGCAATTCATCCATTAAATTGTTTGGGGGGTTAGGCAACAAGATCCAAAGATGTGTTAGTTTAGACAGAATGAGTTACTCTAACACTGCTACTCTGCCAATTGGAGTAATATTTCTTTTGATCCAAATGTTAAAAATATGTCTGACTTCTGCAAAATTTTCATTATAATTCAGCTCCTCACAGTTCATCAAATTGGGGGTTAACCATATTCCTAAGATCTTAAACTGTTTGGGATTCCATTCCATTTGCAAATGTGGCATGTATCTAACTTTGGAAAATGTTCTGCTTCCAAGCCATATTACTTTTGTTTTTGAACATTCAGATATAGACCCTATACTTTACTAAATGATTTTAATGTTAACGTGCAGTGTTCAAATGATTTTTTTTATCTCCCTCGTTTTACCAGTTGTGTATCGTCTGCATATTGTAAACATTTATGTTCCACTGCATTGATTTCAATTCCTTTTATATTTTTATTTTCTCTTATCATATTAGCTAAAGTTTCCAATGAAAGAATAAATTAAATAAATAAGGAGAGATCGATTCACTTTGTCCACAGCCTCTTAACACTTTAAACCAGGAAGAGGTGTGTCCATTCTCTTGTACTACAGATTTGATATCTTTATAAAATGTAGTCACCCAGTGTCGTATATCTTTACCAAAATTAAAAGATTTCAATACTTAAACCATTAACTGTCAGTTTAGTGAATCAAACGCCTTCCCAAAAAAAAATCAATACATAAGCAACACCTGGAAGTTTTTACTTTTTTTAAATAGTAAATAAGATCATTTATTAGCCTGATATTGTCTCCCAGTTCCTGTTTGCCATAAATTCTGTCTGATCTTACTATACAAGTTTTGATATAACAGTTTTTGATCGAATTTGCTAGACAAGCAGTCCCTATTCTTATAAATAACGTTTAACAAGGATAGTGGTCGACAGTTACTTAATATATTCTTTAGATTTGCCTCCTTTGGGATGCACGTAATTATTCCTTGGTTTTGTGTACTGGACATCTCACCATATGGAATGATTATTTAAGCTCTAACAACCCACACACCCATATTTTCCAAAGAGTAAAGAATTCAACTGTAAATCTATCTGATCCAGGACTTTTTCCATTCTTCATATTTTCAGAGCAGTTGTTGCCTTGTCCCATGTTATCTCTCCCTCTGGTGACTTTTGTTCTTCATCTGATAATTTTGGTAAAATCTGATACTAGATTATCTATTTCACAGTCTTCGACCTTCCTTTCTCTATCCAAATTTGCATAAAAGAGTTCTATCTCTACAAAATTTCTTTAGGATCAGTTACTGTGCTATCATTTACTATTGTCTGGACATGTATTTATTAATATAGTTTCTTTTTTCTAGATTACAGAAATATGTTGCATTTTTCTCCATCTGCTACCCACCTTGCCCTGACCTTAGTAGAACCCCCTGCATTTTGATCTCTCTTAGTTTTGTGAGTTCCCTGCTCAAATCAGTTACCTTTAGTACATCCAGTTCTGTTTTATTCTGATTTCTCTCAATCTTTCGAATTTCGATCTCTAGTTTAACTTCTTGTTCCCGTTTCTCTTTTTTTTCTTGTGGCATAAGAAATAGTTTTGCTCTGATTTTCACCAAAGAAAATCTAGAAACACATGCTCAGGAACAGACAATTCTAGATCAGAGTCTGGATTTCCTTGACTTTTGCTTTGTCGTAGGAGTCTGCTGCATATTCTTCAATAACAATAATTTTGTAATCACGACTTTTACTTCATTGATGAAATATGGTCTTAAAGAGGAGAACTGTTACTTTTATGAGGGTTTCCCTTACCAAATTTTAAAGTCAAACTAACCATAGAGTGATCTGACCGATACCCATAGTGGATGTCAGGTTCTTCTACAGCAAATATTAAATATTCAGATAGTAAGAAAAAATCAAGTGTACTTTGTTTAAAGGGCAAGATTTTTCGCCATGCATACATCTTACACTAAGGATTGTATTCTCTCCATATGTCAAGAGTCTTATTCGTTTCATCATGTTCAGAACTGTTTCCTGAGCTTTGGAGTTGTTGTACTTGTAGTTGTCTTAGTCAATGGAGAGGTTCAACACAAGGTTCCAATCCCCAACCATAATTACATTGCGAGACTTCTAGCTCTTAGTAACAGCCTTTAAATGGGCGTAAAAAAATTTGGGTTATCTCTGTTTGGACCATAAATATTAACAAGCAATATATCATACCCCATAGCTGTAAAGTATACACATAGATAGTTACCATCATGTCTTTCTGAACCTTTTTTACTTTGAACTCAAATCATTTATTAAACAATATGGACACTCCTCTAGAGGTGGAATTATTAGAAGAGAAGTAACATTTTATAACCCCACTCGAAGACACAAGAGGTTCTAGGTTTTTATCAAAATGTGTGTCTTGCAAGCATTATATTGAATGTTCTTTTGTTTAAGAAAATGGAAAACGTCTCGTCTTTTCTGGATGCTGCCAGCCCTTGGCATTTCAAAGAAATGATGGAAATTGTGTCCATGCACTTCATTTATCGGTTTTTAATATTGGTTGATAAAGAAACCTATATAAACCGACTGCATCACTTGTACACTGCTCTGCATGAACATCACACTTTTTACATCAATATCAATGAGACAGATTATCCCAAGTAGAGTATGGGTGCGCTTAAAGTAACAAAATGTATCCGACATAAACGAAAAGCCAAACCTGTAAAAAGAGTGCTTGGCACAACAGATTTTTACATGAGCATTGTCCATAGCCATCAGCGTAAAGCCCTGATCATTCACATCTCACATTGTACAACAATCACTTCTGGGCTGAAATGCCCTTCCATGCCTCCAGAAAAGTCATAGTAAAAACCCCCACACAAATTCAAGCAAGCAAAACAGTCGCAAAAAACAGAGGATTCGAACAGAACCATTCATAACTCCATTCCCATGTTATCTATTGTACACCCCTTTCCTATTTGCATGTGTATACAAATTCGCACACAAAGTGTTCAAGCCCGTGTGCTCTCGAGTGCGCGTGCGCGCGCACACACACACACAAGCGCATGATTCCCCCTTTTTACCTTTCTTTTTCTCTATTTTCATGCTTTCTGTTGACAATTGACTGGATTACAAAAACTCCCAAACAGCCTTGAAAACATTAACACTTATCCATTATCAGCACTTAGCTCTGCAAGGCTTTTGTATGGGTGTGACAGCTGACACCTTACTCCATGTTTGTTATTGTTATTGGCTTTCTTTTTTATCATAGGAGTTTTCATCTGCTCAATTGTAATGGTGTCAGTGACAGTGACAGCTAAGTAACATGCATACACGCGCATGCGCATGTGCACGCGTACACACACACACACACACACAAACACCTTACACACGCACGCATGGACACACAATGTGGAGCAAGGAATAGATTCAACTTGCTCATGACGAAAAGTTCAGTGCAGTAACTCCAAAAGATTTTTGAAAGAGGTGGTGGGGGATGTAAAGTCATATTGTGTGCATAAATAGACAGATAGATAGCTAGATAGGTAGAAGAAAAAAGGTAAGCTGTACCATAACATATTAGGTTATTAGAGAGTGAAGTATCAGAGACCTCAGCTTCTCCAGGGGGCCAGCATATTGAAGGCGGCGCCCATCTTCTCTCCCTGGCTGGTTTACCTTCCCTGTCCATAAAGAGGGCATGTACCCATTTACAGCCAGGTGAACTGGGTGCAACTGTGCTGAAGCCAAAGCGGGCAAACGACCACTTATCCATTTGGTAATGCTGCTTAACCTTGGCTTGACCACTGAGCTATCGTGTTACCTGTTTACCTTGCCAACGTTTTATTTGACAGTGTGTCTCTCTCACACTGACAGGCCCAAATTGACCAATTTCAACGGATTCTTTTTGCGTGACAAGGTCAAAAAGTCTATAAACCAGGAGTTTATAGACACTGAAAAAATATATAAACAAATTTTAAAGGATACAGTCTGACTTCATGATGGCCTACACCCCAGTGATGTTTCTTTGGCCGCCCTCCACCTTTAATTTCTGGCCCTTTTAACAATTGTTTTTCCTATAAACTTACACATGCATTCATACAGCACTCAACACTGTATTACCCAAAACATTTTAAAAAGCTGTAAATGGGTACCCCCCTTTTTTAAGGGATAGGGAAGTGTCACGCTCCATAAGGGATTGTGGCTAAACCCCCACCTATGCCCTCCCTATCTTCCCGACAACACCAAACACAGAACACTGAAGAAAAGTTCCAGACTTTACTTTTCAAAAATCCCAAAACAATCAACACACCCAGATAAATACTTACAGACACACACGTACACATTCAATCACCAATCACACTCTAAACTTTATCCATAATACCCTACCCTCTTCTGCACAGTTCAGAAACCTGAGAAATTTTCCCCTCCCACTTCCCTCAGTCACAACTCAGGTCCCAGCACTATCACCATCACATGCTGAAGTCCCAAGGATGGTCACGGGTGGACAAGGCAGCAAGGAGAAGGGCAAAAGGTTGTGGGGAAAAGGTGGATCCAGGGAATAAAGGGACCGAGGGTCAAGGACAAGCCGTCGGCGACTCTTCAGGGCACACCGGCAGTACCCTCTCCAGGCACAACTCCACCGCTGGAGGCGCCCACAGGAACCTGGAACAGGCATTACTTGCCGTTCCTCAGCATGGACCCAGGGCTAGCGCTAAGGCAACTAGGGTTATTTCCCTTGTTGTCTATCGACAATTGACAATTTGTCTATTTAGCCAAAACTTCACCTATCTCCGAGGAATCATTTACATTTCCAATATAAATAACATCTTATGTATAATCTATAATTATTTATGTTCAAATACATTTAAGATAAAATACTTTTTAAAAACTTTTCCACAAAAGAATTATCTTACAGAAAAACCAATAACCACATACAACACGCTTATTACGCAAACTTGCTCTAAATCCCAAATCACTCAGGGCTCATCCATATCGGTTATTAACCTTAAGAAATACCGAGTGTTCTAAACACTTGAGAGAACTCTCTCTAGACAAAAACATCAGCATTTGAAACATATATTAAAGAACATATCCTATTGTTCACTAATGGAGAAACTTAAGCCTACCTAGTATATCAGAAACCTAAAAACAGAGGTTACCTCCCTCGAAAACATTGTACATTAATTTATTCAAGAACCAACCATCCAAGCACTGCACTGACACAAGCCACTCAACGACAACCACCACAACGGCACAAAGAACCATCACAGAACTCAATCACATATACAGAACATCCCTCACCTGTCACTGAGAAAGAACAAGGTGCACTCCTGCACCCAGGAAAGACGTTGACAAAACGGACAGCACAGCACAACGAAGAAGAACGTAGACTGGTCCTCGGGAGCCAGAACCACACAAAGATGAATACTCCCCTCTGCTCTCCAAGCAGAGACACCACACCACAGGAAGTACGATGCACTCCTGCACCTCGAGGAAGACGTTGACAGGACGGACACGACGTAACAACGAAGAACGATGACCGGTTTCACAGGAGCCTGAACTACTCCAAGTGCTGCTCCCCCCTGCTCTCCAAATAAGAGACAACATCACGCGGCGCCCAATGGCCCAGCTGGAACGGCGACCAACGAACTTCAGCCAAAGACTGAATCTCCTCCTCCTCCTCAAGTCAAGACATCCTCCTATTTAAAGCTGCTGCTACTCAGCTGATGAAACAAACCCTAACTCACGAACAGGAACTTCAAGAGAAGCTAACCTGCATGCAAAATTGCAGAGAAAAGGGAATGTGCATGCCACTAAGCTGGAGTTCACCATATACATACACAAAAAATGCGAATGCGAACACAGAAAGACACCAGCATCCAGAAATACAGAGAAAGAAATGGCATTGAGTAATGCACGGAATTATGCGCAGAATTATGCGAACCGTGACAAGAAGGTAAAACTGTAAAAGAGAAGATATGAGCGCCATTCTCAAGACGCTGGTCCCTAGAAAAGCTGAGAACTCTAACATATCCCTCCCAACAACTGCATAGGTTGTTGGATAACTGTGATTGATGATGAAGATGATATCTACACTGCTCTCAAGAGATCTTGTCACATCTGTATCTGTCACTAATCAACTGCTTTCTGACCATTCTGCCATTCTTTACTTCTTCTTCTTCTTCTTTTCAATGCCTTGTTTTACACTAAGAGACCAGTTCGCCTAAGGAATGTAGCAGTCGTCTGTAGGGCATCCACCGGCCCGTACAGTTTTCCTTCTAGGGGTAATGGGTTCGGCCACATTTCCTCTCTCAGCTGCCTGAAGGCCCTGCAGTCCTGCAGGATGTGGCTAGTGTCTTGCTCAGCTTCCCCACATGAGCACATGGGGGAGGGTACCACTTTCATCTTCCTGTGCAGATGTTGGTTCAGCCTGCAGTGGCCTGTTCTTAATCGGAAGATGGTCACCTGGTCTTGTCTTGGTGAGGCTGTGGTAGCTGTCTGGTGGTGGCGTTTTCCTGTAGAGAGCCTTAATGATGGTCTTGCTCTCTGCAAGGCAGACAGGGTTTTCGGGCTGTTCATCTCGGGCGCCTATCTTGGCCATTCTGTCAGCTTGCTCATTGCCCTCGATGCCACAGTGTGAGGGGATCCACTGCAGCACGGTGCGAAGACACTGGATGTTATGTAGTGCCATCTCTAGTTGTGGAAGCTGGCCGCTGTTGAAGGCTTGCAGCACAGACAGAGCATCGGTCAGAAAGACGACCTGGGTGTTGTGATCTACTCTGCTGCGGATGGTGTTTGCTGCAAGGATGATCGCTTCCACTTCGGCCTTGTAGTTGGTGCAGTAGACGCCGGTTGCTATTGACCGAGTCTCCCATTCTCTGCTGGGATACCAGATGTAGGCCCCAGCTCCTCCACATCTGGTGGCATCTGTTGCAGAGCCGTCTGTGTAGACGTGGAGCCATGCCTCGTGAGGGTATTGATCTTCTATCATGGCTGCCGTTAGAGTTCTTTTGACAATGTCGCCCTGTTCAGTTTTCTTCGTGATTCCTGGAACTGTCATTCTGACTGTCACTTTTCCTGTCCTTTCTTGCCATGGAGGATCATCAAGGGAGAAGGTGATGGGCTGTACTGCTGGCAGTTTGTCTTGGTGCTCTCTCTGCAGTGCACGAGCTTCGACTGCAAAACTGGAGCGGTTTAGTCTTCCAGAGGACAGCTTCTCCAGTCTTGTGCTCATTGGATGGTCTTTGGTGCACTGGTACTTGGTAGCCTGTTGCAACGTCTTCTGTTTCCTTCTGGTGATGAGAGGAGCTATGCCAGTCACCTGCTCCATCTTCTCTATGGGGGTGGATTTCATCGCGCCTGTGATGATTCTCAAGGCTTGGTTCTGTACCTTGTCCAGGGTGTCCGATGTGTCTTGGCAGCTGTCATCCAAGAGTTTGATCCGTACTCAAGATGGGGTCGTACAGTGCCCTGGTAGACTGATTTCAGGATGTGTTCATTGGCTCCCCACTGTGTCCCTGCAAGTTTGCGCATGATGTTGAGCTTACGCCTTGCTTTTCCTTCTGCCTGGGTGATGTGTTGTTTCCAGGTCAGCTTCTTGTCATATTGTGACCCCAAGGTATGTCTGTTGGTCTTCCATCTTGAGGGTCGTGTTGCCAAGGGTGAGGCGTCCAGGGCTTGCTTTTGGTGAGAGCGTAAAGAGGGTGCCTGTGGTCTTGTCCCGGTTAATGGACACACACCACTTGTTAGCCCATGCGGAAACTTTATCCAGGGCCATCTGCATGCGGTAGTTTGCTGTTGAAGCGTACTCCTCCGTGCACCAGAGCACCAGGTCGTCTGCATAAAGCGCTGCGTGGACTCCCTTGGGAAGCTCCGACACAATATCGTTAATGAAGAGCACGAACAGGGTTGGTGAGAGTACTCCTCCCTGAGGTACTCCTTGCCGCAGGAGCACCTTCCGGCCACAGCGGCAGTCCACCATCACTCTGGCTCGTCGGTTGTGAAGGTAGGATTTTGTCCACTGGTACATATTGCCGGTAATGCCACTGCGTAGGAGCTTCACAAGGAGTCCATCTTTCCAGACCTTGTCGAAGGCCTTCTGTAGATCTATGAAGATTGCCAGGGTCATCTTCTTGGCCTGAAAAGCATCCTCTATAACTTGAGTAAGATGAGTTGTTTGATCTTCAGTGCTTTTGTACTGACGGAATCCGGCTTGTTCAGGGACTAGGATGCTTTCAGTCTCCAGGTAGAGTTGCAGGCGCAGGTTGACGATGCGCTCCATGGTCTTACAGAGGCAACTCGTGAGGCTGATTGGGCGATAGCTGATGGCCTTGCTCTGTTCTTGCCCTTCTTCAGTACTGGGATCATGATGGCCTCTTTCCAACATTGGGGGACCTGACCACTGTTCCAGCTCAAGTTGAAGATGTCCAAGAGCTTCTGGAGAGCAGTGTTGCCATTGGTGTTGTATCATCTCGTTGGTATGTTGTCAGGTCCTGGTGACTTCTTCTTCTTCAGTTCTTGATGGCTTTTAGAGTTCTGGCATGGTGATTTGTGTTCCATTGCCTCATGACCCTGTTCACAGTTCTTTCTCCTGTCTCTTTCTTCCTTTCCACTTCTTTATGTAGGTTTTGTGGGATGTTGTTATTGCTTTCTTTGGCGTACTTCTTGGCAAAGGTGTTGGCTGCCCTCTTTCCCGTCAGAGTTCTGCCGTCTCTTCTAGTGTGATCTTCTGCCCTTTGTACCTTCATCGTTCAGGGCCTGTGTTAGTCTCCAGAGCTTAGTTGTGTCTTTTTTCCATGTTGAGGCTTGATGTTTTCTCTCTCCAGCTCCGTCTCTTGCTTTCTAGTTTAGTTCTCAGGTATTTTGCCGTGCTCTCTTGGAGTCTGATGTGGTTCTCCTGATTCGGGTTGTTCTCTACTTCTTCTCTTGCTTCGGTGACTGCATCGTGTGCCTGTTGAAGCTGGTCCGTCCAGTATGGGATGTAGTCTTTTCTTGCTCCCTTGGTATGCATTCCCTGGCTGCATGAAGGATGCTTTTGTTGAATTCCTTCACTACGTTGTTGATGTTTCGTCCCTCTACTTGAATGTTTTAGTCAGTTCATTTGTCCTGATGGCAAAGAGTCCCATTTGGCCTTCTTATAGTTCCATCTTGGTTGAGGTCTGTGCCTGTTTCTGCTTCTCCACTGATTGTGAGGAATGACGGGGCGGTGGTCATTCCCCTCGAGCTGATCTTGGACTGTTCTCCCGATCCTCTGGTGGATGTCTATCAGTGCAGAGAGCCGGTCCGGGGTGGTGGTGGTCTTCCAGCGGCGCGAGTAGAAGGTGTGGGTCGGTGGGGTCGTTGACGAGATTAGGCGGTGTTCATCCTGCCATGCCTCTACTTCTTCTCCTCGCTTGTCAAGGTGGTTGTATCCCCAACTCTGGGACCTGCTGTTGAAGTCGCCAGTGATTGGGAAGCTGTTGTTCTGGGACCTGGATGGTATCTAGGGCTAGATTCTTATCATCAGGGCAGTAGTAGTTGACGACAGTGAAGCTACTGTCCGTTGGTGGTGATCTTCACTGTCTGGTACTCTGCTTCCTCCATGTACGTCTTTGTTTCACTAGCGTTCAGGTTGTTCCTCACTAGTGTCAGTACTCCACCTTTTCTTCTACCCTGTCGATCACTGCGAAACACCTGATAGCCGCGGATCTTTAGTGGCTTCCCCTCTTGCAGGTGTGTCCTCTTGCATACAACACACGTGATGTTGTTAGCGTGTAGGAAGTGTTGAAGCTCGTTGTCTTGTTGCTGACCCCTCAGCGTTCCACTGCATGATGTTGATGGTAGGGGTCTCCTTGGCTTGCTTGGCTGCGGCCAGTGCATGTCATCACCCGTCCCCTGGCTCCACAGGACGTTGAAGGGACCTCCAGTCGCTTGGGTGGACTCCGTTGAGGCGCGGAGCCCGGCATCTGCACCTGCCTGGCGGATCCCCACAGGGCGAGCACCATTCCTGTTATATCCGGTTTCTAAGTGTCATTTTGGCGATAGTTGCTATGTGATGTGGTTTGTCTCGGGAGCGCCGTATGGCCCATCACCTCTGACTTCAGCTCCCTTGTCCACCTTAGTCGCCTTTTACGACATGCCTGGTTGGATGCAGAGGCCCTATTCTTGCAATGTTCGCTTTGCAAGCATAACCCCGGGAACCTCACGGGGGGACATCTTTACTCTTTCAATATTGCAAGGCCTATCAAAAAGAAAAAGCGTTTTCAAGGCCATTGACATTCAAAATTCTCTTCACAAGCTACTGAACGTCTATCACAAATCCCTTACCACACTGACCCTTCTAAATACTATAATGATGTTCTCAGCCAACTTCTTGATAAACATGCACCTCCTACTGACCATCTCCTGCCTGATAGGCCCTGCGCTCCATGGTACACTAATGATATCCTGGTCGCAAAGCGCAAACGCAGACAACCAGAGCGGCAGTGGCGAAAAACAAAAAACTGAAATAAACAAACAGCTCTTGCCAAAACAAATAAACAAAGTCAAAACCTTAATACATTTTGCAAAGACAAACTATTACCCTGCTCAAGTTCTCGATGCCACGACCATGGAATCTCTTTTTCCCTCACCTCAACTCTCCTCGGATCTGCAAAGGCAAGCCCTCTGCCTACTGTTTACAGACACTCTGAACTTCCTGTTACATTCTCTTCATTGTTCTCTGACAAAGTCCACAACATTCGCTCCAGACTGGATCAGACTTCGTTCCACCCTACGCCTTCTGATCCCCAATTTACTGGTATTCCTCTCCTTTTCTTTCACCAAACAAGCGAGAATGAAATCAAGACAATCCTGAAAGAAATGATAATAAAATCATGTGAACTTGATCCTGTGCCTGCTTCTCTTTTCATTCAGTGCCTTCCACAGCTTATACCCACCATCACAAAAATAGTAAACTCATCACTTCTTTCAGGAACTTTCCCAACAGCTCTCAAAGCTGCAATAGTTACATCCCTACTCAAAAAGCACGACCACGACACTAACACTCTAAAGAATTATAGACCTGTATCTAACCTACCGTTCACTTCTAAAGTCCTTGAAAAAGTTGTTCTGGTACAACTCAACAGCCATCTTCATTCCAATAATCTCCTTCCCCCTTTTCAATCTGAATATCGAGCCAACCACAGTACCGAAACCACCCTAGTCCACACCTTAAACACGCTTCTGACTCTGGAAAAATCTCCCTTCTCACTCTTCTTGACTTATCTGCAACCTTGAACACTATAGACCACTCAATTCTTCTCTCCCGTCTTCAAAAACCTTTTGGTATTACAGGCACAGCCCTCACCTGGTTTAGTTCATACCTCACAGACCGATTCCAAACACATGCAGTAAACAAGATTCAATCATCACCTGTCAAATTGGAATGTGGAGTCCCACAGGGATCAGTTCTCCGCCCTGTTCTTTTCACTCTCTACACTGCTCCACTTTTACATATAGTAAATCGTCATCAGATCAGCCATCATTTTTATGCAGATGACTCTCAGATTCTTAGCAGTTATATATATATATATGGGGACTGGATGTAAAAAAGCACATGAGTGCTTATTCCATTATCCTCGATATAAAAAAAAAATACTCCTGAAAATCTGCCTTCTCTCTTGATTAATATGTCCTACTGCCTTCAAGATATCCAAAATTGGATGATACCGAACAAGTTACTGCTAAACGCAGATAAAACTGAAGCCATGCTTGTAGGTACGAAACACAAACTGTCTTCCATCACAACTGCTTCAATAGAATTCGGAAATACGTCTATCCCTCTAGCCACTGCTGTGAAATATCTAGGGATCTTTATAGACAACACACTCTCTTTATGCAAAAATTCATCACCCAGACATGCCAGTCATGCTACTATCAATTACGGCGTATTAGTGCAGTTCGAAAGTACCTGTCCACTGATGCAACATCCAAACTAATCACGTCTCTCATTCTCTCACATCTGGAATATTGCAATTCTCTTCTGGCTGGTCTGCCATCATCATCTATTCACTCTCTTCAACGTATACAAAACTCTGCCACCCCTCTAGTCCTCAGAAAGAAAAAATCTGAGCACATTACTCCTCTTGCGATCTCTCCACTGGCTGCCTGTGTCACAGAGAGTAAACTATAAGATCAGTACCCTTTGTTACAAATTTCTCCACAAAACAGCACCTTCCTACCTCTGTGAATGTCTTCACCTGTACACTCCTTCACGATCCCTCTACTCTGCTGTAGATTTTATTACGAATGCCTAGATTCAACCAATCCACAGTCGGCTGTCGTTCTTTTTCTATTTCTGGTCCAGTGATCTGGAATGACCTCCCTCTCTCCCTTCGCCAAAAGCCTACTTAGGACACTTTTAAATCCAGCCTCAAAACACATTTATTTAAAATCTAAGACTTTCCCCTCTTGTTTCATCTCATTTCTGTCTTTACCCTCAACATCCGAAACCTTCACCACCCTGCCAAAGTTCACAACCTCTGTGTGTGTGTGCGTGTGCGCGTGCGTGTGCGAGTGTGCGCGTGCACGCGCGTGTGTGCATACATTTGAATTTGTAAAAAAGTGTTAATTGTAACTTGTCGCATGTGTTAGTGTATGATGAATGCAAGCGCTTTTATTTGTTTTTGCAAGATATAACGCTATATAAATTCCATTTATTATTATTACTATAAGAGGTTTTGTGTCTGTTTCTAAAAGCGTGTAAATGTATGTTTTAACTTTTAAAGCCTCCACATTCGGGTCATATTTCTTACTGTTTTGAAAGCACTTTACTCTAGAATGTTTGAAAGATGAGAAATCAGATATCCCCACTCTGTTAGAAAATAAGTAGTGGTCTGTTGTGACCCAGCTGTTTTATAAAGAGACTGCTGACAAGGGTTTCTAAACCAAAGCCAGCCAGCTTCTTCATGAACTTCTGAGCCAAGTTTTACTTGAGTAGTGCAAAGTGTGAGGGAGCGACCTTGGTTCGTCTGCAGGTGCTGGTTGGTATTTACACACTTACCAAGGAATTAGGGTAAGCAGTTTTTCTTGGGTAGGGATGTTGTGTCTACTTTCATATATATGCATGGACTTGTTACAGTTTTTCTGACCTCAAGAATTAATTTGGAAATAAAGCCCTGGGAGTACATGGGACTGAATAAACATGATCAGGATTAGCAGATGTGGTCATGTGGAAGAATTCACTGAAACAGTTATGGCAAAATTCAGTTGAGAATACAATCACATTTCAAATACTTATAATAATAATAATAATAATAATAATAAAATGAACTTATATAGCGCTATATCTTGCAAAACAAATCAAACGCATGCATTAAACCCAAAACACACTCATGAAACAATAAAAAAATAATCAAAAGTTTAAACAAACAGATTTTAAAACATGGTGCGATAACAAAATCTATGAAAAAAAATTTTTCGATAGTCAAATGTTTTTCAAAGCACACACCCTGCACAGGCCGATATTTTACGGGGTGATAGGACTGTTAAAGTATGAAACAAGGGGGGAATTTTGGTTTAAAATAAATATTTTGAGGCGGGGATTTAAAATGTCTAATTAGGTTTTTGGCGAAGAGAAGGGGGAGCTCATTCCAGGTCGTGACCCAAATAGAGAATAGCGGCGGCCAACAGTGAATTGGTTGAATCTAGGTACTCGTAGGCAAAAACCCCCGTAGAGCGAGGGGGGAAGGAGTGAAAGGTTAAAACTTCACAGGGTAGGGGGGCAGTTTTGGGGAGACATTTGAACGGGGTACTGATCTTATAATCTACTCTCTGGGCACAGGCAGCCATTTGGAAGATTGCAAGAGAGGGGTAATGTGCTCAATTTTTTTTCTGAGAACTATCGAGCGCGGAGTTTTGTATACTTTGAAGGGAGTGGATAGATGATCGGGCAGCCCGACAAAAGAAAATTGCAATACCAGACGTGAAAGAATAGAGAATGACTTTTTTTGGCTGTTGCTCGGGGGGAAGTACTTTCAAATTGCACTAATACGCCGTAATTATATAGCATGACGACGGGCGGGGTGATGTTTTTTTCCCATAGAGAGTGGTTTCGAAACACCCAAATATTCACAGAAGTGGAAAAGGGGACTGATGTATTGCCCGGTTTCTTTAAGCTGTTGTAATGGAAAGAGTTTGTTTTTGGCCCCTACGAGATGGCTTGGGTTTTACGCTTTTTAGCTGAATTTTTCTGTGTCCCCGTTTTGAATATCTTAAAAAGCAGACCATATTTGTCAGGAAAAGGGGAGATTTTCAGGAGTAACACTGCTTTAAAAATCTGAGAGTCATCTGGTAAAAATGAGGGTTGTTTTGATGGGTTTATTAATGTGAAGGGCAGTGTAAAGAGTAAAAAAAAAACGGGGCCCTAGAACTGATCCCTTTGGGGGACTCCGCATTCCAGTTGGCAGGTTTTGATTGAATCTTGTTTATGCAACTGCTGGAATCGTCTAAGTATGAAATAACCGGGTGAAGCTGTCCAGAACACCGAACGTGTTTGAAGACGGGAGGAAAATGGGGGGTCATATATCGAAGGCGTGATAAGTCAGTAGAGTGAAAAAGGGGTTTTTCCCCTAGTCAGAGCGAGTGAACCTTTTTTAAAGTGTGAACTAGGGTGGTTTCCATCTGTGTTGAGCGATAGGCAACTGAAACTCAGGAAAAAGATTGTTGGAGAAAGGTGTTTTGAGCTTTTTGAAACTACTTTTTAAAGGATTTTTGAAATAAAAGGTAGATTGAAAACGGGTCTAAAATTCTTCAGAATTTAGGTTAAAGGGTCATGCTTTTTGATAGAGGGTGACATAGCAGTTTTTTGAGAGCTGAGGAACATTTCCGAAAAAAGAGATGATTTTACTATTTTGGATAGTGGGTAGAGTTGTGGTAGGCACTGTGTAAAAGAGAACAGGTATGGGATCAAGATCACATGATTTTATAGTCATTTTTTTCGGGATTTATGATTTTTTCTCACTTGCGGATGAAAGAAAAGGAGAGGAGTGCCAGGAATGGGGATCAGAAGTTTTAGGCTGGAAAGGGTCTGATCCATTTGGAGCGAATGTTATAACTTTTCAGAAAAGAATGAAAGAAAATATAGAAGGAAGTTCAAGTTTGTGGAGGGAACAGGGGCTTGCCTTCACAATCCAAGAAAGTGTGTGGGGGGAAAAGGGGAATTTTTAGGTGGTAAAGAATTGAGAAGAGTAATACTTTGTTTTTTTCTGAAAATAAAGATTTGACTTTGTTTACGTTTTCGAAAGACTGTTTATTAATTTCCGTTTTGATTTTCACACTGCCGCTCTATTGCCTGCTTTGCCTTTGCGACCGGGGATGCATGATGTCCCATGGTACCAGGGGCCTATCGGGCAGGAGACTATGGAGGTGCAGCTCTAAACATTGCTGGGGACTCATTGTGTTTTAAGGGGTTATTTTGCAGGGGTTTTGTAAAAGGCTTCAGCACTTTGAAGAAAAAGTTTGAATACTAGGCCTGGGGTTGCGCGGGTGAATACTTTTTCTTTCTGATAGGTTTTGCAATATTTAGAGAGAAAAAACGGGGAATGATAAAAAATGCTCATCAGGAAGATACGATGTAAAACAATTTTTGAACATCAGAATTAGCCAGTCTAAAATATGCCTGTCGGGTTTTTTGCTTCTTTTACCAGTGAGGCGAGAGGGGTTCACAAAAAAAAAGGACGAGTTTGACATCAAAAGAAGACGGGTTTCAAAATGGAATTTAAAGTCACCGAGAAGATGACTTTCGGGGAGAGAGGCGTAGTGATCCGGGAGTGATTTAAACCCTTTGATGGAAAATGAAGATGTCAATTATTTTTACGGCTTGGGGTGGACGGTAAAGAAGCAAAAGAAAAGAGTGGCCAGGTGGTTGAGGTTGAGGCACAGATTTCGAAAATTCATGTGAGAAAGGGAAGGGAGTACAAAAAGAAAGAGAGTTCGAGTGACTTTATAAACGTGGAAATGCCACCTCCACGGGGGGGCGGGGGGAAAGAAAGATTTTTAAACCCAGGGGTGTCGTTGTTTTATTTTGGGTTCTGACTGTGGGGGTTTTACCGGGGTTTCTGAAGAAATTTTAGATCAATGTTTTTTTCGAGATAAAACAAAAATGAGATCACTTTACCTTCGGGGCAGACAGTTGCATTAAACAAGCAATGAAGGGATGTTAAAGGAGGCGGAGTGATGATAACTGTGGTGATTAGGTTTAAAAAACTGTCAGGAAAGGGGAGAAGGCGAGGTAAAGATTGGGGAGAGGGGAAAAGCAACAAAATTTTGGGATTGGAGTCAGGTGTAGAAGGGGGTGAAAAAACTGGGAATTTTGGGGGTTTTACAGTTTATACACACCATGAACATATTATCAGAACACTTTTTATAAAAGTCATAAAGACGGGGAAGAAGCGGTGGATCAGAGGTAAGCAAAGCATGTTTCCTTGGTTACGGTGGTAGGGGTAGTGAGCAAAAAGAGGCTGGAGACGGATGTAGGGGGCCGCGGTGATGAGTCCCCGGCAGGGTTTTCCCGTCTATTTTGGGGTTGATTCCAAGGTAAAATGTTTTTTTTTAAGTTCGTATGGATGTAGAAAAAACCCATTTGAGAGCAAAGTCTCGTGTTTTCGGCGTTAGTCCCAAATTTTTGGGGAAGGAGGAGACTGGGTAGTTGTGGTGGGGGAGACTGAGTTCGTGTTTCCGTGGGATTTTTCAGACGCACAGGTTACAAAAAGGGTCACAGGCCCAGCATGCATTTGAACAAAATCATACAGTCATTTTGAATCTTAAAAAAATTTGGGAAAAAAAAATTTAAAATTTAAAAGTAATTAGAAATTAAATGAATTAAAAAAAACCCAAATCGACCACAATGCACAGTAAATCAAAAAAACGAGATATAAAATTTGTCTTGCTAAAGGGAAAAAAAGCACAAAAAACACTCAAACACAGAAAACCCAAAACCTCTGCCTCCATTCAAAGGCCAATCACTCATCATACTTCAAGAAGACGGTTAAATTTTAGTTAAGACTTCCCCTACTCTATATTCTATGGTTTTTTCTGTTATTCCCCTTTTTGGAGGGAAAGTCTTTGGTTTAAAATTTTAAAAAAAAAACCCCAGAAAAAGCTTTTTCTTCTTAAAGTTCCGGCTGGTCCCTGCAGAACCACGCATGGCCTCCATTCTTCCCTGTTCTGGTTACTTCATGACCCAATTTTTGGTGCCCTCTTTATTCGTTGCGAATTTTTTAAGCGTCTGTAAATTTTTGTCGTTGTCTCCTCTGCTCTTTTCCAAGATTTTCCCACTCCTAACATTTCCTAGTCCGCGCCCTGATTATATGGCCGAAAATTTGAGCTTCTTTCTCTGGGGTTTTTGAGGGGGGAAACCCTGTCCCCAGCCTTTTCCCTTTACTTCTGCTTTTTTTTTCCTTTTTTCCATGAATTTTCATGATTCCCCGGGGAAATGAACCAATTTCCACGCTTCTACCTTTTTCGTGTCCTTGGCCAGGGTCCGCACTCACATCCTACAGAAGAAGGGACCAAAGGGGGCTCTCAAAAATGATCTTTGTCTTGGGGCTTTCTTACTTTTGGGTAAAAATGCATTTAAAATTTGTTAAAAGTTCCCTTTAGTTTGCCAATTCTTTTTCTTGATTCTGTATCACACTTGCCGCCCCGGGGTGATAGTACAACAGGTATCAAAAGGGTGTTTATTTGTCTGATTCCTTCCTTTACAGGCTATTTTGCTTTGTGGATAACGCTTTTTTCGAATCACATGCATTCTTCTTCTTTGCTTTGGCTGTAACCCTTTTTCTTTTCGCTTTCGTCTTTATGTTTTTAAAAATCTTTTGCAGTTTTTCTTCAAGTCGGCGAAAGGACGTGTCATCTGCATATTCAGGTTTTGATGTTGTGGCCACCTCCCCTAATTCCCCTCATGTTCTCAATTTATTTCTAGAATTATTTCACTTATACATTAAAAAAATCAGTGGGACACGCAGCCCCCTCACACCCCTCAGATTGGCAATATTGACTTGTCTTTGTCGACTCAATGGCTCCTCCTTCCCAATATTTTTTCTGGGGACTCAAATTTTTCCCCGCGATTAAGCCCCCCAAATATCAAACAAGTCGGAGTGTCGTACTTTTCGAACGCTTTGATATCAATGAAGCAAGTCAGTCTTTCTGGACCTCGATGATTTTTCCATGAATTTTTAAATGCAAAGATCATTTCTGTGCCTTTGTCTGCATGAATCCAAATTTGCGTTCTGATTTTTCTGGGAGTATTTATTTCCATTCTCTTCATGGTATTCGTAAAAAACTTGGTGAGGCTCATAGGCTATGTAGATTTGGTCACATTCAGCTGTCCCAGTTTTTTTTTGGGGATCGAATGTAGAGGACTTCTTATATCTGTCGGAATCTCCCCTTACTATATATTGTTTAGATTTGTGACTCCCTTTAATTTCCCACTTCATCCAGGGCTGTTATCAATTCAATGGGATATCATCAGGCCCTGGCGCCTTACCCCTTTTTCTCTTGCGAGTGCATGTCCCACTTCGTCTTCCATGATTATTCCCATCTTCGTTCAATAGGGAGGGGGAAACCTCTGTCCGTGGTATAACTCTTCGAGTATTCTGACCACCTGTTAAAAAATCTTCTTTTTCATGAGTAAAATCCCATCTCTTGATTTTATACCCCCCCTTTTTTGCCGATATTTTTTCCCTGTCAAATCTTTTTTTTTCATGCAAAATTTCAAATCAAAATTTGCATTCATTTAAATTTTCCCTTGCACTGCTATTGATCCATTCCCCTTTGTTTTCATTACATTTTTTCTTAACCAGTTTGTCGATCTTTATACTTTTTTCATCTACTTTTGCTTTCTCCTGTTTTCTTTTTGGTTTAAAACCCGGGAGCTCATCCACTTCTTATGTTCCTTTCTATTTATGATGGTATATATTTTTTTCGCCTCGCTGTGCTATCTTTCATTCTCCCATTTTTCCTCTGTAGGTGAGTTGATCTAGGCCACGAATTTTTTTCCCAACTTTGACTTGTTTTTTTCTTTGATTTCTTCGTCTTTTGTAGCATTTCATTTGCAGTTTTGTGTTCTTTTTGTTTTTTGAAAATTTTTTTCATTTTATGCATTGTCCCGATAGGGCATGATCACTTCCACATCTGCACCTGGCAGGCTTACAAGATGTTATAGAGTAGGGAACGTTTTTAAATAGGATGTAACTATTTATTCCTGGTTCTGTCGCCAGGGCTTTTCCACGTCCAGCACTTTTTGGATATTTTCAAACCATGTGTTCATACAGCCCTTTTTTTTCCTTTGCACCATTCCGTGGCCCCCTTCCTCTTTCTTTCTCATCCTTTCCAAAGGGGCCCAAATGGGGTTTTCACTTCCTTTTCCACCTTTAAATTAGTCACCCATTATTATTCTGATATCTTGAGACTTCTTTTTGCTTCTTTGCCTTTTCGATTTTTTCATAAAACTCCTCAATTTCTGCGTATTTTTATCAGCTTTTGGGTGATATACGTCTATTCCATGTCGAAAGGTGTCCCCCAAAATTGTTTTATCAGGACCTGTCTTTTACAGTCCAGAAACCTTGATGGTCTTTGGGGTTTTTTGATCTAAATCATGCCAACTCCTTTTGGTTGATCCCCCTGAGTAAAGAAATTGTAGTTGTCGGATTTTAAACAGCCCCCCTTTTCCCATCCACTTCTGAAAGTCCTAGTATATTGAGGTTCATTTTTTCCCCTTTTCCCTGTTTGAGATTTTCCAATTTTTTTTTTGTAGCATAGTCCTACGTTCCAGTCCCCAATCTGAAGTTTTCCCTGATGCACGTCGCGGGATGACGACGGGGGTTCCCTGCCCTAATCCACCCTCCCGAGCGAGGAATTCCAATAAACTGGAACCCCCTTCCGCGTTATCGTATTCTGTTTTTCTGATAACCATGACATTTTTTGCAAAAGTATACCTATAGGGCTGCAATTTTTTCTACAGGACGTGCTGACTGAGGGATTGTTTTACCCATTTTATCATATGTATCATCTCCCTAACCATTGAAGGGCTGACTTTTTCCCAAAAACTTTTTGGCTGCTCATCCGCCCTGCCTTCCTGATTTCCGAACCCCTGATGGGAGGCTAAGTGGGACCCCCTTCCCCAAGGACTCCCACAGGCTAGCGGGGGAAGGAGGCCCCTTTACTTCTCCTTTTGGGTGAAAAAATTTTCACCCCGCCCCCCATTAAAGCTATAATTTTTAATATATTATAATTTTAATATAAATATATTTTTTTTTAATATATAATATATATTAAAAAATATAATAATATGTACAAATGCAAAGAAAATAAAAATGCCAGGCTAAAGAAAGCATCGCTAAAAAATTCTGAAAAAGTTTAACATTTATCTTTAAATTATAGATAAAGCTTAAAAAAAGTTAAATTTTAACTTTCAAATTCTAGCGAGCTTTTCATTCCGGGGGCATTTCATTTTCTTTGCTATGCTGAAAAAAAGCCTAAATGTAAACACAAAAGTGTATTGAGAACAATTTTACCACGCTGTAGTAAATTAGGCTTACCAAATGAAACTGAATGATTTGCATAAATAGTTTATTCATTTATTTTTTTTTTCTATTTTTTTTTTATTCCTTTAAAAGGGGATAATGGAAAAGCATTTATGTGCTTTTTACCCTGCCCCCGGGTTGATGCTTTTTTGTTAAAGAGAAGCGATTCTGTGTAAAAGAGAGCAAGGAAATTGGGGTGAATCACATAGCTGTGCGGCTGGCTACTTGAACCCTTTCCCTTTCCCAAAAAGGGGTCCAGATTAACCAAGCCAGAACACTAGAAGAAAAAAACAGTTTTAATTCCCTCCCAGTTCTTACCAACGGGAACGAATCGCAAAATCAAACGAGAGAAGAAAAGGAGAGAGAGAAAAAGAGAGAGAGGAGAGAGAGAGAGAGAGAGAGGAGAGAAGAGAAGAGAAGAGAGAGAGAGAAGGAGAGAGAGAGAGAGAGATCGAGGGGGAAGTGTCTGGGGGAGCATGCAAAAAATAGGTGGTTCTTTTACTGAGTGTAATGTCTTAGTGTGAATAGAACATGACAAAATAATTTTTTTGAATTCCTTAATAAAGGTCATATCAAAATATTTGTGCTTGGTAAGGTTGTGCATAGTGCGTGTGTGTATATTTTTCTCTGGTGTCTATGTGTTTTTGTGGTTTGTGTGTGTGTTGGTTTGTTTTGTGTTTTGGTGAGGGAAGGGGGGGAGTTTGTATTTTTGTGTGGTGGAAGTTTTTAATTTTTAAATACAAATGTTTTTTTTGTGTTGAAGTTTCAATATTAAAATTTGTATTATTTTCTGTGAAAGTAATTTCTGTTTTTTGTTCTTTGCGTATTGTTTGTAGGCCCATGGATTCTCTGTTTAAAAAAAAGAAAAAAATATCACCCTTTTGGGATGAACCACAAACCGAGGCCCCATGGCGAAACCATGCATAACCTTGACCACGTTAAAAAACCTTTCCGCCTTTCGGGAGTAGGCCCCTTTTGTGTGTGGGTAGGAGCAGAGAAAAGCAAAAACCCCACAGAAAACGCACAAGGGATGTGGTTTTTAAAACCATCTCGTAGGTCAAAAATATAGCCACCTAGATGGGGGGGAAAAACAAAAAAGGTGCATATGCATGTTTCCCCAAATATTGGTGAGCCTAGGGGCCCCTTGGGGGGAAACAAAAAAAAAGGGGACACCCGGGGGCCTATAACCTTAAGAGCCGTATACAGCTCGTTCTTTTAAGTCCTCGAGGCTTTGAATTTTTGTAGGGCGTTGTCTTTCCAAGGGCCCAATTCTTAAAGGCCTTGAAAAAGTTGTTTGGTACAACTAACACCCATTTTCATTCAAAACAGTCCCCCCCCCCCTTTTTAAATCTGCCTTCGCCCCAACCACAGCCCCGAAACCCACCCATCCCACCCCTTTAAACACGCTTCTAAAATCCTCTGACTCGGAAAAAATCTCCCTTCTTACCTTTTGTTTAAAAGCACCCTTCCACATAACCCTCAATCTTTCCCCCCCCCTCTAAAAAAAAAATTTTGGTTTTAAAAGGCACAGCCCTCACTGTTCTTTTAACCTTACAACCGATTCCTACATTGCAGTAAACCGACCAACAACACCTATAAAAATGGAATGTGAGTCCCACGGGGATAGTTCCGGCCCTGCTCTTTCACTCTCTACACGGGCTCAACTTTACATATATAATAATCGTCATAAAAACCCACCTTTTTTTTGCAGATGTTTCTCAAATTCTTAGCAGTGATACCCCTAAAATTCTTACCTCTTGTTTAATATTTCCTCCTGCCTTAAGTATCCAAAATTGGATATGCAGAAAAGTTACCAGCTAAAAGATAAAACCCAAACCATGTTGTAGGGACCAAACACAAAATCCTACCATCACACGCTTAAATAGAATTCTCAATACCCTTCCCTGTAACCACTGCTGTGAAAAATCTAAGGGTTGTTTAAAAAACACACTCTCCACAAAAATTTTTCAACTTAACCCCCGTCGTCTCCCTCAATTGTAGTGCATCAGTGTATTCGAAAGTCCGCCACGTCAACACCCAAACTAGTGGTCTCTCTTTCTCCACATCTGGACATTGCAATTATTTCTGGTGCGCCAGCTTATCTACCCACTCCCTTAAACGAAAAAAAAAAACTTTGCGCTCGATTTGCCCCCAAAAAGAAAAAATCTGAAAACCTGTGCCACAGAGAGTAAATATAAATTAGTGCCCTTTTACAAATCCCCCTAAAACGGCACCCCCACCTTTTAAAAGTCTTCCCTGTTCACTCCTCGTTCCCCCGTCTGGTGCAGACCCCTTGTGCTTACAAATACCTAGATTCAACCAGCCACTGTTGGCCGTTGCTCTTTCTTGTTTCTAGCCATCACTATGGAAAACCCTCCCTCTCCCCCCTTCGCCAAAAACCTTTAGGACGCTTTTAAATCCGCCCTAAAGACATTTTCTAAATTCTAAGATTTCCCCTCTGTTCCTTTTCATTTTTTCCCTGCTCTCAACCCCCAAAACCCCACACCCCCCCAGGTTAAAAAACCTTTGTGTGTTATGAGATCCCTTTTGTGCTGCGTGCTTGGAGATGGCTAAACATTTTTTTTTGTACAAAAAAAAAAGAAAAACCTATTTTTGTACGGGCTCATGTGAAAAGTGGGTGAGTAAAAGCGCTTGATTTTTTCTAAAAGATAATCCCTATTAAAAAAATTCATTATTCTTCTCTTGTTTTTTCTTCTTCTTCTTCTTTCTTCCTTTTTTCTTCTTCTCTTTTCTTCTTTCTTCTTTTTCTTCTTTTCTCTTCTTACCCAGGCTTTCCCCTCGGAGTAAAAACCCCTAAGCGAAACCAAGTCAAGACTGACCTATGCCACTCAAATATTATGTTAGTTTTTGGGCATTGGTGGGCTTAGGGAGATACAAGTTCGATGGAAAAAGGATGGGACATTTAAAAGCTCAAAACAACACTTTTTTCATTTTAAACGTGTTTATTTTTGAAAAAAAATAGAGATTAAGCTGATGGTTATACACGTACAACAATTTTTTTTATGTCATTAAAATGTTATGAATTGTGCGAGTGTCCACTGTGTGTGTGTGTGTGTGTGTTTTTGGGGGTTGGGGTTGGGGGCGCGCGTGCAGTTGGTGTGTTTTGGGTTTTGGTGTGTGTTGCCCGGGACGTGGAGTGCCAAGCAGGGGAAATTCTGACTTGCTCTTGAATACAAAGCAATTTTGCACTGGTAACTGAGTTTATGACGGGCTTAGGCGGGCCCTTTTGCTGAGGTTTAGAGTACTTTTTATTTTGTGGATGTGGTACTGGTGTTCCATACTTTTTGAGGAATTTTTGTATAATTTTTTTCCTTTTTAGTGTCTGTATGAAGCTTGTGACCTGAAGGAATTTCCTTTTTGGAAAGAAAAAATTATTTAAATTGACTTAAAATAAATTTAAATCTGCTCTTCCCCTATTAGCGAGCTTTTTTCCGCTCTACGCCACTTCTATCATTAAAGCCAAACACAATTTTAAAGGACACCCTTTTTGTACTGAAGAAGGATTATTGCCTGACCCAAACTTTAAATTTGTTGACCACAGAGGTTGAGGGCCGCCCCGGTTGTGAGGTGCAGAATCCAACAGCTGCAAAGAGGCACACTTCATATTGAAAAAATACTATTTGAACACGACTTTTGGGGTTATAGGTTTTGTTTTTAATTTTTTTTAATTTTTTTTGTTTTTGGGGGGGTTTTTTCACTCCTCAGCTAGTCTTTGGGATTCATGGGATTGAATTTTGATATTAAAAAGTTTTGTCATCTAAAGGTACAATCTGACACCCGGGAAGATTTTAAACACAAACACAGAGTGCATGGCTTTTTTAAATTTTGGCATGCCTTCCAAAAATGCAAGGATTTTAAGGTGCGTGCAAGATTTTTGCTTTTTTTTTGGTATGGTACCAGTCGTATCTCTAAAAAGCACTTTCAGGGTACGGGTAAAACTTTTCCTTTAAATTTGGTGCCCAGGGTGCTAAACCGGGGCCCTCAGACAAAGGCAATGTTTTAACCACCCTTACCCGCCCGACTCATCCCTCCCATGAAATCTTTTTAAAACCAGCGTATCCTTCAATGACTAATGGAGATATCCCGTTCCCTTTTTTCAGCCGCAGAAATTTTGTGCTTTCGACACCCAGATTCAAACAAACCCTGGGGGGGCCGTCGCCCCTTTCTCTGTTTCGGGTCCATCCCCTGAATACCCCCCCTTTTGTATTTCGACAAAAGCTTCACTGAAAACCTTTAAAACCCGTCTCAAAACCACTTATTTCACCTGAGACTTCTCTCCCAAATACTGTCCCTAATTTCCGCATTTTTTACCTTTTTAAGTGTTGTTTCCGAGTGTGTGTGTGTGGGTTTTTGTGTGTGTGCGCGTGTGTTGCGTGCAGCGTGCAAAATGCGCGCGCAGGGGTTTAAAAAACGTTGTTTATTTTGTTTAAAGAGTTGCTCCTGTAAATGATTGAGTGCAAACGCTTCGATTTGTTTGTCTTTTTTTCAAAAATTTAGCCTCTATAAATTCCATATAATTATTTTTATTATTAAAATTAATTTTTATATTTTAAATGCGTTGTGATTTTGCTCTGAAAACTGCGCTAATTCATTTATATTTGTTTTTTATGTAGTTAGGGGCACTTTTGTGCATCTTTGGGAAGGCCAAAAAACCTAATACAGAGGAAAATGGCTGGCTATGTCTCCCCTCCCTCAAAGAAAACGTAAAGTGGCGGCAGGAGATGCAACCCTGGGCCCCTGCCCCGTCCAGTCTGGGGGTTCCCAAAACGTGTCCTGGTACCATCAACTGTGTATTGTTCACTTTTCCCTTTTCTGGGAGATTATCCCTGAAGTAACTGTCTTTTCTTCTCCTCTTCTTCTCTCCTCCCCTTCTCTTCTCTCTTCCCTCTTCTCTCCTCCTTCTTCTCTTTTTCCCCTCTCTTCCCCTGGGGTGTGGGGTGTGGTGTGTGTTGGTTTTTGTGTGGGTGTTTTTGTGTGGTTTTTATTTGCTTTGATTTTTTTTCAAACATTTGCTTTATTTCAAGAATAATTTAAAAGCTACAATTATTTTCCCACACAAAGCCTATGAAAGTGTGTTCAGAAGGGATGCATGTGTGTACATGTAAAGAGAAGGGGGGAAAAGAGGGAGAGAGAAAGAGAGAAGAAAAAGAGGAGAGAGAAAGGAGAGATAAAAAGAGATAAAGTGAAGAAAGATGCTGTCCACTGATTACGATTGTGTTTTGTTTTTTAAGTGTTCAAGTGTGTGTCTTGGCTGTGGGATATGCGGGGGCATGTGTCGTGTTTCAGTGTCGTGTGTTCTGTGGTTAATTATCTTCAGTGTGTTATATGTGTGAGTCTGTATGTCTGTTTTGGTTCGAGTTTGTGAGTTTTTGGAGTTAAAAGAGTAAGTGTGCACATGCGCCTTTTTTGGTAAATATGTGTGTGTGTTTTGATTTTTATTCTTTGTCAAGATTCTTGGGGGGGGGGGTATTTTGTATTTTCTTTTTCTTTTTTTTCTTTTTTAAAAACATAATCCGAATTTTTGCCTTAGGAATAAAGGTTTTAGCGTATATGCAGACCAGGGGTGGATAGCTCATAGTCAGAGCACAGCTTTCTCCAAGCCAATTTTTCGCAGTGCCCTTTCCAATGGATGGGGGACCTTTGCGCCTGGCTTTGTACAGTCCCTTCATTTACCTACTGTAAATTGGGGACCTGCCCTATGTAGGGCAGGGAAGTTTTAAAAAAGGTGGGGAGAGATGACGCCGCCCTCAGTATGCTCCCTTAAAAAGCTAAGGTTTTCTAAAGCCTTCCCCTACACCACAAAAGATGAGCCTTTTATCTTATTACTTTTTTATCGTAAAATAAACCAAAGCCTTACAAAGGTGAAAATGTCATTAGATGGTGATTTGGTGTGTTTTGGGTGCACGTGCGTGGTGTTTAGGGGGGCGCATGTGTGTGTGTGTGGGTGTGTTGGTTTGTGACTTCGATTTTTTTCTGTTCCTAGTGTAACTAGAGCAGGATGTAAGATGAGATGTGCTTAAGAGAAAGAGATCTTTTTATTTTTAAAATGTATCAAAATGCGATTTCAAAAAATGCACACAATAGTAGCAAGAACAGGAAAAAATAAAAAAAAGAACAAAACCCCAAACACTGAAAACTAAAAATTAAAGAGAACCTGAACAATTTCAAATATTCGAAACAATCTGTCCCATCACATCAAATTTTTTCAAAAAAAAAAAAAGTTACTGGGGGTGCTCAAAGACAAATATACCTTGCACAAAAACCTTTGGGTTGGGTTTGGGAAACCCGTGCAGAGACTATGAAAAATGGCTTTTGGAAATTTTTTAAACCTTTCAATTTTCACAAAATGGAAAATTTAAAGTTTTCACCACATCACATTGACATCTTTTTTTTCAAAATTTTTTTCCAAAGGGTTTTGAGAAACAATCTTTCTAGTACAAAAATGTCGAAGCCGAATGAGTAAAAGAATGTTTTCAAAAAATGAAAGAACAAATTTTTACTAAGGATAGCCCGCCGCTTCCTGTTTCTTTTTCACCCCGTTGCCAGTAAACATTTTTTAAAACAAACAAGCCTTTATGAAGAGAAAAAGGGAAACCCGTAAGACAGTTGAACAGCAAGAAATTTTCGCTGTTTCTGCTGCTTCATAAACCTTTTCTTAAAATTACCACAATGGTGGGAACCCCGCAAAATAACATTTGAACCCTTTAAATTAGGCAGTTTACAAATGACTTACTTCAGTTAAAAAGTTTGTGTAGCATTACATCTGATATACTAAAATACTTTAATACAGATTTAGGTAAACCAGAAAAAATCTATATTAGGGAAAATTTAGCAGGAAGTACAAAGTCATCAGAATAGCATAATTTCAGCAGAAAAATGGAATAATGTTTGCCAAAATTTAAAATCTTTTCAACATTTTTGTAGAAAAACACAGCCCCCGCATCCTTATTTCCCGAAGGGGACCATCGTTATATTTTAAAATGAAAGGGGTTGGTTTTCTAGTGCACCTTTAAAAGAACCACGAATAAACCCTTGTCTTCTATCTTAAAAATACATGATGAATTTTCATTTCTCTTAAAATTTTTCCCCCTTTTGGACAAGCGATAAAGGCTGTACATCTTTGCCGTTCTTAAGATCGTTTTTACCCCCTTAGAAGATCCAGTATAATGAAAATTGTAAAAAAAAGATAATTTTTAGCTCTTTTTGGGGAAATCGAGTCAGGGGCTAATTGAAATTTCCCGAAGCAAGTTTTTTAGTAGTTGAACTTCTCAAAATCTCTTGGAACCCCTGGTTATGATAATCACTAAAGGTAGAAATTCTATTTCTCGTAGTCCTAAAAAAAACTAAAAAGGAAATTCAAACAATATGGAAGGTTTTACAACCCAAAAATTTGAAATTTTTTATAGAAAATATTGGGGGGACTGAGAAAATTTCCCAACATATCTTGTTTGGGGACAAAAAAAAATGATAAAAGTTTTTTACTAATGAAATTCCGTGCCCATTATGTTTACTGAATTGCCTTTTAAATATGCAAACTTCTTCGGCTTTTTACAAGGTTTAAAAAAATATATATATATATTATAAATTATTATATTAAAAAAAAATATATATTTCGATATGACAATATTGTTTAATTTTTAGGAAAAATGATACCAAAACTTTACCAATATGCAATAGGTTGTAAACCAACTGTTTACCAATCTTTCAAAAAAAGGGAAATTAAAAGGATCAACACCCCGTTAAAAAGCAAAATCGTTTCTTTTCTAAGACAGACGAATCCCCTTTCTTTAATGTACTTATCAAACCTATCCATCAACGACATAAATTTTTTAATATAGTTTAAAAATTTTTTTGGGGTTATCATTTTCATTTTTCCCTTTTCCACATACAAAGGGCCATCACAAATTTTTGGGCAGAAAACATTTCAAAGCGATTTTTAGTGGTTTTATCTAGCTACTACTTCCCGTTTTTTGACGACCGTGGGGCACCCCCAAGACTCAACAACCAGTTCCCCCCCATCCCTTTTCTTTTCTCCTTTTTTATTTTGTTGATTCTAGCCCCACCATTTCCCCGGGTGTTATCCTCCCCGCTCTTCCTTGGTCTGCCTCTTCCTCCCTTTGGGGCAGTGCCTTGTAAAAAATGCTTTGCAAGCCTTTGGATCTTGTGACAGTCCAACCATTTAAGTTTACGCTTTTCACAATCGTTAGAAGGTTCTCATAGGGTCCAATGGGTTTTTGGGTTTTGATGCACCTTTCGTTCTTTTGGGTCTTTGAGGAGATCCAAAGGGGTTTCCCCCAAAGCATCTCATCCCCGCCCGTACCTTCTCCCAAATCTGCTCAGGGGCCATGATTTACAGCTACAGAAATATGGGTATGACAAGGGGGCGCATTAGTCTATCTTGGGGAAAAATGAGATATTTTTATCTCCCAGATGGGGTTTTTTTTTACAAAACTGTTATTTGTCTGTGCAGTCCTGCATACTACTTCTGGCTTGGATTCCGGTCTGATACAATGGGTCCCCTACTTGAAGCTTTGAATGTTTCAGCTTTGCATAACCCTGATATCAGTGTAAAGCGGGGTTGGGGTTATTAGTCATCTTTGGTCTTCTCTGCACGATTTTTCCCTGCCGATTTTTGGGGGCCCTTTTTCAAGTGTTCTGTTAGGTGGCAAGCTCTTTTCTGATCCTGCTAACCATCAATGTAAACTCGAAACGGGGGTTTGTGACGTTCTCCCCCAATGCGACTGACCTTTATGATGTTCCCTCATCAGCCCTATTTCTCTCAAGGAAGATGTTTTAAAAAATGGGTGAGAGTAGCACCCGCCTTTCCCAACTGTTGTTCGAAACCATTTTCCAATGTTTTGTTGGGGAGTAACTGCACTGGTGGCCTCGCGTACAGCTGTTATGAATCTGATAGGTTTACATTTAAGCGTACAAAATTTTAGGTTGCCCCCAAAGCTGCATGCCAACCCCGTCAAAAGCCTTTTTTAAAAAACGTAAATACGTGGTAAAGGTTTTTTGATGTTGAAGGTACCCTCAATATTTTTTTGAGGTTGAATATCGTTCTTTGTGCGCGCCCTGCTCTGAAACCTGCTTTTTCCTCGCAAAGAGGTCTCTCTTTTGGCTTCATCTATTTAAAATTATCACACTGACTTGCTTGGGGCATATGAGGGTGATTGTTGGTAAATTAAACATTGTTGATTTTCCTTTTTTGGGAGGGTGAAGATGGTGCTTGGGGCCATGGTTTGGCCCTTTTCCTGTCTGCCAGATCTTGTTGCAGATTCTTAGTAGGGCGCTATCATGGCTTCCCCTCCACTTAACCAACCAGCTGGAAAGTTGTTGCCCCTGCTGATTCCCCTTTTTCAGCGATCTGAAATGCTGTTTCCACTTCCTCTCGAGGATAGGGGGGCTGTCTTGTCTTTGCTTGTGGGACATTAAGGACTTCTGGGTCTCCGCGGTTCTATATTTAACGGAGCAGTATCTGTCCATCTGTTCAGAAAATCCTGGTCGCATGAGACACTCTCATTTTTGTCTTGGGTTGTTTTTAAACCTTTTCCCTGTTTTGGTAGTCAGGGGCTAAACCAGCTGATGTCTTTTTTGCTATTGTTTTTTTTTGATGTTTTTCCTTCAAGGGGCTTGGCACTGTTCACCATTATTTCTCTTTTGCCTCCTCAGGACTTCCTGATTCTTTTGTTGACTGCCCTAATGTTCTGCTCTTCTTTTGTTTCATTTTTCTTTTTCTTCAAAATCTTTACCTTTCGCTAGTTGTAGGGTGTTAGGTGTGACCCATTGTTTTTATGGTCGTGTTTGCCAGAAGCTCGCTTGCTGTTTCAGTCACCTGTATTGAAACTATTTGCAGTGTTCTATGATGAATCTTACGTGAGTGCTGAAACTTTTCCCCCTATCCTTTTCTTAAAAAATTTTAATACCTCTGGGTCCTTCACTTCCGAGGGGCAGGGCAGAACTCCCTCTGCACTGGTAACCTGTAACCCAGTACCCCCCCACATGTGGGGAGTAAAACCCCAAACAAAAAAATCCGACCTGGAAGGGATGGCCCCCCAGGTTTTAATTTTCCCAAGATACACCCCTGACAAAGACACCGAATTTCCCTCCGGATCGGTCGCGCCCGGGTTTCCCCAAGGGCCGCGCCTTTTGTTTCTCATCGGAAGAGGTCGAAAAATGCTACTTTAAAACACAGTAAAACCTGCCAAAAACAACACCATCATTTGGGACGGAATTACGGACACTAAAGCGCAGGGAAAGTGGAAAAACTGACACAGGATGCCAGTTCAATGGCACATCCTTGGGCTCTGCGAGGGAAGGGGAAAAACATGGAAAACAACGACGCAGGGAAACCACAAATTATACACAGTGGAAAAAAAGGATAAAACATGAACACGGGGTGGGGGTTTCTCGTTCAAAGACACCGTAACCCGTCATGACTGCCAGCCGTGTCCAGGACTTAAACCATCCGCCTGAGAGCAACCCCCCTTTAACATAACTGTAGTACAGGCATACCCCCACATCGACTGCACAGATGAAGCCATGAAGAATTTTAAAGACCCGCTACAGATGTTCTGAATCAAACTCCTAAGAAAGACATCCTCGTTGTGCAAGGGGACTGGAACCCAAGGGAGGAGAAACATGGAAAGATTGGGAGGCGTTTTTGGGCCACATTGTAATAACCAATCAAAAGAAAAAGGGGTTGAACTCCTGAGGTTTTCCATAAAAACCACCTCCACAGTGGAATAACTTGGCCCACACAAAAATCCGAAAAAGGACTTGAACCCAAAAAAGAGAACCCACACCAAATAGATTCACATGGGAAAAGACGGTTTTTAGTCTAGCGTTAAAATCGCCAGACAAAGAAGTTTTCCAGGAGCGACATGGGAGGATCATGATCTTTTTGAATACATTTGATTAGTGGTTATACAGTTTAAAATAAAAAATGTTAGGGCGCAATCACAAAACTTTTGGTCCCCCTTGAAAAAAGTAATGAGGAATAAGTATTTCGACTTGTTGAATCTTTTTCCTGTAAGAAATCTTTTAAAGGGGGGGTAGATAGAACTTGACAATCAAATACATTTTTTGTTTGTATAATACTGGGATTAAAGCTTTGTTTTATAAAGAATGGGACTATGTTTTTTCAATTGAAATCAATTTTTATTGGGTTTTTACTTTTTCTAAGTAGCCCAAAATTGATCCCCTTTTCAAAATCCTCTGATTTACTGGGGAAAATTTTTTTTTTTTACATACAAACATCAGTCTTACAATATAAGTTTTTCCATAAGTTTACCACCATGGCTGCAGTGCCACAGGCTATATAACGTTTTTTTATCCCTTTTTAATTTACGTAGGGTTTATATTAAACAAAAACTCATCCCGCGATATATTTAAAAAATCCCCACAAAATTTTATAAAAAAAAACCGTTTTCTTGGGAAAAATTTCAACAAAGAAAAAGCATTTCTCCCATGGGTGTTCTTTTTTTAAGGAGAAACTCCTCACAACTGGCAAGAATTGGGTGTAAAATTAAGATTATTAGGGGAAAAAGGATCCCTTTAATTTTATTTTTTTCTTATTTATTTCTAAAAGAAATTTGTTGTTAAAGCACGTTTTCTCGGTATACCCTTTTTAGAAAAAATTTAGCGAGAAAGAGTAACTCATTATTTTAGAAATTGAAAGGGGCGATTACCAAACCATTTTCTTCAATTTCCCATAATTTTTTGCAGGGTCCTTATGAGTAAAGCCTTGTTTAAAAAGTTGGCCAGAAAAAATAAGTTTAATAATTTAAACCACATGTTTTATAAATAGTTTTTTACAACCACAGCTTTCGGATTATTTTGTATAAGGAATCCCACTTTCTTTTTTCCTTTTAACAGCAATGAGTTTTTTTCCCCCCCAAATGTTTGTAAATTTGTGTACTTAAAATGAACATGGGAAAGAAAACGCATTTTAAAAATATTTGGGGTAAAAAATTTATAAAAACCTCTTATAATTTTTTACCTAGATTTGTAGTTTTTGAAAAGATTGAAACAGGGGTGGGTGTAAAGCGTGTGTGTGTGTTGTGTTGTGGGGTTTGTTGTTTGTTTGGTTGGGGGGGGTGTGTTTGTGGGGTGTTTGTGGTTGAGGGTGGAGTTGGTTTGTGAAGAGAGAGAGAGAGTATGTTTTGGGAGTGTGTGTGGGTTTTTTGGGGTGTGTGTTTTTTGGGGTGTGTGGTTTTCGTGTGTTTTTTGTGAAATGGTATTGTGTGTGGATTGCGGGTTTGGGTGTTTTTGTGTAGTATTTTATTATTTTTATTTTTAGTTTTAAAAAAATTTGGAGAGAATTGAAGGGAAATTTTTTTGGTATAGAATAGGTATTTTAAAATTTTATTTTTAAAATACTGGGGGAAGGGGGGAGAGAGAGGGGCCCAAAGGTTCTTTTTATCATACGAGCAGGGGGGAGAGAGGGAGAGAGAAAGAGGGAAGAGCGAGAGAGAGAGAGGGAGGAGAAAGGGAGGGGAATAAAGGAGGAGAGAGGGGGGGGGAGAGGAGGAGAGGAGGAGGAGGAGGGGAGGGAGGGGAAAGAAAGGTTTTTTTAAAAAAAAAAAACAACAGCAGGGGGGAAAAAGAAATTTTTTTTTGTTTTTTTTTTATGGGTGTGTTTTGTTTTTTTTTAAAAAGAATTTGTTTTTTTTTTTAAAAAAATTTTTGAACGCTTGGGCCCCTTTAAGAGATAAATTTTTTTTTTCATCACTCGAAGGGGAGTTTAATAAAGGGGGGGTGGGTTGATGAAAGGTTGAAGGGATTTGGGTTGGAATTGGGGGGGTTCTAGTTTGCTCTGTGATGAGCGTTACTATATCATACTTTTTTAATTAGGTAAAGTGGGTGGTGGTATCAACGGATTGAAGCCATTAAATACCCCAAAGAGTGGGTTTTTCTTGTTTTTAATGGGTGAGGAAAATTTATGTGTTTGAGTTTTGGGTTTTTCATAAAATTAGGGGATGGTTTTAAGGGTGGGGTGTTGAAAAGAGAAATTGGCAGGGGGAAAATAAAGGGTAAGGGAATTTGAGATTTAAAAAAGGGGGTAATGTAGGGAATGGGGGAAAAATTCATGTTATACTTGGTGGTTTTTTGTGTAATTTTTAAAAAAAGGGGTTTTTTATCATTGTTTTGGGTTTTAAAATTTTTTTTAAATTAAAAAAGAGGTTTAAATAAAAAGTATTGGGGTTTATTTTGTTTTGGGAGGGGTTTATTTTGTGATGAAAAAAATAAATTGGAATGGGATTTAAATTTGATAACTGAATTATTTTGTAATTTATAAAAAAATGTATAATTTTCAATTCCCTTTTCAATCCCAAAGCAAGAGTTAAATAAAAAGATTCCACAGACATTTTTTCCCAAGGAAAAAACCAATTTTAAAAACCAAAACCCTTTTTTTTTCCCCAAAACCCCATCTTGTTGGGAAGGAATGTGACAAGTTTTTGTCAAATCAAAATAAACTATTTTGCTTTATTTTGTTTAATTTTGGAGATTTCCCGCTGAATTTTAAAACCTTTTAAGGTGGTTTTAAACCCCCTTAATTAAACAATGGAATAAGTAACAGGTGGAAAATTCAACACTTTTCCCCTCTTTTACTTCAGTTTTTGAAGCCCAAAAGGGTGGGAGTCCCGTTTTGCATTGAATTGACCCAATTTCTCTGGGGGTATTTGACATGGGTGTAGGTGTTTTAACCCCATTTCGATTGATTATAAAACTGTAAAATTTTTCACTTTTTCTAAATATGAAGGGGGTTAATTTTGTTTCCTTTTGTTAAAAAGTTTTCAACATGTATAAACAGGGATCAAGGTTGAATGGTTTATTGTTTGGGTTCCCTTTTTTGATAAAGGAGGTGGTTTTTGGTAAATTTTTTTTAAAATGTTTTTACAATATGAAACATCTGTGAAGTCGGGGATGAACAAGTTTTGGATGATGGAACTGTAACTTTCATTGACATTTTTAGTGCTTCCCCAAAAGATTCTTCCCAAGCCCCAAAATTGTAATTGTTAAATTACTGTCCGGGGGTTGAAATTCCCAAGTTACAAATGCTCTGATATTTAAATAAAAACGGGTTTTAAAAACCATTCTACTGACAGGGAACTTGCAAAAACACCAAAGTTTTCTTCAGGGATGCAGATCCCCGATTTTATGCTTTTTAACCACCCTGTTATGACTCAGGTACAAAACATTTAGCAAAAAAAAATCTATAATCGATTAACATGTTAAAGTATTGTTGAAAGGGGTCTTTTTATGTGGAAACTGAAGAAACGCTAAAAAACCCACACAACAAACAAAAACTGACTTTATGAAAAACCTATTCACAACAAATATTCCATGACTGATAGTTGTACTTAACATAACTATCCAAAGCATCCTATCAAATTTTTAAAACAGTTTTAGTAACTGTCATTAAAATGAAATAAAAAATAAATGTTCATTTACCAGGTAATGGAAATTACCATAAAATCAGCTATTTTGAAATAAAGAAATCGTAACACTATATAATGATCAAATGAGAAGTTAGTTCATAAAAGATTTAAAGTAAAAAGAAACCGACTGCTTTACCCAGAATAGCAACTATCACAGGAAAAATGAAACCATTACCAAAAATCAGGGTTATCAAGATAATCCAAATAATAATGATGTTAACATCTTTTAACTGACTGAACAACGTCAATTATTTCAAGTGGATTGACAATAAACTAATTGATTTTGGATACAAAGATAATAACATTACTATAAAGTAAGATGGATTCCACTTACATTTTTTACAAAAAAATGTAGATTTTTTTTACTCCTTAAGAATACACATACAATACTATACATTTGTTAATAGCAACAAAGTAATTGATGATATTGCAAAAGCTTTTGGGATAGAAAATTTGGAATTTCTGTGAACATAGATTTGTCCTGGGAGTAGCTCAGTCGTCAGAGCACACGCGTTCCCCCAGCCAAGATAATCGGCCTCCAGGGTGGTTACCAGTTGGATGAGTGACCGTTTGCGCCTTCCCTCCCCCCTCCAGTTCCCCCAGCTGTAAATGGGCACCTGCCTCTTTGGGGTCAGGGAAGGTGATGTAGCAAGGGTGAGGAGTTTGGCACCGCCCTCAATTTACTGGCCCCTAGAGAAGTGAGGTCTCTGATGTCTCACTCCCCCATGACCTTACATGCTATTGGACACTAGTAAGCACTGCTTTCTACTCTTCATCATAAATTTATACAAACTTCCAATGTTGAAAAGACTGTTGTTTTAGTAGATTAAAATGTACAGCACAAAGACTTAGGTTATAAGAAAGACAGATAAATGTCTAATATTTCATGATATTAGAAGATGAAATGTAGAACTTTGGAGGAACTTGTAATGAAATCGACTGTTAAATGATAAATCATTTGTGGAGATCAAACCAGTATATTTTTTAGAACATTCTTGTCACTTTCTTTGTACTCCAACCTCCCCCATTGATTGTCATTTAAACAGGTTTGGAGATAAACTTGCTTTGTTAATTAATCGATTGATCAGGTAGCTAGTTGATCAGTTGCTCGCTAGTATGGTTCTTAGACATTTGGTTAATTGATTGTTGGTTTTTCCTGGTTAGTTTTCATTTCTTTTTTTTTATAGCAAATCTATAAGGTGTTGCATGAGCTATTTTGTGTTAAAACATTTTTTAAAAAGCAGTGTCCACAACACTTTGTCTTATCCCTCTTTTTCTGCCACAGGTTGGATTTGGCAGTTCCCTTCTCTTGGATGGAGGGAAGACAGTGCTGTTGTTTGCCGGTAGGGTGAAGGACACGCTTCAGGGTCAAGGACTATTGACAGCTATGTGGGAGGCATGGAAAACGGAGCTATTCAACCGTCAGCTATATCCTCGACTTGAGCGGGGAGTGTGCATCACTGAATTATCAACAAATAAATGTTGGAAGGGCTTCCGTAAAGTGTTGAAAACGGTAAATCATGAAGAATAAGAATACGTTTTACTATATTTTGCTTTATATTTGTGATCATGAAGATCATGGAGATCAATAACTTGGTAGTAGTAGCATCCACAGTTACGTTTAAAAGCTCTCTCTCTGTCTGTGTCTCTCTGTCTGTGTCTCTCTGTCTCTCTGTCTCTAACACACACATGCACAGCCATGCAAATACACATACACACATACACACAGACACTTACACACAGAGACACAGACCGACCACACAGCACAACCACACACACACACACACACACACACACACACACACACACACACACACACACTGCATCATAAATAGATTCACCTTCCTTACATATAGACACATTTTAATATCTTGATTTGGTTGTGGTTTAGAAATATAGGCTACTGTGCTTAATGACCTGTTACATGATTTTGTTGGGCGTTCTCCATTTTAACACCCTCAGGGTCATTTAGAATATGTGCCCTGACTCACTCATCAGGTTTTTAATTATATCACCATGTAGACAGCCATACTCCGACTTCACATGATTTTTTTCTCTATTGGTGAGGAGTACGCTTTCTATACTTAGAGCTTGTCATTGATGATGCCAAACTCAACACAGGATTTCGAAGTATAAAAATGTTTTAATGTAGTGATTGGTATAGACCCTTTGTAATGGAATTACTCTGGGTGACATTAAAGAGGACATGTCATTTTTCAGATGTACTGAAAATATCTCAAAATATATATATTTCAGCATTTGAGTAGTGGCACTGTGCCATGGTTCTAAGATCTCGGTGGGGTTGCTGACAGTATAGACAGCATCCCCATCTAAGATCCGGAAATTCTGTGCTCTGGCATTTTTGTGTACTCATGCTAATATTGTGAACAGGATTTAAACAGACAAAACATGAAAGAACTTGTGAACAACCCGAACAACAATGTTTGGCATTCGCAAGAGCTGCTGAAATTTTCTTCACATTTAACACTATTACAGAATTCTTTGAAAATGACCAACAGGTTTTTTTCCGGAATCACTTCTGTATGTATTATTCCAAAAATTAGATTGGAACATGCCAAAATCAAGATCGAAAATCGAACAGTAAACTTCACGTTACAAATGATTTTCTGGAAATTCGTGTTTTTATCAACATCACTAAAATGTATTTTCTGAAACTTACTTCTAATTTCAGAGCTTAGTTGTATTAATTCATTCTGTACATTTATAAGTTAACATCCTTGTCAAAAGTTGTGTCTGCTTTCACAAAAAATATCTAGCATCCTGTATTCACTGAAGACCATGTTGATATGTTGCAGTACAATACCTATCGAGCAATGGAAATGACTCTCTGTCCAAAGCCAACCTGACACCTTCACACAGGCAGGTCTTCCTACTGAGGCAGCAAGATGTAGCTCAGTTGTTTCAGTCAGATCCATCGTGCTGGATTCATCTCTTTTCCACAAAGACGGTTCTTCCTTGGCGATAAGCCTATGCTGTGATGGTTGACAACCTGCCAATCATTCAGGCTTCAGGCTGGAACACTCAGTTTCTACGCAACAAAATCCAAGGATGGAGACTACACTCTACTGTCTGCAGGAAGTTACCACCTCTGTCAGCTTGGTATCAATTACTACCTGGACATTTTCGGTTCTGAAATGGCAGGAATAAGATAAAATGACGGAAATAGAAGCAGAGAGGCATGCAACAGTGACAGATCACGTGATGACTCACTACAAACGTCTGCAAAATGTCTGCCAGCATCTGACAGGGAAAGCAATCTTCAATGTTGCTGCATCTGAGTTGCTTGAGGACGTGGTGGAGGGTGTGACTGAAGGACTGGAGACCTTCCAGGTTTTGCAGCCTCATGAAGGGTTCCTGATGTGGGAGAAGCCTGTGGATGAATAAAAAGGTTGGCAAATAACCTGGTAAGCCTAGCTTTGTGACGTGCATCCCCTGAGCAGTTCTGTTTTTGAGCTAAAGTCAGTTCTGATATTGGCATGACCATGAGCTAATGGATGGAATAAACACTGCAATGACTCCTTATTATCCAGAAAAGCATGAAAATCAAATCCCTGTAACTTTTCGTTTGCAGAGTGACTACGCCAGTGTATTCTTTTATGCATTCTTTTCGCGAGATAATAGAGCAGGAGTACTGCCAGAGTATATATAATATACTGTGTTGGTTCACTTATTTGTGATGCATTAAATGTACTGCTTAGAATTAAATGATTTTTTAAAGGCTTAACTAGTTTGTAAACATCTGCCACAGTATAAAATCATCAACAACACTCTTATCTCCATAGACTAAACATCTATATATATCTATATATTGCATCCATACGGTTTCTAAAGTGTGTAAAATGTGCACCTAGAATTAGGCTCAATTGTTATCTTTCAAGTTCTTTATGTTTGCTGTATGTGTACCTACAAGCTGATGTATCACAATCATCTTCTAAGTCCCCTTGTTTCATTTTCTCATAGTCCTCCATGATGATGATGATGATGATGATGATGATGATGATGATGATGACGACGACGACGATCATCATCTATCATTCATCATCATCATCATCATCATCATCATCATCTCATCATCATCATCATCATCATCGTGTTGGTGTAGTAGGTAGTTGTAGTATTTGTTGTTGTAGTTGTTGTTGTTGTTCTTCTTCTTCTTGTTAGTTGCTTACCTCTTCCCTATTGCAAGATTTGTACTCACACTTTCATGTTTAAAAGTTCTGCCAGTCTTTGTCCCCTCCCCACCCTCGATACCGTATTGTGGTGTATTTATTAATGTGGAACATTTTAGTTATGGAGTTGCTGTTTGTATTAAAGGTTGCCAAAGGTTTGTTAACATGTAGAGAATCTTGCTATTTATTTTGCACTAACAACACCCCCTTTCTTCTCATAATAACCTGCAGCATTTAAAGCAGATTTGCTTTTATATACTAACCTGCAATCATTAAGTATGGAATCTTGTTTCGTATAATTTCAACCTACAAGCATTAAACAATCAATCATCGATCAATGTTGGCCTGGAACAGACTGCTTTACCTTCCCTGACCCAAAAGAGGCAGGTACCCATTTACAGTTGGGTGAACTGGGGGACTACACTGAAGCCAAGGCGCGAAAAACGGTCGCCCATCCAACTCGTAAGCACTCGATACTGCTTAACTTTGCTGGGGGAAATCGAGTACGCTGACCACTAAGCTATCCCCTCCCCAAGACAGCTAATCCACACAAAGAATAAAGTTGATTTTACAGACAATTAAGTTTCCTCAGTCTTAAGAATAAGTCTTGAAGAAAACAAATTTCCATATCTACTGAAAAATCAATGAACCTCTTTTGTTCTGGAACTCTTTATGAAAATAATATATAATCCAGAAGTTGAAATCTACACATTCGTAATCTACTACCAATTACTTCACAGTTATAGGGAAATAAAACATTGTCAAGACAAAATAATAAATGTTGGTCTAACGGCATGAGTTGTTTCCCTTTAACTGAACCTCGTTGGTACATTTTCTTTCAATCTGAGACAAGCTTTAGCCAAACATTAGGGCAGGACACTTTGTAGGGATATGAGAAAATCTGAGCTATCAGCACACATTTTACAAATTGGAAAGAAACCAAACTTCCACATACCAAATCAGTGTAAATATTTAATGGGAAGCAAGGCGTCAGATACATCACCTTCTCTAAGGGACCAGCATATTGAGGGCGGCGCCCACTTCCTCTCCCCTCGCTGCTTTACCTTCTTTGACCCTAAAGAGGCCGGTGAACTGTACAAAAGCCAAAACCCGCAAACTGTCACTCATCCATTTGGCAACCTTGCTCCACGCTGCTTAAACATTGACTGTGGGAAAGCCAGCGCTCTGAAAACTGAGCTATCCCGTCCCCACTGCAAACAATTTTTAAAAAGTTTTGATACAACTTTGTTTCTCTAGCTGTTCCGTACTTTGTGTCATTTTCAATTAAAAGTAGAGGTGTATAAGCCCAAAAGTTACAATGCAACAGTTCTGAACATGGTTAGTATTTTTAAAGGATTTTTTTAAAATGATGAACCAGCCATGAGTCTTGAGTACATTAAGTAAAAGTGGCAAAACATTCAAACCACTTCACTTCTTGAAAATAACTTCCTGAATTTAAAAGGAACAAAATATCTTTGTAAGAAATGAACTCATTTTACAAACCCTATTGTCATAATATGACGAGGTTTTTTGGGTGTTTTTTAAAAAAAAACAACGCCTTTCTTTTAAAATCTTTTTCACCTTAACTTTCTCTATTTATTCAAAGGGAAAAATCTGTCATTTTAGAAGAATGTATCCTTTAAGTTCTGAGATACAAAACTAAGAAATAAGTTCGAAGTATTATGACGTTAAAAATATTTTGTTTAAATGAGTAGCAAAACAAGTATATCCAAAGTAGTAACCAAGGATATGTACATGTTCCTACAGACAAATCAGCAAACCAATGTGAAAACAACTAAACAAACAAACATAAACCATGCAGGGAGACCTGATACAGAATTATCATCATCTATGCAACTTCTATTTAAAGAGATGATTTTTAGTACAATGCTGTTCTTCATTACCAGTTCAAACAAATCTCAAGGCTGAAAGGCATCAAGAGTTGAAAGAATCATCAATCAACAATGACCAAGACAAGTTCATCTTAAAGAGACAGTAAGTGACTGTGGAAGTTTTGTAACTTTCTTGCTGCACATTCCCCAGCTTAACACACTAAAGTCACTCAGAATATACAGGCTGACTCGCTCATTACTTCTTGAGAGGAGACCGGATAGCCTCGTGGTTAGCGTGATGCGCTCGTGATCTGCTGACCCGAGTTCGATTTCCCGTTCAAGTGGACTTTTCCTCTGGAGATAACATCAGTGCCGACTTCCCCCCCAAAAGTTCTTCCGATAAGACTATAAACTGCAGCGTGCGAACGCACGCAGAACATCTTGCGCACACGTCAAAAACCCGTTCCGCATTTCGGAAGAGTAGGCCATTGTGTGCCGGATGGATCGATGACAATATTTACAAAGCTGCAAACACACGGAGACTAGATTAAAAAGCACATGAGTGCATATTCCATTATCCTCGAAATAAAAGTATAAATATATACATAAAATTAATGGTAATCATGGTAAGACTCGTAAGAACACACCGGATGAGAGGTTTGCATGCATGCCTCTTTTCAAGTACCTTATTATACAGGCAGCTCAGCCATACCACGAATTTTTAAAGGGAGAATGATTCTGCAAAAAGGGAAAGCAGGTTGTTACGCCAAAAGCTTGTCAAAGCGAAGGCAGCTTTAACAAAACATTCTAAGGCGTACTAACATTTTAATGTAGACCTTGGCACCTAGCTTACGTCAACAACTGACAAGGCTTTCAACCTTTTTTTTTGGGGGGGGGGGTTACTTCCATTTGAAGTAAAAGTCAACAGAAGAAGGCAGAAGTATATTTGAAACTATCCTGAAGGTTGGAATGGGGCTCCCTTAATGATGGATCAAAAAGGTGGCATAAACAAAATCAAACCATTGGTGAACCTCAGAGCTCTAGCTTATGATGGCAGTGTTTTATCACGAATTAAGAATTTTTGTACATTATGTTTAAGCCTTACAGAGCTAACAAATAATGGTCAATGCATTTGACCGTGTATTTGCAAAGGAGAAAATGAAGATTGAATTATGATCTCCTGCAGTTGCTGACTGGGGTTATACCAACAGTTGTGGTCTAGTTTGTGATAGCATTCAGTTTTAACAAGACTAGATATTATATTGTTTATATCAATAACCACCAACCAACCCAAAACAAAGAAACTGTGGCTGTGGGTGATAAATATATGATTATTACATCATGTTTGGTTTGATTTTCTTCAGAATTGGCATTTACTGCTGTGTCATAGTTTGTGAGCAAATTAGGCAGAAAAACACTTCTGTACCAAAAAATAATATTCAAAAAGTTAAGAAAATATGGACTAATATACACACAAAATCCTGATGAGCAATTCGAGTATGAAAACCCAGACTGGTAGACTAGCAAGCCGGTAGGTAGGTAGGTAATTAGGTAAGTAGACAGATAGGAATAGACAGAATGATGAGTAGACAGAGAGACGGACAACTGTTACACACACACAGAGACTCATATATATATATATATATTATATATATTATATATATATATATATATTTATATATATATATATATATATATATATTATATATATTTTTTATATATATATTATATATATTATATATATATATATTTATTTTATATTTATATGTGTGTGTGTGTGGTGGTAGTAGTAGTAGTAGTAGTAGTAGTAGTAGTAGTAGTAGTAGTAGTAGAAGTAGTAGCGATAAAAACACTATATTCAACTTCATCTAATTTTTTTCAAGGTAAAGGTAAACGTGTCCCATAAACTATAAGGATGTAGGGAAGCGAGGCGTCAGAGACCTCACTTCTCTAGGGGCCAGCATATTGAGGGTGGCGCCCATCTCCTCTCCCTCGCTGCTCTACCTTCCCTAACCCTAAAGAGGTCAGGTACCCGTTTACAGATGGCTGAACTGGGGGAACGGTACTGAAGCCAAGGCGAACAAACGGTCACCCATCCAAGTGGCAACCACGCTCCACGCTGCTTTTCTTGGGTGGGGGAAAACGAGTGCTCCGACCACTCAGCTATTCCGATTCTATTTGTTACATCAGCAACATTTCGCTTCTAATCTGAAGCTTCCTCATACATACATACATACATACATACATACATACATACATACATACATGAATGCATACGTTTCTGTCTCACATGTTCTGCTGCTGTACAGTGTAATGTGAATGATACATCAAGTGCAATAAAGAGCTGTTTCAGCAGAAGTAGTGTGTGTGTGTGTGTGTGTGTGTGTGTGTGTGTGTGTGTGCATTTCTGGTATAGTTGAACACAGTGCACTGTAATCCAACCACTTGAAACCTGCTACAGGCCAAAAGCTTTTGCTCTCATTTATTGATGTGTCATAGTGTGCCTTAAATTTTTTCCCACTATAACGTTTGAATTACAGCCACCTTCCCACCTCTTTCTAGAAAGAATGAAATGAAGTTGGTTAGATATCATGGTTTGCCAAGGTAATGGGTCTAAAAGAGACAAGGAAACTTTTCTTTGTGAATCTCTTCATTACAGTTTTGAAACAACATGTGAACACTCTATTCAAATCTTGCAGAGAGCGTTACAGTGTGCTGTTTAAACAAACAAAGTTATCTGTTTGTATGCCCGTAGTTGTGGTTCGGGATTTCTTTTGAATCCACTTGAAGCTGACAGCTCTATTGAAACCATTTTAGGTCTGTGTTGACACCCTTTTTCTTATCTTATGTGTCCACCATTTCTCCGTGGGATGCAGAAATGGCAATCAATTGAGGTCTGTGTATTGTCACCCCTGTTCTTTTCTTGGGTGCTTAACTTATCATTGTGGCCTTAGAGAGTTGGTGACTCAGTGCCATGGTGTAGCTAAGTGTATAACATGTATGGCCCCAGAGCTTATGGTTCAGCCTTTGTCTTACAGTCCCTTTACAAGCTACAGCAAGGTCCTCTCTCTATTCATGGCCTGAGGCATTGATATAGAGTGGCCTGCTGGAATGAGCACTGATGTTATTTCTAGAGGAAAAATCCTCTTGAACGAGATTCCATCCCGGGATAGCAGATAATGAGCACATCACTCTAACCACCGAGCTATCCCGTTCCCCAAGAGACAATGACAATGACAATGACAAATAATTTAATGTGTTAGGCTTTGGGCCCATTCACATGGGGGAAGGGGGATCGAAAGCTCCGATAATTAGATACACAACGAACAATTTACATTCACAGGATCTTCGCGAATGGAAGTCCGATCGCGGTAATGTTCATAGTCACATTACAACAATAATATCGACTGTCACTGTCATCACTGCCTGAAGAGGAAGGTGAAGGTGGTCAAAGTTGTGTCTCTATCGGTGTGGCCACGATGTCTGCTGTTTTTCCGGGTGCTGTAGACAGGTTTTCATGTTTGCCATTTGCCGGACTGAGTCTGTCTTCTCTTGAACTAAAGCTGGTGTTCATTCTACGCATGTCCCTTTGCATCTTTTCAATACACTCAATGGCTTGTCTGCAATAGTCACTAGACAGTTGGTTGGTTTGCTTAGACTTGCTGACTGACGACGTATCTTCCACATCACAACCTCTCCCTGTCACTGTCTCGTTTTCTTCTGCCATAGCTTCATCTGCTGTGTGTTCTGTCGGTGTTTGTGACATTGCCAGTGTCTTATCAGCGAAATCTTCTGTTTGTTCACTCCAGTCATCACCCTTCTCTCCATCATCACCATCATTTACACGCACATCCATGTGCTGTGTTTTCACTAGCAAGGAATTCTCCGCCTCATACCACTGTATCACGGGACTGGCTGGCCTGCTGTGCTGCACGTGCACATTCCGCCACACATGGAGCCGTGTTGTATGACACATACAACACAGTGGCATAGAAAGTGTCATGTGCAGTGGCAATCTGTGTTGTATAGTACAGGCTGGGTGGCCGTAGGGAGAAAGAGGCCTGAGGGAGGTGAAGATAAACTTGCCTGCATTCCTTCCTCTGTCCTCGATGTCTTGTGCACCTCAGCCCTCCTTTTGTCCCTGGCAACTTGCGCTGGACCCTTCCTATACACTGCACTGTCAGTTGGAGTGTGTGCAACGGGTTGGCCAGTTGGTGTCAGTTGCAATACAATAACAGTTTGATTGTCCCTACTGTCTATCTTGAATGACGTTAAGTACATTTCCTGCAAAAAGGTGTTTAGAACACACTCTAAGCGCGAAGGCAGTCCTGTCACTGGCATACTGAAGTCTTTTATACAAAATAAACACCAAGATTACTCACTGCTTTTCAAAAATCCTTCCTGCTGGTAGCCAAGCAAGGGAAGCCACCGTTCCCCAAGAGAGAGAGAGAGAGAGAGAGAGAGAGAGAGAGAGAGAGAGGAGAGAGAGAAGAGAGAGAGAGAGAGAGAGAGAGAATGACAAAGGGTTTATTGCCTTAATCAAATATGCCCATTCACAAGGGACAGTGGGATGGGGACAGAGCACAAAATACACATATAATTGATAACAGAATCAATCATACCCTGCATACAACAACAACAGAATTACATTGAGTAAAGCTTTAGGCCCATTGGAAAGGGACAGGGGTGGGGGATTCCCTTTCAAGGGGATATTTTCCCCTGGAGTTAACATCAGTGCCGACTCCACTCTCCCAAAAGTCCTTGGGATGAGACTACAAACCGAGGCCCGTGTGCCAACCCACGCAGAACATCTTGCTTTCTTTCTTTCTTTCATCTGCCGCTGGTGCCTTTCGGGGTCGCGGGGAGACACAGACGTCTGTCTGCAGCAAGGCGGGAGGCTTGATGTAGTGACAGGTCATGGGCTGCAGGGTGTCAGCCACCGAGTCGCTCCATCGTCTCCTTGGTCTACCTCTGGCTTTCCAGCCATTGTATTTGGTGGTGTATGCCCGTAGGGCTGGTTGGTTGGGCAGCATTCTAGTGAGGTGACCAAACCACCTGATTCTTTGTTGTTTGATATGGTGGAGAATTGGTGTTAGTCCAACCATGTCTCTCATCACCTCATTCTTGATCTTGTCGCGTCTGGTCTTGTTGACAGCTTTTCTCAGGCAGCGCATTTCACATGTGACCAATTTTCTCTCTAAGGCTTTTGTTAGGGCCGATGTCTGCACTAGTATGTGAGTGTTGGAACGAAGATGGCGTTGATGAGTTTTGCCTTGGTGCTCATTGGGATGCTGGAATGTTTTAGAAGGGGGCGAGTTGGTAACTGACTACGTTTGCTTTTCAGACATTTGTTTCTTCTCTCGGTCAATTTTCCATCTTCATTT
>CM054135.1:21368552-21384580 GCA_028751875.1 Rapana venosa
TGACCTTACATGCTATTGGACACTAGTAAGCACTGCTTTCTACTCTTCATCATAAATTTATACAAACTTCCAATGTTGAAAAGACTGTTGTTTTAGTAGATTAAAATGTACAGCACAAAGACTTAGGTTATAAGAAAGACAGATAAATGTCTAATATTTCATGATATTAAAAGATGAAATGTAGAACTTTGGAGGAACTTGTAATGAAATCGACTGTTAAATGATAAATCATTTGTGGAGATCAAACCAGTATATTTTTTAGAACATTCTTGTCACTTTCTTTGTACTCCAACCTCCCCCATTGATTGTCATTTAAACAGGTTTGGAGATAAACTTGCTTTGTTAATTAATCGATTGATCAGGTAGCTAGTTGATCAGTTGCTCGCTAGTATGGTCTTAGACATTTGGTTAATTGATTGTTGGTTTTTCCTGGTTAGTTTTCATTTCTTTTTTTTTATAGCAAATCTATAAGGTGTTGCATGAGCTATTTTGTGTTAAAACATTTTTTAAAAAGCAGTGTCCACAACACTTTGTCTTATCCCTCTTTTTCTGCCACAGGTTGGATTTGGCAGTTCCCTTCTCTTGGATGGAGGGAAGACAGTGCTGTTGTTTGCCGGTAGGGTGAAGGACACGCTTCAGGGTCAAGGACTATTGACAGCTATGTGGGAGGCATGGAAAACGGAGCTATTCAACCGTCAGCTATATCCTCGACTTGAGCGGGGAGTGTGCATCACTGAATTATCAACAAATAAATGTTGGAAGGGCTTCCGTAAAGTGTTGAAAACGGTAAATCATGAAGAATAAGAATACGTTTTTACTATATTTTGCTTTATATTTGTGATCATGAAGATCATGGAGATCAATAATCTTGGTAGTAGTAGCATCCCAGTTACGTTAAAAGCTCTCTCTCTGTCTGTGTCTCTCTGTCTGTGTCTCTCTGTCTCTCTGTCTCTAACACACACATGCACAGCCATGCAAATACACATACACACAAAACACACAGACACTTACACACAGAGCACAGACACAGACACACACACACACACACACACACACAGACACACAGACACACACACACACACACACACACATACACACACACTGCATCATAAATAGATTCACCTTCCTTACATATAGACAAATTTTAATATCTTGATTTGGTTGTGGTTTAGAAATATAGGCTACTGTGCTTAATGACCTGTTACATGATTTTGTTGGGCGTTCTCCATTTTAACACCCTCAGGGTCATTTAGAATATGTGCCCTGACTCACTCATCAGGTTTTTAATTATATCACCATGTAGACAGCCATACTCCGACTTCACATGATTTTTTTCTCTATTGGTGAGGAGTACGCTTTCTATACTTAGAGCTTGTCATTGATGATGCCAAACTCAACACAGGATTTCGAAGTATAAAAATGTTTTAATGTAGTGATTGGTATAGACCCTTTGTAATGGAATTACTCTGGGTGACATTAAAGAGGACATGTCATTTTTCAGATGTACTGAAAATATCTCAAAAATATATATATTTCAGCATTTGAGTAGTGGCACTGTGCCATGGTTCTAAGATCTCGGTGGGGTTGCTGACAGTATAGACGCATCCCCATCTAAGATCCGGAAATTCTGTGCTCTGGCATTTTTGTGTACTCATGCTAATATGTGAACAGGATTTAAACAGACAAAACATGAAAGAACTTGTGAACAACCGAACAACAATGTTTGGCATTCGCAAGAGCTGCTGAAATTTTCTTCACATTTAACACTATTACGAATTCTTTGAAAATGACCAACAGGTTTTTTTTCCGAATCACTTCTGTATGTATTATTCCAAAAATTAGATTGGAACATGCCAAAATCAGATCGAAAATCGAACAGTAAATTTCACGTTACAAATGATTTTCTGGAAATTCGTGTTTTTATCAACATCATAAAATGTATTTTCTGAAACTTACTTTTTATTTCAGAGCTTAGTTGTATTAATTCATTCTTTTACATTTATAAGTTAACATCCTTGTCAAAAGTTGTGTCTGCTTTCAACAAAATATCTAGCATCCTGTATTCACTGAAGACCATGTTGATATTTTGCGTACAATCCTATCGAGCAATGGAAATGACCTCTCTGTCCAAACCCAAAACCCTGACACCTTCACACAGGCAGGTCTTCCCTTTCTGAGGCAGCAAGATGTACCCTCAGTTGTTTCAGTCAGATCCATCGTGCTGGATTCACTCTTTCCCAAAGACGGTTCTTCCTTGGCATAAGCCTATGCTGTGATGGCTGACAACCTGCCAAATCATTCGGGCCCTTCGGCTGGAAAACACTCAGTTCTACGCAACAAAATCCAAGGATGGAGACTACACACTACTGTCTGCAGGAAGTTACCACCTCTGTCAGCTTGGTATCAATTACTACCTGGACATTTTCGGTTCTGAAATGGCAGGAAAAGTTTAAAATGACGGAAATAGAAGCAGGGGAGGCATGCAACAGTGACAGATCACGTGATGACTCCCCTACAACGTCTGCAAAATGTCTGCCAGCATCTGACGGGGAAAGCAATCTTCAATGTTGCTGCATCTGAGTTGCTTGGGGACGTGGTGGGGGTTTGTGACTGAAGGGAAACTGGAGACCTTCCGGTTTTCAGCCTCATAAAAGGGTTCCTGATGTGGGAGAAGCCTGTGGATGAATAAAAGGTTTGGGCAAATAACCGGGTAACCCTAGCTTTGTGACGTGCATCCCCTGAGAAAGTTCTGTTTTTGAGCTAAAGTCAGTTCTGATATTGGCATGACCATGAGCTAATGGATGGAATAAACACTGCAATGACTCCTTATTATCCAGAAAAGCATGAAAATCAAATCCCTGTAACTTTTCGTTTGCAGAGTGACTACGCCAGTGTTTTTTTTAAATGCTTTCCCTTTTCGCGAAATAATAGAGCAGGAGTACTGCCAGATATATATAATATACTGTGTTGGTTCACTTATTGTGATGCTTTAAAATTTGTACTGCTTAGAATTAAATGATTTTTTTAAGGCTTAACTAGTTTGGGAAACATCTGCCACAGTATAAAATCATCAACAACACCCCTTATCTCCATAGACTAAAAAATCTATATATATCTTTTATATTTCATCCATACGGTTTCTAAAGTGTGTAAAATTTTGCACCTAGAATTAGGCTCAATTTTTATCTTTCAAGTTCTTTATGTTTGCTGTATGTGTACCTACAAGCTGATGTATCACAATCATCTTCTAAGTCCCCTTGTTTCATTTTCTCATAGTCCTCCATGATGATGATGATGATGATGATGATGATGTGATGATGATGACGACCCACGACGATCATCATCATCTCATCATCATCATCATCATCATCATCATCCTCATCATCATCATCATCATCATCATCGTGTTGTGTAGTAGTGGTAGTTGTAGTATTTGTTTTGTTGTAGGGTTTTTGTTGTTTCTTCTTCTTCTTGTTAGTTGCTTACCTCTTCCCCATTGCAAAATTTTGTACTCACACTTTCATGTTTAAAAGTTCTGCCAGTCTTTGTCCCCTCCCCACCCTCGATACACGTATTTTTGGTGTATTTATTAATGTGGAAACATTTTAGTTATGGAGTTGCTGTTTGTATTAAAGGTTGCCAAAGGTTTTTAACATTTTAGAGAATCTTGCTATTTATTTTGCACTAACAACACCCTTGCTTCTCATAATAACCTGCAGCATTAAGCGATTTGCTTTAATATACTAACCTGCAATCATTAAGTATGGAATCTGTTTCGTATAATTTCAACCTTACAACATTAAACAATCAATCATCGATCAATGTTGGCCTGGAACAGACTGCTTTACCCTTCCCCGACCCAAAAGAGGCAGGTACCCATTTACAGTTGGGTGAACTGGGGGACTACACTGAAGCCAAGGGGCGAAAAACGGTCGCCCATCCAACCGTAAGCACTCGATACTGCTTAACTTTGCTGGGGGAAATCGAGTACCCCTGACCACTAAGCTATCCCCTCCCCAAGACAGCTAATCCACACAAAGAATAAAGTTGATTTTACAGACAATTAAGTTTCCTCAGTCTTAAGAATAAGTCTTTAAGAAAAAAAATTTCCATATCTACTGAAAAATCAATGAACCTTTTTTTTCTGGAACTCTTTATGAAAATAAATATAATCCAGAAGTTGAAATCTACACATTTTGTAATCTACTAACCAATTTACTTCACAGTTATAGGGAAATAAAACATTGTCAAGAAAAATAATAAATGTTTGGGCTAACGGCATGAGTTTTTTTTCCCCTTTTAAATTTAACATCATTTGGTACATTTCTTTCAATCTGAGACAAGCTTTAAACCAAACATAGGGCAGGACACTTTGTAAGGGAATGAGAAAATCTGAAACTAATCAGCACCATTTTACAAATTGGAAAAAACCAAACTTCCACATACCAAATTTATGTAAAATATTTAATGGAAGCAAGGGGGTCAGATACATCACCTTCTCTAAGGGACCAGCATATTGAGGGCGCGCCCCCCTTCCTCTCCCTCGCTGCTTTACCTTCTTTGAAACCCTAAAGAGGCCGGTGAACTGTACAAAAGCCAAAACCCGCAAACTGTCACTCATCCATTTGGCAACCTTGCTCCACGCTGCTTAACATTGACTGTGGGAAAGCCAGCGCTCTGAAAACTGAGCTATCCCCTCCCCACCCGCAAACAATTTTTAAAAGTTTTGATACAACTTTGTTTCTCTAGCGTTCCGTACTTTGTGTCATTTTCAATTAAAAGTAGAGGTGGGATAAGCCCAAAAGTTTACAATGCAAAAGTTCTGAACATGGGGTTAGTATTTTTAAAGGATTTTTTTAAAATGATGAACCAGCATGAGTCTTGAGTTAATTAAAATAAAAGTGGCAAAACATTCAAACCACTTCACTTCTTGAAAATAACTTCCTGAATTTAAAAGGAACAAAATATCTTTGTAAGAAATGAACTCATTTACAACCCTATTGTCATAATATGACGAGGTTTTTTGGGTGTTTTTAAAAAAAACAACGCCTTTCTTTTAAAATCTTTTTCACCTTAACTTTCTCTATTTATTCAAAGGGAAAAATCTGTCATTTTAGAAGAATGTATCCTTAAGTTCTGAGATACAAAAACTAAGAAATAAGTTCGAAGTATTATGACGTTAAAATATTTTGTTTAAATGAGTAGCAAAACAGTATATCCAAAGTAGTAACCAAGGATATGTACATGTTCCTACAGACAAATCAGCAAACCAATGTGAAAACAACTAAACAAACAAACATATAAACCATGCAGGAGACCTGATACAGAATTATCATCTCTATGCAACTTCTATTTAAAGAGATGATTTTTAGTTACAATGCTGTTCTTCATTACCAGTTCAAACAAATCTCAAGGCTGAAAGGCTCAAGAGTTGAAAGAATTCATCAATCAACAATGACAAGACAAGTTCATCTTAAAGAGACAGTAAGTGACTGTGGAAGTTTTGTAACTTTCTTGCTGCACATTCCCCAGCTTAACACACTAAAAGTCACTCAGAATATACAGGCTGACTCGCTCATTACTTCTTGAGAGGAGACCGGATAGCCTCGTGGTTAGCGTGATGCGCTCGTGATCTGCTGACCCGAGTTCGATTTCCCGTTCAAGTGGACTTTTCCTCTGGAGATAACATCAGTGCCGACTTCCCCCCCAAAAGTTCTTCCGATAAGACTATAAACTGCAGCGTGCGAACGCACGCAGAACATCTTGCGCACACGTCAAAACCCGTTCCGCATTTCGGAAGAGTAGGCCATTGTGTGCCGGATGGATCGATGACAATATTTACAAAGCTGCAAACACACGGAGACTAGATTAAAAAGCACATGAGTGCATATTCCATTATCCTCGAAATAAAAGTATAAATATATACATAAAATTAATGGTAATCATGGTAAGACTCGTAAGAACACACCGGATGAGAGGTTTGCATGCATGCCTCTTTTCAGTACCTTATTATACAGGCAGCTCAGCCATACCACGAATTTTTAAAGGGAGAATGATTCTGCAAAAAGGGAAAGCAGGTTGTTACGCCAAAAGCTTGTCAAGCGAAGGCAGCTTTAACAAAACATTCTAAGGCGTACTAACATTTTATGTAGACCTTGGCACCTAGCTTACGTCAACAACATGACAAGGCTTTCAACCTTTTTTTTTGGGGGGGGGGGTTACTTCCATTTGAAGTAAAAGTCAACAGAAGAAGGCAGAAGTATATTTGAAAACTATCCTGAAGGTTGAATGGGGCCCTTAATGATGGATCAAAAAGGTGGCATAAACAAAATCAAACCATTGGTGAACCTCAGAGCTCTGCTTATATGGCAGTGTTTTATCACGAATTAAGAATTTTTGTACATTATGTTTAAGCCTTACAGAGCTAACAAATAATGGTCAATGCATTTGACCGTGTATTTGCAAAGGAGAAAATGAGATGAATTATGATCTCCTGCAGTTGCTGACTGGGGTTATACCAACAGTTGTGGTCTAGTTTGTGATAGCATTCAGTTTTAACAAGACTAGATATTATATTGTTTATATCAATAACCACCAACCAACCCAAAACAAAGAAACTGTGGCTGTGGGTGATAAATATATGATTATTACATCATGTTTGGTTTGATTTTCTTCAGAATTGGCATTTACTGCTGTGTCATAGTTTGTGAGCAAATTAGGCAGAAAAACACTTCTGTACCAAAAAATAATATTCAAAAAGTTAAGAAAATATGGACTAATATACACACAAAATCCTGATGAGCAATTCGAGTATGAAAACCCAGACTGGTAGACTAGCAAGCGGTAGGTAGGTAGGTAATTAGGTAAGTAGACAGATAGGAATAGACAGAATGATGAGTAGACAGAGAGACGGACAACTGTTACACACACACAGAGACTCATATATATATATATATATATATATATATAATATATTTATATATAATATATATATAAAATATATATATATATAATTATAATTTTATATATATATATATTTTATACATATTATATATATATAATTTATTTATATTTTATATGTGTGTGTGTGTGGTGGTAGTAGTAGTGTAGTAGTATAGTAGTAGTAGTAGTAGTAGTAGTAGTAAGTAGTAGCGATAAAAACACTATATTCAACTTCATCTAATTTTGTTCAAGGTAAAGGTAAACGTTGTCCCATAAACTATAAGGATGTAGGGAAGCGAGGGTCAGAGACCTCACTTCTCTAGGGGCCAGCATATGTGAGGGTGGCGCCCATCTCCTCTCCCTCGCTGCTCTACCTTCCCTAACCCTAAAGAGGTCAGGTACCCGTTTACAGATGGCTGAACTGGGGGAACGGTACTGAAGCCAAGGCGAACAAACGGTCACCCATCCAAGTGGCAACCACGCTCCACGCTGCTTTTCTTGGGGGGGGGAAAACGAGTGCTCCGACCACTCAGCTATTCCGATTCTATTTGTTACTCAGCAACATTTCGCTTCTAATCTGAAGCTTCCTCATACTACATACATTACATACATACATAATACATTACATCATGAATGCACGTTTGTCTCACATGTTCTGCTGCTGTACAGTGTAATTTTGATGATACATCAAGTGCAATAAAGAGCTGTTTCAGCAGAAGTAGTGTGTGTGTGTGTGTGTGTGTGTGTGTGTGTGTGTGTGTGCATTTCTGGTATAGTTAAAACACAGTGCACTGTAATCCAACCACTTGAAACCTGCTACAGGCCAAAAGCTTTTGCTCTCATTTATTGATGTGTCATAGTGTGCCTTAAATTTTTTCCCACTATAACGTTTGAATTTACAGCCACCTTCCCCCTCTTTCTAGAAAGAATGAAATGAAGTTGGTTAGATTATCATGGTTTGCCAAGGTAATGGGTCTAAAAGAGACAAGGAAACTTTCTTTGTGAATCTCTTCATTACAGTTTTGAAACAACATGTGAACACTCTATTCAAATCTTGCAGAGAGCGTTACAGTGTGCTGTTTAAACAAACAAAGTTATCTGTTTGTATGCCCGTAGTTGTGGTTCGGGATTTCTTTTGAATCCACTTGAAGCTGACAGCTCTATTGAAACCATTTTAGGTCTGTGTTGACACCCTTTTTCTTATCTTATGTGTCCACCCTTTCTCGTGGGATGCAGAAATGGCAATCAATTGAGGTCTGTGTATTGTCACCCTGTTTCTTTTCTTGGGGTGCTTTAACTTATCATGTGTGGCCTTAGAGAGTTGGTGACTCAGTGCCATGGTTGTAGCTAAGTGTATAACATGTATGGCCCCAGAGCTTATGGTTCAGCCTTTGTCTTACAGTCCCTTTACAAGCTACAGCAAGGTCCTCTCTCTATTCATGGCCTGAGGCATTGATATAGAGTGGCCTGCTGGAATGAGCACTGATGTTATTTCTAGAGGAAAAATCCTCTTGAAAAGAGATTCCATCCCGGGATAGCAGATAATGAGCACATCACTCTAACCACCGAGCTATCCCGTTCCCCAAGAGACAATGACAATGACAATGACAAATAATTTAATGTGTTAGGCTTTGGGCCCATTCACATGGGGGAAGGGGGATCGAAAGCTCCGATAATTAGATACACAACGAACAATTTACATTCACAGGATCTTCGCGAATGGAAGTCCGATCGCGGTAATGTTCATAGTCACATTACAACAATAATATCGACTGTCACTGTCATCACTGCTGAAGAGGAAGGTGAAGGTGGTCAAGTTGTGTCTCTATCGGTTGTGGCCACGATGTCTGCTGTTTTCCGGGTGCTGTAGACAGGTTTTCATGTTTGCCATTTGCCGGACTGAGTCTGTCTTCTCTTGAACTAAAGCTGGTGTTCATTCTACGCATGCCCTTTGCATCTTTTCAATACACTCAATGGCTTGTCTGCAATAGTCACTTGACAGTTGTTGGTTTGCTTAGACTTGCTGACTGACGACGTATCTTCCACATCACAACCTCTCCCTGTCACTGTCTCGTTTTCTTCTGCCATAGCTTCATCTGCTGTGTGTTCTGTCGGTGTTTGTGACATTGCCAGTGTCTTATCAGCGAAATCTTCTGTTTGTTCACTCCAGTCATCACCCTTCTCTCCTCATCACCATCATTTACACGCACATCCATGTGCTGTGTTTTCACTAGCAAGGAATTCTCCGCCTCATACACTGTATCACGGGACTGGCTGGCCTGCTGTGCTGCACGTGCACATTCCGCCACACATGGAGCCGTGTTGTATGACACATACAACACAGTGGCATAGAAAGTGTCATGTGCAGTGGCAATCTGTGTTGTATAGTACAGGCTGGGTGCGTAGGGAGGAAAGAGGCCTGAGGGAGGTGAAGATAAACTTGCCTGCATTCCTTCCTCTGTCCTCGATGTCTTGTGCACCTCAGCCCTCCTTTTGTCCCTGGCAACTTGCGCTGGACCCTTCCTATACACTGCACTGTCAGTTGGTGAGTGTGTGCAACGGGTTGGCCAGTTGGTGTCAGTTGCAATACAATAACAGTTTGATTGTCCTACTGTCTATCTTGAATGGACGTTAAGTACATTTCCTGCAAAAAGGTGTTTAGAACACACTCTAAGCGCGAAGGCAGTCCTGTCACTGGCATACTGAACGTCTTTTATACAAAATAACACCAAGATTACTCACTGCTTTTCAAAATCCTTCTGCTGGTAGCCAAGCAAGGGAAGCCACGTTCCCAAGAGAGAGAGAGAGAGAGAGAGAGAGAGAGAGAGAGAGAGAGAGAGAGAGAGAGTGAGAGAGAGAGAGAGAGAGATGACAAGGGTTTATTGCCTTAATCAATATGCCCATTCACAAGGGACAGTGGGATGGGGACAGAGCACAAAATACACATATAATTGATAACAGAATCAATCATACCCTGCATACAACAACAACAACGAATTAATTGAGTAAAGCTTTAGGCCCATTGGAAAGGGACAGGGGTGTGGGGGATTCCCTTTCAAGGGGATATTTTCCCCTGGAGTTAACATCAGTGCCGGACCACTCTCCCCAAAAGTCCTTGGGATGAGACTACAAACCGAGGCCCGTGTGCCAACCACGCAGAACATCTTGCTTTCTTTCTTTCTTTCATCTGCCGCTGGTGCCTTTCGGGGTCGCGGGGAGACACAGACGTCTGTCTGCAGCAAGGCGGGAGGCTTGATGTAGTGACAGGTCATGGGCTGCAGGGTGTCAGCCACCGGAGTCGCTCCATCGTCTCCTTGGTCTACCTCTGGCTTTCCAGCCATTGTATTTGGTGGTGTATGCCCGTAGGCTGGTTGGTTGGGCAGCATTCTAGTGAGGTGACCAAACCACCTGATTCTTTGTTGTTTGATATGGTGGAGAATTGGTGTTAGTCCAACCATGTCTCTCATCACCTCATTCTTGATCTTGTCGCGTCTGGTCTTGTTGACAGCTTTTCTCAGGCAGCGCATTTCACATGTGACCAATTTTCTCTCTAAGGCTTTTGTTAGGGCCGATGTCTGACACTAGTATGTGAGTGTTGGAACGAAGATGGCGTTGATGAGTTTTGCCTTGGTGCTCATTGGGATGCTGGAATGTTTTAGAAGGGGGGCGAGTTGGTAACTGACTACGTTTGCTTTCTGGCATCTTGTTTCTATCTCTCGGTCCAATTTTCCATCTTCAGTGAAGAGGCTGCCAAGGTATTTAAATTCTTTGGTCTGTTTCAGCTGGGTGCCGTTGATGTTGATGTCCAGCTTTCCTGGATTTCTGCTGACAGACATACCTTCTGTTTTGGTGATACTGATCTTCATGTCATACCTCTCGCAGCTTGTGTTGAGTTGGTCTGTGTGTTCTTGAAGAGCTGCTTTGTTCTGATTCATCAAGGACTGGTCCTCAGCAAATAATAGTTCGTTCAGGGCCTCAAGATCTGGGTTGGCTTCCTTTGTAATCTGGTCCATGTAGATCACGAAGTGAAGGGGAAAGAGTATGCAGCCTTGCCTGACCCCTGATGTAATCGGGAACCAGTCGGATGTTCCACTGGCTGTTCGGACTGCGCTCATACTGTTGGCATAGATTTCTCTGATGTTATCAAGCAACTGCCCCTTCACATCGTACTGCTCCAGGATCTTCCAGAGCTTGTCTCTTTTGACTCGGTTGAAAGCTTTTTCTTGATCAACGAATACTGTTATGCAGGTCTTGATTGTATTCAATGGCTCTTTCACACAGCTGTCGGAGTTCGAAAATGGCATCTGTGCACCCTCTTCCTTTCCAAAAGCCAAACTGGGCATTGCTCAGTAGGTGTTCTGCTTGGCTCTTGTGCGCTATTCCAGAATCTTTGCATACATTTCCCTACATGGCTGAGAATGTGAAATGCCTCTGTAGGTGCTGCAGTCCTCTTGCTGCCCTTCTTCTCCAAATGGCACCACTATTGCATTTTGCCAGTCCATTGGTACTTTCCTCTCTTCCCATGCTTTCTGGAAGATGATGGTGAGCCACTTAGCTCCGTTTCTCCGCATGAAAGGATGGCTTCAGTTGTTTATGCTGTCATTGCCTGCCGCTTTGCCCTTTGGGCTGATCTTAATTGCTTTTCTTGTTTCAGCTTCAAGGATTTGGGGCTTAACTAGTCTTTTATGTATGGTGAGAACTGAGAGCTGGAAGCTTGTAATCCAGATGGGTTTAAAAGATCTTTAAAATAGTCTTCCCATCTTTTCAGAATTTCCTCTTCTTTGTGCAGCGCCTCTCCATTTGCATAATTCACTACTGTTGTTGGATTGAATGGCTCATCTCTTACTCTCATCGTCTTCACACTTTTGAAAAATTCTCTTGGAGAGTTCTTGCAAATTTCACTTAACTTCTCTCCATAAGTCACCCAAGATTTTTCTTTGGAGGCTTTCACAACACGTTTACTATGTCTTCTTGCGATTTTGTACTTGACGTAGTCCTCTTCTGTCTTGGTCTTGACCCAAGCTTTATATATCTGCTTTTTTTCTTGATGGCTTCCTTCACCTCTTGATTCCACCAAGCTGTAGCTTTCCTGTTCTTACCTCCACATTTCTTTGTCCCGCAAACTTTCCTTAAGGTGTTCAAGAGAGCTGGCTTGAAGGTGTCCCAGACTTGCTCCATCTTGAGAGGTGTTGTATCAATGGATTCAAGTTTCACCTTGATAGCACTATGAATCTGTTCTTGCACTTCTTTCTCTTCCAGTTTGAGGAGGTTAATCTTTTCAGGCTGGTTCTTCCTAGCAGTTGTTATTTCTTCTTCTGAGTACTGGAGGATAGAATGACAGGCCTGTGGTTAGTGTCAGGTTTGGCATTGGGGATGGCTTTTGAGTTTTTGATGGCGTAACGTGTTCTAGATCTTGCAAGTATAAAGTCGATTTGAGACAAGATGTTGAGTTGTTCCACTTGTACCAGTGTAAATTTGGGAGGCTCCATGTTGGAAAAAGGTGTTGGTGATGATCAGATCATGTCTGCATTCAGTTCCGGCACATGGTTCCCCGTTGTAATTGCAAGGTGTTCTGTGGTCACTGTGGGGTTCAAGATGTTTTGTCCACACAGGTTTCTTCTCTCACCAACTCTGTTGAAATCACCCATGACATACAGGTCCTCTTTGTCAGGGGTGCTGTTGATGAGGTTGGAGAGCTCTTGATAGAATGAGTCTTTCTCCTCTTCTGAGTACAAATCGTTACACGGTGCATATGCTTGGATATAATAGACGATTTTGTTGGACTTTCTTACACCGATTTTAATCAGTCTTTCTGATATGTGTTCTGTACTCATGAGATCTTTGCTATGTCTTGGTGTAGGATGAATCCCACACCATGCGTTGCTCTGGTCTTTCTGACTCCACTCCAGATGAGAACAAAGTTTGAATGGATTTCTTTTGTTCCTTCTCCTTTCTTCCTAGTGTCTGAAATGCCCATGATGGAGATCTTTCTTTTGGTCATGAATTCCACAATTTCTGGTGTCTTGTTTGTTAGGCCGCAGATGTTACATGTTCCAATGTAGTCACTGTTCCTATCTCGATGTCCGTTTCCATTGCGAGGTCGTTTTCCCTTAGTATCCGTTTCATTTGTATCTCTTTCAGTTTTCTTAGCGGTTGAGAAATCCACTGTCGGCTTGCTAGGCCAGTCACAGCTTCACCAGAGCCCCGTTAGCCAGCTTGACCTGTTTCCGTTTCCCACGACGTGGACGAGGGGTTGGACTTTGGGAAACATCTTGCACACACGTTAAAATCCTGTTCTGCTTTTCATAAGAGTAGGCCATTGTGTGCGGTGGGAACAGATGAGAGAATTTACAAAACTGCATACACACGGGGACTGGATGTAAAAAAAGCACATTAGTGCTTATTGTATTATCCTCATATAAAGAATAAAAGAAAAAGAAGAAAAAGAGGGTGGATATATACTAATTATACAATCCATTGACAACATAGCACATAGGATAAAGTCTGTGACAAGGTTTCTTCGAATCGGCATGTCAAAATCTATCTCATGACATGTGTGGCATGTCAATCGGGAAGGACCCTTTTCCACGTGTCTGCCAGGTCCGCGCTTTAGGGTTCGGCCCCAAAAATGCACCCCGAGAGACCTCTTCTTTTATATCACTAATGACTTCAAACCAAACGTCCACGTCCTTGTGAGTAGTTCTCACTCTATTTCAGCCCCTAAAAACGAGCGCTTTGCCAGCTATCTGCCTGTAAAAAAGGACCTGAAAGCCAGCGTCCATCACACATTTAAACGGCTGTAGCGACGGAACCAAGCCTTGCACGCTATCGGCAAAGCCATTTTTGATTCGGAGCATCCAAATCTATCTGATGACATGTGTGGCATGTCAATTAGGCCCCGACCCATTTTCCACGTGTCTGTACCTTAGTGTTCCGCCCAAAAAATGCATCCCGAGTGACCTCTTCTTTTATATCACTAATGACTTCAAACCAAACGTCCACGTCCTTGTGAGTAGTTCTCACTCTATTTCAGCCCCTAAAAACAAGCGCTTTGCCAGCTATCTGCCTGTAAAAAAGGACCTAAAAGCCGACCTCCCTCACACCTTTAAACGGTTGTAGTGGCCGAACCAAGCCTAGCAGGCTATCGGCAATGTAAATTTGGAATCCGCCCTCTAAATCTATCTGATGACATGTGTGGCATGTCAATCAGCCCGACCCATTTTCGACGTGTTTGCCAGGTCCGTGCATTAGGGTTCGGCCCCAAAAATGCACCCTGAGTGACCTCTTGTTTTATATCACTAATGACTTCAAACCAAACGTCCACGTCCTTGTGAGTGGTTCTCCCTCTTTATCAGCCCCTTAAAACGAGCGCTTTGCCAGCTATCTGCCTGTAAAAAAGAACCTGAAAGCCAGCGTCTGTCACACATTTAAACGGCTGTAGCAGCCGAACCAAGCCTGCACACTACCAGCAATGCCATTTTTCGGATCAGCGCATCCAAATCTATCTGATGACATGTGTAGCATGTCAATCGGCCGACCATTTTCTTGTGTTTGCCAGGTCGGCCCAAAATGCACCTGAGTGACCTCTTTTTTTATATCACTAATGACTTCAAACCAAACGTCCACGTCCTTGTGAGTGGTTTCCCCTCTATTTCAGCCCCTTAATAACGAGCACTTTGCCAGCTATCTGCCTGTAAAAAAGGACTTGAAAGCCCGCGCCCATCACACATTTAAACGGCTGTAGCGGCCGAAGGAATCCTCGCACGCTATGGGCAATGCCATTTTTTGAATCAGGGCATCCAAATCTATCTGATGACATGTGTGGCATGTCAATCGGCCAGATTTTCCACTGTCTTTCAGGTCCGCGCCTTAGTGTTCGGCCCCAAAAATGCACCCCGAGTGACATCTTCTTTTATATCACTAATGACTTCAAACCAAATGTCCACGTCCTTGTGAGTAGTTCTCACTCTACTTCATCCCCTATAAACCAGCACTTTGCCAGCTATCTGCCTGTAAAAAAGGACTTGAAAGCAGGCGTCCGCCACACGTTTAAACGGCTGTAGCAGCCGATCCAAGCCTTGCACGCTATCGGCAATGCCATTTTTTGAATCAGCGCATCCGAATCTATCTGATGACATGTGTAGCATTGTCAATCGCCCAGACCCATTTTCGATGTGTCTGCCAGGTCAGCGCCTTAGTGTTTCGGCCCCAAAAATGCACCCCAGTGACCTTTCTTTTATATCACTAATGACTTCAAACCAAACGTCCATGTCCTTGTGAGTAGTTCTCACTCTACTTCATCCCCTAAAAACGAGCGCTTTGCCAGCTATCTGCCTGTAAAATAGGACCTGAAGCCCGCGTCCGTCACACCTTTAAACGGCTGTAGTGGTCAAACCCAACCTCCAACGCTATCGGCAGGGGCATTTTTTGAAACAGCGTGTCCAAATCTATCTGATGACATGTGTGGCATGTCAATCGGCTCGGACCCATTTTCGATGTGTCTGCCTGAGGGTTTCGGCCCCAAAAATGCACCCTGATGGACCGCTTCTTTTAAACAACTAATGACTTTAAACCAAACGTCCACGTCCCTGTGAGTAGTTCTCAGTCTATTTTAGCCCCTAAAAACGAGTGGTTTGCCAGATATCTGCCTGTTAAAAATGACCTGAAAACCAGCATTCGTCATATCCTTAAACGGCTGTAGCCCCCGAACCAAGCCTCCACAAGCCTCCACAATATCGGTATTTCTTTTTTTGGAATCGGCACGTCCAAATCTATATGATGACATGTGTCATGTCATCGGGCGGAGACCCATTTTGACATGTCTGCCAGGTCCCAGCTTTAGGTTCGGCTCCAAAAATGCACCCCGAAGGACCGCTTTTTTAATTCCACTAATGACTTCAAACCTAATGTCCATGTCTCTGTGAGTAGTTACCAGTCCATTTCAGCACTTAAAAGCGTGCGGTTTACCAGCTATCTGCCTGTAAAAATGACCTGAAAGCCAGTGTCCACCCACACATTTAAACAGCTGTGCGGCCAAGCCAAGCCTTGCACGCTATGACAATCCCTTTTTTTTAATTTGGGGTTTG
>CM054135.1:21385080-21415684 GCA_028751875.1 Rapana venosa
CAGGAAATTTCACAAAGGGCTTATTCATGTTGGTTTTACCCACCTTCTATTTAAAAAAAGCCAGAGGGGGGGATAGCAACAAATTTTTTTCCCAAAGTTAAATTCGTTTTCAAGCAAAAAACATAAAAAAGGGAACAAAAATTTATTTGGATAAAAAAATACCTTGGGAATGTTTCCAATTTTTAGGGATTTGGGTGTTTGTAACATTTTTAAATAAAGGGGGACTGAATTCCATTCAACTTCGTTGGGGTGAAAAAGTGGGTTAAAATTGAAAAGGGGTTTAAACCCCCAATGGTGATTTGAAGTGAAAATGAAATTGTAAATTATATGTTTATTATTTAAAAATTTTTGTGAGTTTTAAAGGTGGTTTAAAATTTTGGGGTAAAGGGGAAATTAAAGGTTTTTTGTTTATTTTGTTTAAATTTGGGATTTTGTGAAAAATTTTTTTTTAAAATTTGAATGTTGTTGGTTTTAAATTTTTAGTTAAAGGAAAATTTAAGAATAATTGAAAAAGTGTTTTTTTTAAGGTTTGTACCCCACATTTGGTGGGTGACGCTTACCCCATAGGTTTGATTGCAATTGACCCAATTTTCTCCTAGAGTGTTTTTTGTAGGCAGTGGGGTCAGGTTGTTGAAACCTGTTTTCGTTGTTTAAAAAACTGTAACTTTCTTACTTTACTAAAAAATGAAGGTTATTTTTTTCCCTTTTGCTTTAAAAATGTTTTTCTAAAATGTACTAAGCAGAAAGTATCTAATGTTGAACTAAATGGTTCATGCTGTGTTGGGCCCCGATAGTCGACTGAAAAGGGGGGGGAGGGGTTTATTGGAATGGGGTGGTGTTTAAGGTGTTTTTTACAACTACTTTTTAAACATCTGTGAAGTCTGCTGGAAAAATTTTTTTGCATATGGAATCGTAATCTTCTTCATTGACAGTATTTAGCTGCCTGCCAAACACCCTTTCTCAAGTCTAATTGTTTAATTGTTTAATTTTAAAGGGCCCGTGTTGAAATTCCAATTTTCAAATGCCTGATTATTAACATAAGAAACGGGTTTTTAAAAACCCATTTTCTCGGGGCAAGGAATTTTGCAAAAAACACCAAATTTTTTACTTAGGTTGCAACCCTGATTCAGTGCTTCAACACCCTTTTAAATGACTTCAGGTAAAAAACATTCAGCTAAAAAAAATCTGATAATCATTAAAGATTAAAGATTTTTAAAAAGGGTCTTTTTTGTGAAACTGAAGAAACGCTAAAAACCCCCCCCAAAAAAAAACTTTTTATGAAAAAATTTCACAAAAAAATTTTCCTGACTGATGTTTTACTTAACATAATTTTCCAAAGCACCCATCAAATTTTAAAAACGTTTTAGTAATTCTTTAAATAAAATAAAAAAATAAATTTTCATTTCCCAGGTAAGGAAATTCCAAAAAAATCATATTTGAAATAAAGAAATGAACATTTTAAAAATGACAAATGGAAGTTGTTAAAAAAGATTTAAAGTAAAAAAAACCGCGCTTTCCCAAATGCACTCACAGGAAAAAAAACCCATTACCAAAAAATGGGGTTATCAAGATAACCCAAAATAAAAAATTTGTTAAAATCTTTTAAGGACGAAAAACCTTTAAATTTAAGTGGCTGACAAAATAATTGTTTTTGGTAAAAGTTTAATAACATTATTAAAGTGTGGATTCCACTTAATTTTTTTAAAAAAAAAATTTGTAATTTTTTTTTCCTTAAAATCACATACAATTACTATCTTTGTTATAAAAAAAAGAAATTTGATATATTGAAAAGTTTTTGGGATAGAAAATTTGGGAATTTCTGTAAACAAAATTTTTCCTGGGGTAGCCGTCGCAGAGCACACGCTTCCCCCACCAAATAATCCCCCTCCAGGTGTCCCGTTGGATGAGTGACCGTTGCGCCTTCCCTCCCCCCCCCATTTCCCCCAGTTTAAAAGGGGGCACCTGCCTTTTTGGGGGTCGGGGAAGGGGATGTAGCAAGGGTGAGGGTTGGAACCGCCTCAATTTACTGGCCCCTAGAAATGAGGTCTCTGATGTCTACCCCCCATACCTTACATGTTTTGGCACTATAAGACTGCTTTTACCTTCATCTAAATTTTTATACAAACTTCCATTTTGAAAAGACTTTGGTTTAGTAATTAAAGACAGAACAAGACTTATTTTATAAAAAGACAGATAATGTTAATTTTTCATGAATTAGAAATGAAATTTTAAATTTGGGAATTGTAATGAAATCGACTGTTAAATGTAAATTTTTTTGGGGAAATCAACCGAAATTTTTTTTAAACATTCTTGTCCTTTTTTTACCCCCAACCCCCCCATTGATTTTCATTTAAACAGGTTTGGGGGTAAACTTGCTTTTTTAATTAAACGATTTATCAGGGAGCTTTTGATCATTGCTCGCTATATGGTTTTTTAACATTGGTTTTAATTGATTTTGGTTTTTTTTGGTTTGTTTCATTTCTTTTTTTATAGCAAAATCTAAAGGGTTGCATGAGCTATTTTGTGTTAAAAACATTTTTTAAAAAGCAGTGTAAAAACACTTTTTCTTATCCCTCTTTTTCTGCCACAGGGTTGGTTTGGCATTCCCTTCCTTGGTGGGGGAAGACAGTGCTGTTTTTGCCGGGAGGGGGAAGCCCTTTGGGGCAAGGCTAAATTTACAGCAGGGGAGGGATGGGAAAAGGGCTTTTCAACCCCAGCTATACCTCGCTTGAGCGGGGTGTGCTCCTGAATTATCACAAAAAAATGTTGGAAGGGGTTTCCCTAAAGGGTTTGAAAACGGTAAATCAGAAAAATAAGAATAAAGTTTTTACTATTTTTTGCTTTATATTTTGATCATAAGATTTGGGGATCATAATTGTAGTTTCATCCCCTTTTCTTTTAAAAACTCTCTCTCTTTGGTCCCCTTGTTTGTCTCCTTCTCTCTGTCTCTAACACACACATGCCCCAGCAAATACACATACACACATACACACAGACACTTTAAAACAGGACACAGACACACCACCAACACACACACCAAAACACACACACTCATAAAAAAGATTCCCCTTTCCTTTCTTAGACAAATTTTAATACTTGTTTGGTTGTGGTTTTTGAAATATAGGTCGTGCTTAATGCCTGTTACTGATTTTTTTTGGGCGTTCTCCCTTTTAAAAACCCCAGGTCTTTGAATAGTGCCTGACTCACCCTCAGGTTTTTAATTTTTATCACCTGAACAGCCCTCTCCACTTTACATGATTTTTTCTTTTTGGGGGATACGCTTCTATTTAAACTTGCATTGATGATGCCAAAATCAACCAGGTTTTTAAGTAAAAAATGTTTTAATGTAGGATTGGAAGACCCTTTTAAAGGAATTTCTTTTTGGGGGACATTTAAAAAGGGGGAAAGTATTTTTTAGATTTTCTGAAAATTCTCAAAAATTTTTTTTTCAGCATTTGATTGGCCTGTGCCCTGGTTTAAGATCCCCCGGGGGGGTTGCTGACAGTAAAAGACACATCCCCATCTAAGTCCGGGAAATTCTGTGTCTGGCATTTTTGTGTACTCATGCTAAATTTGAACAGGATTTAAAAAACAAAAAAATAAAAAACTTGTGCAAACCCCAACAACAAGTTTGGGGATTCGCAAGACTGCTGAAATTTTTTTCCATTTAACACTATTACAGAATTCTTTTTAAAAACCAACAGGTTTTTTTCCGGGAAACCCTTCGTATGTATTTTCCAAAAATTAGATTGGAACATGCCAAAAACGATCGAAAATCGAACAGTAACTTCACTTCAAATGATTTTTTTGGGAAAATTGTGTTTTTATCAACATCACTAAAATGTATTTTTTGAAACTTACTTTAATTTCGAGCTTAGTTGTATTAATTCATTTGTACATTTAAAGTTTAAAATCCTTGTCAAAAGTTGTGTCTGCTTTTACAAAAAACTGCATCCATTCATGAAAGACCAGTTTATATGTTGCAGTACAATCCTATCGAGCAATGGAAATAACCCCTCTGTCCAAAGCAACCTGACACCTTCACACAGGCGGTTTCCTACTGAGGCAGCAAGATGTAGCTCCATTGTTTCAGTCAGATCCATCGTGCTGGATTCATCTCTTTCCACAAAGACGGTTCTTCCTTGGGGTAAGCCCTATGCTGTGATGGTGACAAACTGCCAATCATTCAGGCTTCAGGCTGGAACACTCAGTTTTACGCAACAAATCCAAGGATGGGGACTACACTTACTGTCTGCAGGAAGTTACCAAACCTCTGTCAAGTTGGTATCAATTACTACCTGGACATTTTCGGTTCTGAAATGGCAGGGAAAAAATAAAATGACGGAAATAGAAGCAGAGAGGGATGCAAACATTGACAGATCACGTTGATTTACTCACCTACAACGTCTGCAAAATGTCTGCCAGGCATCTGACAGGGAAAGCAATCTTCAATGTGCGCATCTGTGTTGCTTGAGGACGTGGGGGGAGGGGTGTGACTGAAGGGGCTGGAGACCTTCCAGGTTTTGCAGCCCCATGAAGGGTTCCTGATGTGGGAGAAGCCCTGTGGATGAATAAAAAAGGATTGGCAAATAACCTGGTAAGCCTAGCTTTGTGACGTGCATCCCCTGAGCAGTTCTGTTTTGAGCAAAGTCAGTTCTGATATTGGGGATGACCAAAGAGCTAATGGATGGAAAAACACTGCAATGACTCCTTATTATCCAAAAGCATGAAAATCAAATCCCCGTAACTTTCGTTTGCAGAGTGACTACGCCAGTGTATTCTTTTATGCATTCTTTCGCGAGATAATAGAGCAGGAGTACTGCCCCGGTATATATAATATACTGTGTTGGTTCACTTATTTTTGATGCATTAAATGACTGCTTAGAATTAAAGATTTTTTAAAGGCCTTAACTAGTTGTAAACATCTGCCACAGTATAAAATCATCAACAACACTCTTATCTCCATAGACTAAACATTTTATATATATCTATATATTCATCCATACGGTTTCTAAAGTGTGTAAAATGTGCACCTAGAATTAGGCTCATTGTTATCTTTCAAGTTCTTTATGTTTGCTGTATGTGTACCTACAAGCTGATGTATCACAATCATCTTCTAAGTCCCCTTGTTTCATTTTCTCATAGTCCTCCATGATGATGAGTGATGATGATGATGTTGAATGATGATGACGACGACGACGATCATCATCATCATCATCATCATCATCATCATCACATCACATCATCATCATCATCATCATCATCATCGTTTTTGGCGTAGTATGGTAGTTGTAGTAAATTTGTTGTTGTTTGTTGTTGTTGTTGTTGTTCTTCTTCTTGTTAGTTGCTTACCTCTTCCCTATGCAAGATTTGTACTCAAACATTTCATGTTTAAAAGTTCTGCCAGTCTTTTGTCCCCTCCCCACCCTCGATACACTTTTGTGGTGTATTTATAAATGTGGAACATTTTAGTTTTGGAGTTTGCTGTTTTATTAAAGGTTGCCAAGGTTTGTTAACATGTAGAGAATCTTCTATTTATTTTGCACTAACAACACCCCTTGCTTCTCAAATAACCTGCAGCATTAGCAGATTTGCTTTATTACTAACCTGCAATCATTAGTAGGAATCTTGTTGTATAATTTCAACCTACAAGCATTAAACAATCAATCAATCGATCAATGTTGGCCTGGAACAGACTGCTTTCCTCCCTGACCCAAAAGAGGCAGGTACCCATTTACAGTTGGGTGAACTGGGGGACTACACTGAAGCCAAGGCGCGAAAACGGTCGCCCATCCAACTCGTAAGCACTCGATACTGCTTAACTTTGCTGGGGGAAATCGAGTACGCTGACCACTAAGCTATCCCCCTCCCAAGACAGCTAATCCACACAAAGAATAAAGTTGTTTTTACAGACAATTAAGTTTCCTCAGTCTTAAGAATAAGTCTTGAAGAACAAATTTCCATATCTACTGAAAAATCAATGAACCTCTTTTGTTCTGGAACTCTTTATGAAAATAATATATAATCCAGAAGTTGAAATCTACACATTCGTAATCTACTACCAATTACTTCACAGTTATAGGGAAATAAAACATTGTCAAGACAAAATAATAAATGTTGGTCTAACGGCATGAGTTGTTTTCCTTTAATTGAACATCATTTGGTACATTTTCTTTCAATCTGAGACAAGCTTTAGCCAAACATAGGGCAGGACACTTTGTAAGGGAATGAGAAAATCTGAGCTAATCAGCACACATTTTACAAATTGGAAAGAAACCAAACTTCCACATACCAAATCAGTGTAAATATTTAATGGGAAGCAAGGCGTCAGATACATCACCTTCTCTAAGGGACCAGCATATTGAGGGCGGCGCCCACTTCCTCTCCCTCGCTGCTTTACCTTCTTTGACCCTAAAGAGGCCGGTGAACTGTACAAAAGCCAAAACCCGCAAACTGTCACTCATCCATTTGGCAACCTTGCTCCACGCTGCTTAACATTGACTGTGGGAAAGCCAGCGCTCTGAAAACTGAGCTATCCCGTCCCCACTGCAAACAATTTTTAAAAAGTTTTGATACAACTTTGTTTCTCTAGCTGTTCCGTACTTTGTGTCATTTTCAATTAAAAGTAGAGGTGTATAAGCCCAAAAGTTACAATGCAACAGTTCTGAACATGGTTAGTATTTTTAAAGGATTTTTTTAAAATGATGAACCAGCCATGAGTCTTGAGTACATTAAGTAAAAGTGGCAAAACATTCAAACCACTTCACTTCTTGAAAATAACTTCCTGAATTTTTAAAAGGACAAAATACTTTGAAAGAAATAAAATCTTTTTACAAACCCTTTTGTCATAATATGACGGGGTTTTTTTGGGTTTTTTTAAAAAAAAAAAACCCCTTTCTTTAAAATTTTTTTTCACCTTAATTTTCTTTTTTTATTAAAAGGGGAAAAACTTCATTAAAAAATGTATCCTTTAAGTTTAGATACAAAAACAAGAAATAAGTTCAAATTTTTATGCCCTTTAAAAAATATTTTTTTTTAAATGAGTAGAAAAACAAGATATCCAAAGTTAACCAAGGTATGTACATTTTCCCTACAACAATCAGCCCCCCAATGTGAAAACAACAAAAAAAAACATAAACCTGAGGGAGCCTATACGAAACATCATCATGCACTTCTTTTTAAAAGAGTGATTTTAGTAAAAAGCTGTTCTTCTTTAAACCATTAAACAAATCTCAAGCTAAAAGGCATCAAGGTTGAAAGTTTTCCAACAACAATCCCAAAGACAATTTTCATCTTAAAGAACGAAAGTGACTGGGGGAAGTTTTGAAACTTTTTGTTTTGCACATTCCCCAGCTTAACACACTAAATCACTAAAATAACAGGCGACCCCCTCTTACTTCTTAAAGGGGAGACCGGTACCCCGGGTTAGCGTATGCGCTCGTGCTGCTGACCCCATTCGATTTCCCCCTTTAAAATGGACTTTTCCCCCCGGAGATAACATAGTGCCGCTTCCCCCCCCAAAAATTCTTCCGATAGACTTAAACTGCAGCGTGCGAACGCACGCGAACATCTTCGCACACTCAAAAACCCCCTTCCGCATTTGGGGAGTAGGCCTTGTGTCCGGGGACGATGACAATTACAAAGCGCAAACAAAAACGGGGATAGATTAAAAAGCCATTAGGCATATCCATTATCCTCGAATAAAAGATAAATATTTCATAAATTAATGGAATCAGGTAAACCGTAAAAAACCAAAACCCGGTTGAGAGGTTTGCTGCATGCCTCTTTTTAAAACCTTTTATAACAGCCAGCCATACCACGAATTTTTTTAAAAAGGGAAAAAAAAATTCAAAAAAGGGGAAAAAAGGTTGGGGACCCAAAAGTGTCAAAGCGAAGGCAGCTTTACAAAACATTCTAAGGCGTACTAACAATTTTAAAGTTAAAACCCTTGGGACCGCTTTCTCAACACTGACAAGGGGGTTTCAAAACCTTTTTTTTTTTTTGGGGGGGGGGGGGGGACTTCCATTGAAATAAAAGCAAAAAAGAAAGGAGAAGTATAATTGAAAAATAAATTTAAGGTTGGAATGGGGCTCCCTTTAAAGATGGATCAAAAAGGTGGCATAAAAAAAAATAAACCCTTGGTAACCCCAAGCTCTTTTCTTATGATGCAGTGTTTTTTTCACATTTTAAAAATTTTTGTCATTTTGTTTTAAACCTTTCAGAGCTAACAAATAATGGTCAATGCTTGACCGGTATTTGCAAAAAGGGGAAAAAAGAAGTTGATTATGTCCTTCAGTTGCTGACTGGGTTATACCAACAGTTTGGTTAGTTTTGATGCATTTAGTTTAAAAAAAAAATTAAATTTTTTTTTACAATAACCAAACCCAAACCAACCAAAAAAAAAGAAACTGTGGTGTGGGTGATAAATAATGATTATTACATCATGTTTGGTTTGATTTTTTCTTCAGAATTGGCTTTACTCGTGTCTATTTTTGAGCAAATTAGGCAGAAAAACACTTCTGTACCAAAAAAAAATATTTAAAAAGTTAAGAAAATATGGACTAATATACACACAAAATCCTGATGAGCAATTCGAGTATGAAAACCCAGACTGGTAGACTAGCAAGCCGGTAGGTAGGTAGGTAGGTAATTAGGTAAGTAGACAGATAGGAATAGACAGAATGATGAGTAGACAGAGAGACGGACAACTGTTACACACACACAGAGACTCATATATATATATATAATATATATATATATATATATATATATATATATATATATAATATATATATATATATATATATATATATATATATATTTTTATATATATATATATATACATATATATATATATATATATTTATTTATATTTTATAGTATGTGTGTGTGTGGTGGTAGTAGTAGTAGTAGTAGTAGTAGTAGTAGTAGTAGTAGTAGAAGTAGTAGCGATAAAAACACTATATTCAACTTCATCTAATTTTGTTCAAGGTAAAGGTAAAACGTGTCCCATAAACTATAAGGATGTAGGGAAGCGAGGCGTCAGAGACCTCACTTCTCTAGGGGCCAGCATATTGAGGGTGGCGCCCATCTCCTCTCCTCGCTGCTCTACCTTCCCTAACCCTAAAGAGGTCAGGTACCCGTTTACAGATGGCTGAACTGGGGAACGGTACTGAAGCCAAGGCGAACAAACGGTCACCCATCCAAGTGGCAACCACGCTCCACGCTGCTTTTCCTTGGTGGGGGAAAACGAGTGCTCCGACCACTCAGCTATTCCGATTCTATTTGTTAACATCAGCAACATTTCGCTTCATAATCTGAAGCTATCCCTCTTCATAACATAACATACATACACATACATACATACATTGATGCATTACGTTTCTGTCTCACATGTTCTGCTGCTGTACAGTGTAATGTGAATGATACACAAGTGCAATAAAGAGCTGTTTCAGCAGAAGAGTAGTGTGTGTGTGTGTGTGTGTGTGTGTGTGTGTGTGCATTTCTGGTATAGTTGAAACACAAGTGCAACTGTAATCAACCACTTGAAACCTGCTACAGGCCAAAAGCTTTTGCTCTCATATATTGATGTGTCATAGTGTGCTTAAAATTTTTCCACTATAACGTTGAAATTAACAGCACCTTCCCACCTCTTTCTAGAAAAGAATGAAATGAAGTTGGTTAGATATCATGGTTTGCCAAGGTAATGGGTCTAAAAGAGACAAGGAAAACTTTTCTTTGTGAATCTCTTCATTACAGTTTTGAAACAACATGTGAACACTCTATTCAAATCTTGCAGAGAGCGTTACAGTGTGCTGTTTAAACAAACAAGTTATCTGTTTGTATGCCCGTAGTTGTGGTTCGGGATTTCTTTTGAATCCACTTGAAGCTGACAGCTCTATTGAAACCATTTAGGTCTTGTTGACACCCTTTTTCTTTATCTTATGTGTCCACCATTTCTCCGTGGGATGCAGAAATGGCAATCAATTGAGGTCTGTGTATTGTCACCCCTGTTCTTTTCTTGGGTGCTTAACTTATCATTGTGGCCTTAGAGAGTTGGTGACTCAGTGCCATGGTGTAGCTAAGTGTAATAACATGTATGGCCCCAGAGCTTATGGTTCAGCCTTTGTCTTACAGTCCTTTACAAGCACAGCAAGGTCCTCTCTCTATTCATGGCCTGAGGCATTGATATAGAGTGGCCTGCTGGAATGAGCACTGATGTTATTTCTAGAGGAAAAATCCTCTTGAACGAGATTCCATCCCGGGATAGCAGATAATGAGCACAATCACATCTAACCACCGAGCTATCCCGTTCCCAAGAGACAATGACAATGACAATGACAAATAATTTAATGTGTTATGCTTTGGGCCCATTCACATGGGGGAAGGGGGGATCGAAAGCTCCGATAATTAGATACACAACGAACAATTTACATTCACAGGATCTCGCGAATGGAAGTCCGATTCGCGGTAATGTTCATAGTCACATTACAACAATAATATTCGACTGTCACTGTCATCACTGCCTGAAGAGGAAGGTGAAGGTGGTCAAAGTTGTGTCTCTCTATCGGTGTGGCCACGATGTCTGCTGTTTTCCGGGTGCTGTAGACAGGTTTTCATGTTTGCCATTTGCCGGACTGAGTCTGTCTTCTCTTGAACTAAAGCTGGTGTTCATTCTACGCATGTCCCTTTGCATCTTTTCAATACACTCAATGGCTTGTCTGCAATAGTCACTAGACAGTTGGTTGGTTTGCTTAGACTTGCTGACTGACGACGTATCTTCCACATCACAACCTCTCCCTGTCACTGTCTCGTTTTCTTCTGCCATAGCTTCATCTGCTGTGTGTTCTGTCGGTGTTTGTGACATTGCCAGTGTCTTATCAGCGAAATCTTCTGTTTGTTCACTCCAGTCATCACCCTTCTCTCCATCATCACCATCATTTACACGCACATCCATGTGCTGTGTTTTCACTAGCAAGGAATTCTCCGCCTCATACACTGTATCACGGGACTGGCTGGCCTGCTGTGCTGCACGTGCACATTCCGCCACACATGGAGCCGTGTTGTATGACACATACAACACAGTGGCATAGAAAGTGTCATGTGCAGTGGCAATCTGTGTTGTATAGTACAGGCTGGGTGGCGTAGGGAGAAAGAGGCCTGAGGGAGGTGAAGATAAACTTGCCTGCATTCCTTCCTCTGTCCTCGATGTCTTGTGCACCTCAGCCCTCCTTTTGTCCCTGGCAACTTGCGCTGGACCCTTCCTATACACTGCACTGTCAGTTGGAGTGTGTGCAACGGGTTGGCCAGTTGGTGTCAGTTGCAATACAATAACAGTTTGATTGTCCCTACTGTCTATCTTGAATGACGTTAAGTACATTTCCTGCAAAAAGGTGTTTAGAACACACTCTAAGCGCGAAGGCAGTCTGTCACTGGCATACTGAACGTCTTTTATACAAAAATAACACCAAGATTACTCACTGCTTTTCAAAAATCCTTCCTGCTGGTAGCCAAGCAAGGGAAGCCACCGTTCCCCAAGAGAGAGAGAGAGAGAGAGAGAGAGAGAGAGAGAGAGAGAGAGAGAGGAGAGAGAGAAGAGAGGGTTTATTGCCTTAATCAAATATGCCCATTCACAAGGGACAGTGGGATGGGGACAGAGCACAAAATACACATATAATTGATAACAGAATCAATCATACCCTTGCATTACAACAACAACAGAATTAGATTGAGTAAAGCTTTAGGCCCATTGGAAAGGGACAGGGGTGGGGGATTCCCTTTCAAGGGGATATTTTCCCCTGGAGTTAACATCAGTGCCGACTCCACTCTCCCCAAAAGTCCTTGGGATGAGACTACAAACCGAGGCCCGTGTGCCAACCCACGCAGAACATCTTGCTTTTCTTTCTTTCTTTCATCTGCCGCTGGTGCCTTTTCGGGGTCGCGGGAGACACAGACGTCTGTCTGCAGCAAGGCGGGAGGCTTGATGTAGTGACAGGTCATGGGCTGCAGGGTGTCAGCCACGGAGTCGCTCCATCGTCTCCTTGGTCTACCTCTGGCTTTCCAGCCATTGTATTTGGTGGTGTATGCCCGTAGGGCTGGTTGGTTGGGCAGCATTCTAGTGAGGTGACCAAACCACCTGATTCTTTGTTGTTTGATATGGTGGAGAATTGGTGTTAGTCCAACCATGTCTCTCATCACCTCATTCTTGATCTTGTCGCGTCTGGTCTTGTTGACAGCTTTTCTCAGGCAGCGCATTTCACATGTGACCAATTTTCTCTCTAAGGCTTTTGTTAGGGCCGATGTCTGACACTAGTATGTGAGTGTTGGAACGAAGATGGCGTAGATGAGTTTTGCCTTGGTGCTCATTGGGATGCTGGAATGTTTTAGAAGGGGGGCGAGTTGGTAACTGACTACGTTTGCTTTCTGACATCTTGTTTCTATCTCTCGGTCCATTTTCCATCTTCAGTGAAGAGGCTGCCAAGGTATTTAAATTCTTTGGTCTGTTTCAGCTGGGTGCCGTTGATGTTGATGTCCAGCTTTCCTGGATTTCTGCTGACAGACATACCTTCTGTTTTGGTGATACTGATCTTCATGTCATACCTCTCGCAGCTTGTGTTGAGTTGGTTCTGTGTGTTCTTGAAGAGCTGCTTTGTTTCTGATTCATCAAGGACTGGTCCTCAGCAAATAATAGTTCGTTCAGGGCCTCAAGATCTGGGTTGGCTTCCTTTGTAATCTGGTCCATGTAGATCACGAAGTGAAGGGGAAAGAGTATGCAGCCTTGCCTGACCCCTGATGTAATCGGGAACCAGTCGGATGTTCCACTGGCTGTTCGGACTGCGCTCATACTGTTGGCATAGATTTCTCTGATGTTATCAAGCAACTGCCCCTTCACATCGTACTGCTCCAGGATCTTCCAGAGCTTGTCTCTTTTGACTCGGTTGAAAGCTTTTTCTTGATCAACGAATACTGTATGCAGGTCTTGATTGTATTCAATGGCTCTTTCACACAGCTGTCGGAGTTCGAAAATGGCATCTGTGCACCCTCTTCCTTTCCAAAAGCCAAACTGGGCATTGCTCAGTAGGTGTTCTGCTTTGGCTCTTGTGCGCTATTCCAGAATCTTTGCATACATTTTCCCTACATGGCTGAGAAGTGAAATGCCTCTGTAGGTGCTGCAGTCTCTCTTGCTGCCCTTCTTCTTCCAAATTGGCACCACTATTGCATTTTGCCAGTCCATTGGTACTTTCCTCTCTTCCCATGCTTTCTGGAAGATGATGGTGAGCCACTTAGCTCCCGTTTCTCCGCATGAAAGGATGGCTTCAGTTGTTATGCTGTCATCGCCTGCCGCTTTGCCCTTTGGGCTGATCTTAATTGCTTTTCTTGTTTCAGCTTCAAGGATTTGGGGCTATAACTAGTCTTTATAGTATGGTGAGAACTGAGAGCTGGAAGCTTGTAATCCAGATGGGTTTAAAAGATCTTTAAAATAGTCTTCCCATCTTTTCAGAATTTCCTCTTCTTTGTGCAGCGCCTCTCCATTTGCATAATTCACTACTGTTGTTGGATTGAATGGCTCATCTCTTACTCTCATCGTCTTCACACTTTTGAAAAATTCTCTTGGAGAGTTCTTGCAAATTTCACTTAACTTCTCTCCATAAGTCACCCAAGATTTTTTTGGAGGCTTTCACAACAACGTTTACTATGTCTTCTTGCGATTTTGTACTTGACGTAGTCCTCTTCTGTCTTGGTCTTGACCCAAGCTTTTTTATATCTGCTTTTTTTCTTGATGGCTTCCTTCACCTCTTGATTCCACCAAGCTGTAGCTTTCCTGTTCTTTACCTCCACATTTCTTTGTCCCGCAAACTTTCCTTAAGGTGTTCAAGAGAGCTGGCTTGAAGGTGTCCCATACTTGCTCCATCTTGAGAGGTGTTGTATCAATGGATTCAAGTTTCACCTTGATAGCACTATGAATCTGTTCTTGCACTTCTTTCTCTTCCAGTTTGAGGAGGTTAATCTTTTCAGGCTGGTTCTTCCTAGCAGTTGTTATTTTCTTCTTCTGAGTACTGGAGGATAGAATGACAGGCCTGTGGTTAGTGTCAAGGTTGGCATTGGGGATGGCTTTTGAGTTTTTGATGGCGTAACGTGTTCTAGATCTTGCAAGTATAAAGTCGATTTGAGACAAGATGTTGAGGTTGTTCCACTTGTACCAGGTGTAAATTTGGGAGGCTCCATGTTGGAAAAAGGTGTTGGTGATGATCAGATCATGCTCTGCATTCAGTTCCGGCACATGGTTCCCGTTGTAATTGCAAGGTGTTCTGTGGTCACTGTGGGGTTCAAGATGTTTTGTCCACAGGTTTCTTCTCTCACCAACTCTGTTGAAATCACCCATGACATACAGGTCCTCTTTGTCAGGGGTGCTGTTGATGAGGTTGGAGAGCTCTTGATAGAATGAGTCTTTCTCCTCTTCTGAGTACAAATCGTTACACGGTGCATATGCTTGGATATAATAGACGATTTGTTGGACTTTCTTACACCGATTTTAATCAGTCTTTCTGATATGTGTTCTGTACTCATGAGATTCTTTGCTATGTCTTGGTGTAGGATGAATCCCACACCATGCGTTGCTCTCTGGTCTTTCCTGACTCCACTCCAGATGAGAACAAAGTTTGAATGGATGTCTTTTGTTCCTTCTCCTTTCTTCCTAGTGTCTGAAATGCCCATGATGGAGATCTTTCTTTTGGTCATGAATTCCACAATTTCTGGTGTCTTGTTTGTTAGGCCGCAGATGTTACATGTTCCAATGTAGTCACTGTTCCTATCTCGATGTCCGTTTCCATTGCGAGGTCGTTTTCCCTTAGTATCCGTTCATTTGTATCTCTTTTCAGTTTTCTTAGCGGTTGATAAATCCACTGTCGGCTTGCTAGGCCAGTCACAGCTTCACCAGAGCCCCGTTAGCCAGCTTGACCTGTTTCCGTTTCCCACCACGTGGACGAGGGGTTGGACTTTGGGAAACATCTTGCACACACGTTAAATCCTGTTCTGCTTTTCATAAGAGTAGGCCATTGTGTGCCGGTGGGAACAGATGAGAGAATTTACAAAACTGCATACACACGGGGACTGGATGTAAAAAAAGCACATTAGTGCTTATTGTATTATCCTCAATATAAAAGAATAAAAGAAAAAGAAAGAAAAAGAGGGTGGATATATACTAATTATACAATCCATTGACAACATAGCACATAGGATAAAGTCTGTGACAAGGTTTCTTCGAATCGGCATGTCAAAATCTATCTCATGACATGTGTGGCATGTCAATCGGGAAGGACCCATTTTCCACGTGTCTGCCAGGTCGGCACTTTAGGGTTCGGCACCAAAAATGCACCCCGAGTGACCTCTTCTTTTATATCACTAATGACTTCAAACCAAACGTCCACGTCCTTGTGAGTAGTTCTCACTCTATTTCAGCCCCCCTAAAAACGAGCGCTTTGCCAGCTATCTGCCTGTAAAAAAGGACATGAAAGCAGGGGTCTGTCACATTTTCAAACGACTGTAGCGGCGGAACCAAGCCTTGCACGCTATCGGCAAAGCCATTTTTGATTCGGAGCATCCAAATCTATCTGATGACATGTGTGGCATATCAATTAGGCCCCGACCCATTTTCCACGTGTCTGCCAAGTCTGCGCCTTAGTGTTCCGCCCAAAAAATGCATCCCGAGTGACCTCTTTTTTATATCACTAATGACTTCAAACCAAACGTCCACGTCCTTGTGAGTAGTTCTCACTCTATTTCAGCCCCTAAAAACAAGCGCTTTGCCAGCTATCTGCCTGTAAAAAAGGACCTAAAAGCCGACCTCCCTCACACCTTTAAACGGTTGTAGTGGCCGAACCAAGCCTAGCAGGCTATCGGCAATGTAAATTTGGAATCCGCCCTCTAAATCTATCTGATGACATGTGTGGCATGTCAATCAGCCCGACCCATTTTCGACGTGTTTGCCAGGTCCGTGCATTAGGGTTCGGCCCCAAAAATGCACCCTGAGTGACCTCTTGTTTTATATCACTAATGACTTCAAACCAAACGTCCACGTCCTTGTGAGTGGTTCTCCCTCTTATCAGCCCTTAAAACGAGCGCTTTGCCAGCTATCTGCCTGTAAAAAGAACTGAAGCCAGCGTCTGTCACACATTTAAACGGCTGTAGCAGCCGAACCAAGCCTGCACACTACCAGCAATGCCATTTTTGGATCAGCGCATCCAAATCTATCTGATGACATGTGTAGCATGTCAATCGGCCGGACCATTTTCGTTGTGTTTGCCAGGTCGGCCCCAAAAATGCACCCTGAGTGACCTCTTGTTTTATATCACTAATGACTTCAAACCAAACGTCCACGTCCTTGTGAGTGGTTTTCCCCTCTATTTCAGCCCTTAAAACGAGCACTTTGCCAGCTATCTGCCTGTAAAAAAGGACTGAAAGCCGCGTCCATCACACATTTAAACGGCTGTAGCGGCCGACAAGGAATCCCTCGCACGCTATGGGCAATGCCATTTTTTGAATCAGGGCATCCAAATCTAATCTGATGACATGTGTGGCATGTCAATCGGCCAGATTTTCCACTGTCTTTCAGGTTCCGCGCTTAGTGTTCGGCCCCAAAAATGCACCCGAGTGACATCTCTTTTATATCACTAATGACTTCAAACCAAATGTCCACGTCCTTGTGAGTAGTTCTCACTCTACTTCATCCCCTATAAACCAGCACTTTGCCAGCTATCTGCCTGTAAAAAAGGACTTGAAAGCAGGCGTCCGCCACACGTTTAAACGGCTGTAGCAGCCGATCCAAGCCTTGCACGCTATCGGCAATGCCATTTTTTGAATCAGCGCATCCGAATCTATCTGATGACATGTGTAGCATGTCAATCGCCCAGACCCATTTTCGATGTGTCTGCCAGGTCAGCGCCTTAGTGTTCGGCCCCAAAAATGCACCCCAGTGACCTCTTCTTTTATATCACTAATGACTTACAAACCAAACGTCCATGTCCTTGTGAGTAGTTCTCACTCTACTTCATCCCTAAAAACGAGCGCTTTGCCAGCTTCTGCCTGTAAAATAGGACTGAAGCCCGCGTCCGTCACACCTTTAAACGGCTGTAGTGGTCAAACCCAACCTCAACGCTATCGGCAGGGGCATTTTTTGAAACAGCGTGTCCAAATCTATCTGATGACATGTGTGGCATGTCAATCGGTCGGACCCATTTTCGATGTGTCTGCCTGAGGGTTCGGCCCCAAAAATGCACCCTGATGGACCGCTTTCTTTTAAACAACAATGACTTTAAACCACAAGTCCAAGTCCCTGTGAGTAGTTCTCAGTCTATTTTAGCCCCTAAAAACGAGTGGTTTGCCAGATATTGCCTGTTAAAAATGACCTGAACCACATTCGTATATCCTTAAACGGCTGTAGCCCCGAACCAAGCCTCCACAAGCCTCCAAATATCGGTATTTTTTTTTTTGGAATCGGCACGTCCAAATCTATATGATGACATGTGTCATGTCAATCGGGCGGAGACCCATTTTTGACATGTCTGCAGGTCCCAGCTTTAGGGTTCGGCTCCAAAATGCACCCCGAGGACCGCTTTTTTAATTCCACTAATGACTTCAAACCTAATGTCCATGTCTCTGTGAGTAGTTCCCAGTCCATTTCACACTTAAAAAGCGTGCGGTTTACCAGCTATCTGCCTGTAAAAAATGACCTGAAAGCCAGTGTCCATCACACATTTAAACAGCTGTAGCGGCCAAGCCAAGCCTTGCACGCTAATGACAATGCCATTTTTTTTAATTGGCGTGTCCAAATCTATCTGATGACATGTGTGGCATGTCAATCGGCCCGACCCATTTTCGAGGTGTCTGCCAGGTCCGTGCCTTAGGGTTCGGCCCTAAAATGCACACTGAGTGACGGTTTCTTTTATGCCACTAATGACTTCAAATCAAACATCCACGTCCTGTGAGTAGTTCTTAGCCCATTTTTAGCCGCTAAAAATGAGTGGTTTGCCAGCTATCAGCCTGTAAAAAATGAACTGAAAGCTGTTTTCTGTCACAATTGTAAACGGCTGTAGCGTCCGAACCAAGCCTTGCACACTATTGGCAATGCCATTTTTGGAAGTGGTGAATCAAAATCTATCTTATGACATGTGTGGCATGTCAATTGGGCCCCGGAGCCATTTTCGATGTATCTGCCAGGTCCCCGCCTTAGGGTTTGGCCCCAAAAATGCACCCTGAATGACCGCTTGTTTTATGCCACTAATGACTTCAAACCAAATGTCCACATCCTCTGAGTAGCACTCAGTGTATTTCAGCCACTATAAACTAGCGGTTTGCCAGCTATTACCCCCAAAAACCAACAACCTGAAAGCGATGTCCATCACACGTTTATATGGCTGTAGCAGCCGAACAAAGCCCCCACGCTAATCAGCAATGCCAATTTTAGAATCAGGGCATCCAAATCTATCTGATGACATTTGTGGCATGTTGATCGGTCCAGACGATTTTTGACATGTCTGCCAGGTCCTTAGGGTTCCGCCCAAAAAATGCACTCTAAGTGACCGCTTTGTTTACGCAGGTAAATACTACAAATCAAACATCCACATCCTAGTATGTCTCAGTTCATTTTACTGTTAAAAACAAGCGGTTTTGTCAGCTATCAGCCTGGACAAAATGACCTGAAAGCAGGCATCTGTCACACCTTTAAATGGCTGTAGCGGCTGAAGTAGTCCTCACACACTATCGGTAATGCCATTTTTGAAATTGGTGCATCCAAATCTATCTGGACATGGGTGGCATGTCCAATCAGGCGGACCCATTTTCCACGTGTCTGCCAGGTCCAGCCTTAGGGTTTGGCCCAAAAATGCACCGGAGTGACCACTTTTTTAAATAAAATAATGAATTCAAACTAAACGTCCACATCCCTGTGAATACTGCTCAGTCCATTTTAGCCACTAAAAACGAGCGGTTTGCCAGCTATCAGCAAGTAAAAATGACCTGAAAGCTGGCGTCCCTCACATCTTTAAAACGACTGTAGCAGCTGAACCAAGCCTTGCACAGTATCGCAATGCCATTTTTGGAATCGGTCGCATCCAAATCTATCTGATGACATGTGTGGCATGTCAATGGGACCGAACCCATTTTGGCTGTGTCTGCCAGGTCTGCTTCGTTAGGGTCTGGCCCTAAAAATGCACTCCAAGTGGACCACTTTTTTTATTCCGCTAATGACTTCAAATCAAACATCCACGTCCCTGTGAGTACTTCTCAGTCCATTTCAGCTGCTAAAATCGATCAGTTCAGCCTGAGAGTTTTGTGTAAAAATTACAGCCAGAACCAACAGAAAGTCAACCATGTCTTCATAGATTTCAAAAAGGTGTTTGTGTATGGCGTGACGCATTGTGGACCACAATGAAGTATAAAATAGGACAAACGATCATCCAGACTATCAAAGAGCTATAGGCAAAAAGCTACCAGCACAGTGCTTGTCCAAGGCATGGTTGGGGAATGAATCCATACCTTAGTGGGAGTCCGTCAAGTCTGTCTTCTATGCAAAAACTGTTTAATGTCTTCCTTAGCACAAAATGACAAGATGCCTTAGAAGATCAACTGGCACAGTCAGTATTGGAGGGCATGACATCACCAACCTCAGGTTTGCTGTTGACTTAGACAACTGGCAGGAAATAAACAGGAACTAGGCAAGTAGTGTACCACCTGAGCAAAACACCATCCAGATGCAGCATAGAGATCAATGCTGAGAAGACAAAACTCATGAAAAACAGTGCCCAGCCAATTACTACCAATATCACAGTCAGTGGAAATGGAACTTGAGGTTGTGATCACTTCAAGTACCTTGGAGCTATTTTAATGATCATAGTTCAAAGACGGAAATCCTTGCAAGAGCTGCACAAGCTAGTAGCAACAATGGTGAAGCTCAAAACCATCTGAAAAGACTGAAAATGTCTCTCACAACCAAGGTCAAGTTACTGCATGCACTGTCATCTTTATATATCTATATGAATGCGAATCTAGACATTGAATGCAGATCTACAAAGGAGGATCAAGGCTTGGAGATGAGATGCCTCAGAGACTCTTTGGTATTTCATACATGGACCACATCACCAACAAAGAAGTCCAACAAACCAACACCCAACACTATGAAGACCTGCTGACCACTGTCAAGAAAAGGAAGCTGAGATGGTATAGGCATGTGACAAGAGCAGATGGGCTATCCAAGACCATACTGCAAGGAGCAGTGGAGGGGAAGAGAAGGCAGGCATGTACCCATCAACCCAGGTGGAATGAGTGAGCCAGAGGGTACATTCTGGGTGACCCCCAGAGTGCTAAGCTGGGGAATGCACAAGTAAAACAAAAACAACCACAACAGCAACAACAAAAACAACAGCAACAGCAAGCTATTCAAATGTAAAACAAAACTTAACCTGATTATGTCATATTACACCACTTAATTTTATAGTTAAGCTAGGCTTAGGATAGGAAGGTGGCGTTTAATTCAGATTATTTTGAATCTATTGGAGAGAAGATAGCAGGATGTAGCAGCGGAGTTTGGGATAGGGTGGAGGGAGTCAGTATTTAGCATAATGTGTACACTAGACTTATAACAGTGAGGGTATGGTCATCAGGATTGTCTTAAATCATTGGGGTTCTGCGAAAAACATTTCCACTTTTCTTTGTTTCTCTCGCTGTTTCTTTCTCCTTACATTTCTATCATCTCTCTTGCCTATTTTCTGACTTCCTGGTCCATTCTCCTGCTTTTTGTCAAGCAAATTGTTCAAAAATATTTTCTGTTTTCATTATATGACATTTTGCCTGTGTTCTTTTGTTCGAGCAGCCAGGCAGTGACACTTTAACACTGGGATGGGCACATAATGTCCATTGTGCAATGTCAATTGCCCATGTGGAACATTTTATGTATATATTTTGCACTTTAAAATGTTTGTTATAATTGTTTGCACTATTTTGTAATATGGGGATGATAAATTAAAGTGGATGGCTGGTGTCCTCAGCACAGCCTGGTTTATTAGCCTTAAGGAATAAAAATGATTTAGGTATTATGTCATTTAATGTTGTTTATTTCAGTCAGACAGTGTTAGATATTTGAAGGTTTTAGGACGTTTTGGTTTTGAATTTGAAGTGAAAGTTACTGGAGGATTGAAACTGATTGAGATGACAGCCTTGATATGGCTTTAGCGGTCAGTAGGGCTATAAAAAATATGAAATGAAAAAAAATCAATGAGGAAGGCGTGTAATTTCTCTTTGCTCCACCTTCTTAGCGTAAATCTTGTTTAACTATCATGATAAAATTATTTCCCATCTATTTCTCGTACACAGAATCTTGCAAGACTTAAGCAACCTAGTCAGCATACAATACAACAATTTTCAAAACACATCCAACAAACCTCATCCAATGAAAAGAAGGTCTGTACTGAACTATTGAAGCATTGGTCAGTGAAGACTCAATGTGTATAACAAAAGCCAATTCAGATAATTATGACACATAACTGTTTTGTAAGGTAGGTGTCCAAAACCAACTGTTCAAAGTTTGGAGTAACAGATTTCTTATAATATTTACAAAAAGTTTTCTGACTACCCCAGCCTGCCGCCTTCATGATTGACGCAAGAGATGCACCATGAACGGTAGCTGCACTGGTACTGGCAGCATAATTATGTACTGTAGCTTCCATATTTTGAGGTATCTATGCTCACCATTTCAAGGCAAGTCAAAAACACTTTAATCATCCTATGAAGGGCAATTACCATACTGACAGGCAGATTGATACGCATCAAAATCTCAAAGGACACAAAAACGCTACATTTTATATTGGTTAAAACATTCCAAAATGACTTCAAGTAAAAATGTCACGAGCACACACACAAACACACACACGTGCGTGCGCACATAACAAAACACGCGCGCGCGCACGCACACACACACATACATACACAGGCACGCACACATACACCAATTGTGAACACAGTGTTATATATGAAAAACCCATTGACTAGAAGACATGAAAACTTATTATTTACGCACGCATATACGCAACACGTACACACGCACGTGCGTGCGTGTGCGAACACACCCACATCTACAAAACATACACCAATGTATGAATTCAATGTTTTAAAGACCATTGACTACAAGACAGACTTATTCACACACACATTATTATCTATTGATTACACTCATGACAATGTCACACACACATAATTATGTATTGATCACACTCATGACAACGACAATCAGGCAAGTAATTCAGAGTAATGTAAAAACTAGGCAGTCAACATCATTGTGAAAATTTAGAAATCGAATGTTACTGGCACAAACTTTCTTTTCTGTTTGTTTTTGCTGATGGGGCACTGAAAACGGTGTTCCAAAGGCAACAACTGAAATTCTGGAACGAAAGCATGGGAGGGATCAGCCAAAATCGTAGTCAATTTGCGCACAGCTGCTGATTGCAGAATGACATGAGTTCTCTTTTGTTCTTCTCCAACTATTTTTGAGCAGATTCTTACAATTCTCTGCAGGCCATACATTTTTTAACACTAAGATTATTGTACCAAAAAATGAAAGCAAACTTAGAAAAACTCTATATGTAGACTTGTTAAAACAAGGGAAAGAATCTTTTTGTCTACAAAAAATGAGTTTAGTTTCCTCAGAAAATACACACGCTGTTGTCCCTTTTTGACAAAAGCGTCAGTGTTAAACGTTCAGTTTAATTTGTGGTAAAAAACAGTTTCCAGATACTTATAGTTCGAAACGTTTTCAACTTCATGATAATGGGTAATAATCTTTGGAGTATGCCCTGATATTCTGAAGTCGATAGGCATATCTTTAGTTTTAGAAACATTTTAGCTCTAGACAGGTCTTCACCATACCAGTGTACAACTCGGTGAGGGCTGCACCGTGTTCTAATGACTGATCCAGATAAGAGAAATAACAAAGCACTGTGGTCTGCGAACTTACCAGAAAGGATTTTCCATAGTTGCTTCTGCATTCACCTGTGTTAGAATGTACAGAAGTGATGAGAGGACACAACCCTGTGGAGAACCAGTGCAGGTAAATCTAATCAAAGAAGATATTTTTTTGGCAAAAATATGCTGTGGTCTACTGATTAAAAATTCAATCAGCCAACAACAAGGTGATTGTCTACGTCAAATTTTGAAATTATTTTGTTCACAGAACGGAGGCTGCATTGTATTGAAAGCTGAACTAAAGTCAGCGAACAATATTCTGGCATGAGAGTCATGTATTTCCAAGTGGCTATACAACTTGTCCAAAATGAATACTTTCGCATCTTTGACACCCCTTCAAGACCTGTACGCAAATTGTCGTGGTCAAGATCTTTCTCTGTAGCAGAAAGAATGAGAGATTTTATGATCTTTTCTAGCGTTTTCATCTTAAGAGATGTGAGAACTACAGGTCTAAAATTGTTAGGCCGAGAAGGATTGGGAGTTTTCCAAAAACTGGAATCTGACAAGTATGCAGTGAGGACTGGAACAGGTTTGAGCGACACTGCAAGCTCAATAGGGCAGAATTTCAGGTTCTTCCACATATACCATAAAGTAATGTTTTTCTGCCCCCCATACGAGGAAACGTTTGCCTGGAATAGGGTCAAAGGTCATTTTCTAGGAGATGGTAGCACAATGGTCCATATCTATAGTTGTAAAGCTAGCTACAATCATTACTACTACCTTAGAAACTACCCAATAGGTACTTGCTCCTTCTTTAGCAGCTGTAAGCTACCTGTTTTAATTTTTCTTTGCAATCTGTCTGTTAGAACAACAGCATATTCTTGATTCAAGAATGACACCAAGATATTGAATAGTCTGGCATGGCCTGAGCACAGATTTTTTCTTCTTTTTTTCTGTGTGTACTATAAAAACCTCCATGGAAAAGAAGGATGTGGCAGCATAAATGACAACGGAGAAAGATTGTGGAATTCTGCAGGACAAACAACCTGGCCATTGGAGGGACATTATTTGCACACCCTGAGATCCACAAGCTTACCTGGTGTTCCCCCAATGGAAGAGACAAAAACCAGATCGACCACCTGATGATTAATGGGACATGGAGGAGATCGCTCCTAGATGTAAAAGTAAGGAGAGGAGCCGATGTTGGCAGTGATAACCACCTTGTCACTGCAACCCTTAAAGTGAAGCTGAGAAAAAATGGATCTGGGAAACCAAGACAACAACATTTTGATGTGGAAAAGCTGCACAACACCAAAGTAAAGAATGCTTTCACCTCCAGCTCAAAAACAAGTTTCCAAGCACTGGTGGATCTGAAAACACACACTTCCGGACACGACTAATATAAACACAATGTGGAAACAAGCCTACACACAAGCCAGTGAAACGTGCTTAGGACAGAGACAGAGGAAGAGAAAAAGGTGGATTACAGCAGACACCTGGCAAGCCATTGAGAACAGGAGAGAACTGAAGAAGAAAATCTTAGAGACAAAGTCAGAGCGGATAAGAGAGAGGTACAAACAACAGTACAGAGAAACAAACCAAACTGTGAAGAGAATGACAAGAACAGACAAGCGTACCTACATGATGATATTGCAAGACAAGCAGAGGAGGCTGCCGCAAAGGGAGAGCAAGGGCAGGTGTATAAGATTACTAAGACAGTCAGTGGCAAGTACCGGAGCAATACCGAAACACCAATCCTAGATAAATAAGGCCAAATACTTACCACAGAAGCAGAACAAGATGCAAGATGGGCAAACATTTCAGCGAAGTTCTCAACAGACCACCACCAACTGAAGAGGCAGATGTACAAGATCCTGATGCTGATCTCAATGTGAACAGCACACCACCAAAGAAGGAAGAGATTATAGCAGCAATCAGCTCTCTCAGAATGGAAAAAGCCCCTGCCAGGACAACCTCAATGCAGAACTTTTCAAGCAGATCCAGAATTTGCATCTAAAGTTCTACAGCCACTCTTTGCAGCTATATGGGAGGAGAAACAGCTACCAGCAGATTGGACAGAAGGAGTCATCGTGAAGATCCCAAAGAAATGAGCCCTGAACAACTGTAACAACTGGAGAGGAATCACTCTGCTATCTGTTCCCAGCAAGATTCTGGCAAAGATCATCATCGGACGGATCTCAGAGGCAGTGGACCAACAACTCAGAAAGGAACAGGCAGGTTTTAGACCAGGAAGAAGATGCATAGACCAGATCTTTACCCTGTGCAACATCATCGAACAGTGCACGGAATGGCAGAGACAGCTGTATATCAACTTTGTAGATTTTAAAAAAGCCTTTGACAGCATTCATCGAGAAAGTGTATGGCGCATACTCCGAGCATATGGAATTCCACAGAAGATTATCCAAGTCATTAAGAGCTTCTACAACAACTTCACGTGCAGAGTAGGAAACAGCAAAACCAGTTTCAGTGTACAAACCGGCGTCAGACAAGGCTGCCTGCCCCATGTCAGCACTACTCTTCAACCTAACAATTGATTGGTGATGAGACAAACAGCAGCTGACCAGTCACGGGCATCAGATGGACCCCCTTCTCAACGCTTGAAGACCTAGATTTTGCCGACGATCTGGCACTGCTCTCACATACCCACCATCACATTCAAGAGAAGACATCCGTCTCAGCACTTTCGCACAGCAAGTAGGCCTGAAAATCAGTCAGAAGAAGACAGAGGTGATGACACTGAACGTTCAGAACCCCTCACCAGTCACAGTGATTTACCAACAACTGAAGAGTTCACGTACCTCTGGAGCACTGTTGGGCATGACGGCGGAGCAGGCAGCGACATCAAGAACCGGATTAGCAAAGCAAGAAATGCTTATAGAAATCTAAACAATGTGTGGAAATCGTCCCAGTACAGCACCAGAACCAAACTAAGACTATACCAGAGCTGTGTACTTTCCACCCTTTTGTACGGCTCAGAGTGCTGGAGGATGACTAAGAGTGACCTTGACAAACTATCCACATTCCACACGAAGAATCTCAGAAGAATCTTGCGCATCTTCTGGCCTGAGACCATCCCCAACCAAGAACTTTTTGCCCGTTGCAACCAAGAAAGCATGGACAACATCATCATGCATAAGTGATGGGGATGGATAGGGCATATCTACCGTCGGGAACGGAAACATCACCCGAACAGCCCTCCACTGGACACCAGAGGGAAAACGCAAACGAGGACGACCCAAGAACACTTGGCATCGGACTGTCGAAACAGAGCTGAAGACCTTCCAACATACCTGGGGAACCTCCGGAAGCTGGCCCAGACAGACAGGAGTGGAGAACATTTGTTGCTGCCCTACGTGCCAATAAGGCACAAAGGCATTGATGATGATGATGATGATGATGATGATGACTATAAAACCTAATAAAGGAAACAGACTAACAGTCTCCATAACATACACAGACAGTCCACCTCATTTCTACCTGTCAACTGAGTAATCAAGATAAGAGGATGAAATATGACCTTTCTCCCTCAACCAAGGGCATCATCTTGTGTATTTTCGCGTCTATGTTTTTGAAGTATTTTTTCCATTAGGCATCGCAGCTTTCCATTCATGATGCTGACAATTTTACTTCTGCATTAGGCCTACTTCTTTCTCTCCAGACATACCAATATGTTGTATAAATGCACACACAAAAGTGGTAGATTTTTCTTTTTTTTTAAGCCTGAGCTGACTTAAAAAAACAATTAACAAATAATTTAGCGTGTGAACGACATTTCGTAAGGTAGAAGAATGATGAAGTGGAATGGAATTTGTTCCGTTAATACAGGTTACTCTAGACAGGATAATAAAAACGACACAAATATAACAGAAGCAATCCCACTTTTAATGGATAACCCACAGATTGCCCAAGCATAAAAGGACGACATTTCTGGCCGACCATGAGTCACTTGTTTGTCATTCTAGATATCCTGTGCCATTTTTGTGGTGACAATTCTATTAATTCCATCTAATCAGAAAAGCGCAAACTCGAAAGAACCTGTCTTCTTACCTAGTGCTCCACCCCCCTCATTCCTGCCAATTGATTGGGACATTGTTTTCATGTTTGTCTCTGTCATAATTGACTGACTAGTTGGTTTTGTCTCTAATTCTTTAAGGCTGTCTGTTTGTCTGTCTAGTTATGTTTGCCTCTGTAATTCTGTGTTGCTGTCTGTTTGTTTGACTACTTATGTTCTTTGTTGCCTCAGTTGCATGCAGGTCATGAGCACCATCTTTTGAGGGTTTTTCTCAGTGCTTTACATACCTCTCCTCACTGGCCACCTTCGAAAAAACAACAACAACAACAAAATCAAACAAACAAGAAAAAACAAACAACAACAATAAAACCCCAACTTTTGGGGGGTGTCGTTTTCTTTCATGGAAAGATGCCTTTTTATATTATTTTTTTTAACATAAATCAGCCTTTCTCTCTTATGTTACCTACTGTCTGAAGCAATAACTGCCCCAGTGTGAACTGCTGCCTGTGCTCTATTTATCTTCAGCTGCAGTGAATATTAGCCTGGGTTTATAGTTGTTTTAGTGTGTGCTGTTGTGTGCAGTTCTAAACATGTGGAGGAATGAATTACATCTGTCTGGGTTAAGATTTTGCTCTAGTGTATGTGTGGTAATGTTAGCTTTCCATTCTTTTTATCCATTTTCACACTCATCACAATAATTTGTCATGACCCTTCCGTAGTTCTCTGAGGCACATAGTTTTTCTTTTTCTTTTTCCGACTCTACACTCTCCCATTTTTTCCCTATCTGGTTACCATTGTGCTGATCCCTTTCAGTAATTTGTTTTGCCCTTTACCATGCATCCTGTGCATGTTACGTAGTGTACTACAAATAGAGGTGGCTCTTTACAACCTACCTCTTTCCATTTCAATTTCTCAATCAAAAATAATCTAAGAGGCAAATCAGATTCAGTTTGTTTAAAGATACTAAAGCACATTTTTGGATCAAAATTAGGTTGTTGATGTAATTTATAGATTCTCGGTAGAAAGTTAGCATCCCTCACTCCAAATAGTTACCCTCTCTGATAGTTTTAGATGAATGTCAACTTTCAAATGAATCATGTCTTCAAGAAAATTCTAAAGATCTTTGACTGCTTGGCACTCATAGAAAAAGTTTGATATAGTCGATGGTATCCCGACATTAAGAACAGTTATTGCTTTCTTACTTTTCATTTTACATAGAATGTTTGCTGGGTATATATTGTGCAGAATCTTCCAGTATATAGCTCCTAATTTGTTCTTTGTGGCTTCCTTCGCTCTTGTCCATGCTGATTTATCTAAACTGTATCCCATTTGCACTGCCAGAAACAAAGACCCATGGGACCTCAGTTTCATGCTTTAAGAGAAGGATGTTCCTAATGATATTTGGTTTAGTGTTATACTGAGCCACAACACTTGCCTCTCTGTCCTCTCTCTGTCCTGTCTGTTAATTCATTGATCCAACGCTTGGGATAGAGTTAATAATAATATTGTATTTCAGTATTGCTTTGGCTTTGTTTCGACCTATGACTTTGTGTAATTCCTGTAATAATAGTAAGATGTTCTCTGATGATGAACTATATTTTTAAAACTGTTCAAGTTCTTGTTTCTGCTCATTTGAAAAAAATAGTGTTTTGTTTCTGTATATTATCAGGCATTATTAAACAGCATCCGATTCTGAAAATGCAGTTTTGTTACATCATCCCTTTTTTTTTTTATTAATTTGTTTTCTAAGAAGTTTTGATAATTTTTTTTTCAGATTTCGTTATCAATTCTACCTAGTCCATTAAGTTGACTTGTTTTTGCAAATTATATCAAAAACTGTATTTTTGTGTGCAGGTTTTTCAAGATGACATATGGATATTATACACCAAATGTGCTAGTCTGTAGTTTCATCTCATTTCCCCACCCATTGTAAGTTTAAACATTTCTGAAAAGTAATCATATTTGTCATGTTGAGACGTCCCTGGTCATATTCTGCTTTTAAGACTGTTCTTTTCACTTTTTCAAAAGCTTTCCTGTTGCTGTATTTTTTCTCCCAAAGGAATTTGAATAAGCAGGAATTTATTTTTGTTAGTACTGAATCTGGAAGAAAGATGGACTGTATTACACACACAATCTGACTAATCAAAAATGTTTATATAATAACCCCCTTTCCTTATATACTGAGATCTCGTTTACTCCACTGTTTAATTTTTTCATGTGATCTACTCTATGCAACCAGTTTTCCTCAAAGTTTATAGCCATTTTATCTGTTTCCAAGCAAATTCCTAATATGTTTATGCTATTTTGTACACTAATTGGGATTTTTTCTGTTTCATGCTGGTGGCCTACTTTTAGCACTTTGGTTTTGTTAAATTCAGCTTGAGATCTAGAAAGCCCTAAAAAATTTGATTATTTCTATGGATTTAACTATCTCATTTCTATTTCTTAAGGATCACGTTGTATCATCAGCCATTTATTTTGATCTTAAGATTGACTGCCTGATTTCCAGCTAGTGTTGGCAACTTAATGCCTTCTATTGTGCTACCCCTGACTTTAATTGCTATCAGTTCTACAGCAAGAATAAGTACCAAGGGGAGATAAACGACATCCCTGTCTAATGCCGCATGGCATGGTAAATGGTTCAGAAAGAAATCCTCAAAAGTTATACTGCTTGAGCTATTATGGTTTAATATATAAATCCATTTTTTTTTAAAAGTCTGCTCCAAAGCCGACAATGTCAAATACTTTCAACATATATGATTTTGAAATCGAATCAAAGGCTTTATAATGGTCGACAGCCAGTAAATAAAATGCTTTGTTCTTTTATTCGAGTCATTGATTACATCATCTATTTTGATCATTCCAATGTGTCATCCATTAATGTATCCTACCTGACTCCCACTCACTACGTTGAGTACTATGTGACCTAGCCTCTCTGATAATACTTTTGCTAGAAGTTGGTAGTCAGAATCTCTGAGTCCCCCCCCCCCCTCTCACCCTCCCTCCCTCCTCCCACCCCCACCTCTCTCTCTCTCTCTGTGTTATTGCCATGTTTATGTTGATACCAGAACTGAGGTGGGAATAAAACAGGTTTTCCTTTGCTCTTCACCTATCTGTGCGAGCTCTTTTCCGCTCTATGCCACTTCTAACGATAAGGCCCGAACACAATGTTAAGGACACCGGCTTGTACTATATAAGGATTACTGTCAGACCCAAACTTCGAAAATTTCTTGTTTACCACTGAGGTTAAGGCCTCAGCCACTGGTTGTGAGTTACATAATCTAACAGCTGCAAAGAGGTACATTCTTACTGATAACATGCTCTTTGATTACTTATTCTTTTGGTTATAGGTTTTGGTTTAAAACTTTGTTTTGTTTTTGGTTTGGTTTGTTTTTTTATGTTTTTTTTTTCGTTTCTCAGCTAGAACTTGGGCGTTCATTAGTAGTGATATTTTGAGTATGCAAATGTTTTTGCTCATCATAAAGGTAGCCATACTCTCCTGTCATAGATGATGTCTAAACAGGACACCAGAGTGCATGTGATTTTTTCCTGATATTGTTATCCATTCGTACCAGGTACAAAATAGAATACTTTTCCAAAAAGACAGTGAGTTTTAAACGT
>CM054135.1:21416184-21469494 GCA_028751875.1 Rapana venosa
ATAAAAACAACGTGAAAGGAGGGGATTTTTTTTTTTTAATTGGTAGACCTGATAGCTGGATTTGTGTGGTTCTCCTCTCTCTCTCTCTTCTTCTTCCTCTCCTCTCTCTCTCTCTTCTATATATATATATATATATATATATATATATATATATTATATATATATATATATATATATATTATATAGATATATATTACATATATATATATCTCCTCCCCTTCCTTCCTCGATGTGCTTGTTGTTTGTATTTTGTATGTGAGAAGTTTATAACACAATCAGTTATAAATCCATCAATATAACTTTGTTCACAGGTGATTTATATTTTATGTGGGACCTGGGAAGCAGTTAGGTGGAACTGGGGTTTTTTTGTTTGTTTGTTTTTATATTTTATTTTTATTTTATTTATTTTGTTTATTTTTTTTCGCTGTGTTTGGTTTTGATTTTTGGCTCTTACGACAGTTTATATTTGAAGTCATGACGTTGAATATGCTTTATAAACAAGAGTATACAGTTCATGAGTGCACTCCCCCCAGGGGTATTATTATGCAAAGTTTACCAAACTTATTGTGATTTTTTTTTTTCATGTTTCACTTTTCCTCTTCAATTATTTTTTTGGCACCTCAATGTGGTATTGTGGCCAAAGGGCGATGTTCATTTAAAACCATTTCAGAGTTCAGAGTTTCAGAGGTTTTCCTCTCTCCTCCTTCCTCATGCCTTTCTTTTGGTCCATTCAATAGTTTTTTATCGTGGATGTGTTTTTTATTGCAGTTAGAGATGAGATTATTAGTACTATTTATAAGCGATATTGTTTTTAGTTTGATAGTCCAGTTTGAATTATGGGCTTTGATTTTTGTATCCTATTGGGGTTTCTTTATTTGATAATTGTTTTTATTATTATTTTTCTTTTTGATTGATGTGTTTTTTCCCTTTCCCCCTTTGATACTTCACCACCCCCATCCTTTCCAATGCTTTCGGTTATCATCGTGTGTTGTTCATGGTGTTGGTGATTTATTTGCTATATTGTTGGTTCTATGGGGGGGGGTGATGGGTGATTGTTATTTTGTATCTCTAATATAATAATCATTATTCATTGTTTCTTACTTGACTTATTTGCTTGTTTTGATAAGTTATTGTGTGTATTTATTATTTTTTTAGCTATTTTGAAGAGGTATGAGCGCATAATATTAGCACATCGTTTGTGGGTGGCGGAGTTGGAGAGGCGGGAGGTCATTGAAGGCAATATTGTCAGTAATGAAGCAATGAAGCCTAGTATTTTCTAACGTTTTGTCCTGTACCTTTTTATTTATCTAAGTATAAACGTTTGGGAAAGAATGGTTTAATACAGTAGGTTAAGTAATTTGTTTTGTCCTGGACGTTTTATGATTTTCTTTTTTTAAATTCTTAAAAATTCTTTATTCAAGTGTGTTGTGTACGTGAGGCCGGCACGCGCGCCCAGGTGTGTATGAGCACGTGTGTCGCTGTGTTTATGTATTGTGGTAATTTGTATTTTTCAATGTATTATTCTTAGCGATTTTCTCTTTTTACTGTATGGTTAAATTTTTAAATGGGTGTAGAAGGATCTGCAAATATGGAGTATTTCAGGTATAATCATTTAATGAATGTATTCTTAGAATAAGATGCTTGTTGAAAAAAAGCAAAAATGGCATTGATTATTCAAGTACCTTACTGGGAATAAAGGTCTGACTTGACTTGAATTGACTTGATTTCTTACTGAGGGAAACAAGGAAATGGACACAGGTTGACCAGTTAAACCAACACCAATCAACAGATAATAAAGCTCCAAGGTCTTTTTAAAACTCTTTTGTTTGTCAATTTCTGTGACCGAAGTGGGAACAGCTTACTCATGCAGTTTTTAGGGTCCCTTGTGGGAGTCTAAATTTTTCTTTGTATTTTTTATCACTCCATTGTTGCTGGAAATTGCCCATTGACTATAACACTTTATTAGTCTATACTTCTACAAACTACACTACACACGGGGAGACTGGGATGATGAAAAAAAGCACATTGAGTGCTTATTCATTTTCTTTCGGAACTAAAATAGAATTTTATAAGAGCTGAAATTATATAAATAAATATCACTGGACGTAAGCGCTGTGTACTTCGCTCTTATGGAAATTTCCCAGTTTGAGTTCATGGGACATCTTCTCCTTTTCGTTATATATAGTGCCTTCTATGAATGGTGGCTCGCACCTTCCATTAGGGCATCTCATTTTCTTGCACTCTTTGCTCTTCCCCATCTTCTGGAATACCAAAAAGTCAGGATTGTTTCATAATCCATCTCATGGATTATTGTTTTACTCTGGGGATTTCACCATGCTGGACTTTCTATTCTGTTTGACAAAGATTCTCAAAAAAGATGGATTGATGGTATTATGCAATTTGCCAATCATCTGTCTACTTGACGCAAACATCCAAGCTTGTACATTCTCTTTTTTCCATTCTTTTCAACTGAGACAACTGTAATTCCCTTTTGACTGGTTACCCAGCCATCATTATTCACTCTCTTAAATCGTGTTACAATCTTAGCAGTTGGACATTTCCTTTGAAAGAACAACTATGAGCGCATTACTCTCTCATGAAAGCTCTCACTGTTGGCTACTGCACAAAGAATTGAAGTGCAAGTGCATACCCTCTTTTAAGTATTCTGCACCTTCCTATTATTAGTATGTAACGGTCTTCACCTATACAACTTCTCGTTTCCTTATCTTTCCTTGTTGTAGATACCATGCGCTTACAAATTCCCAGGAATCCAGAGTGTCAGCATCTTTTCATTCACTATTTCTGTCCAGTTATTCTGCAATGGCACCTACGTTTCCCTTGTCAGCAGCCAAAATTCTTCATTTGGCGCTTTTCAAAATCCAACCTAAAGAATCTCACTTATCTGCTACCTAGGATCTTCCTCCAGAATTACACCTCACACTTGTCCCTACTTTCAATCAGTCTTTTCTATCTATATTACCTTGTTGTGTGTATGCGTGCGTGCGTGCGTGCGTGCGTGCGTGCGTGCGTGCGTGTGTTGTGTGTGTGTGTGTTGTGTGTTTTTGTGTAAATGTAATAAATTATTAATCATATTTATGAACAATGTCACGGGCGTGAATGATTTGACTGCAGGCGCTTTGATTTGTTTCCTTTAAAAATTTCAGTGCTGTAAAAGATTCCATACATTATCATTATTAAAAATGCTCAAAAACCTCCAACCACTTTTACCAGTTTCTCTAGTTTTTTTGTGTAACATCTGCAATCTCCTCTATCTTATCCTCTAGGATTCGGTCTTGCTCCAAAACACAAACAGTACGTTACTCCTATGAACTCATGGTTCCAGACCTGGTTCTGGCCCTGGGCTGAAACCCGGTATCTTCTGTTTGTTGATCTGAATAGCGACACAAATCCTAGCTGAAGTAAAGTCACTGATAGGACTCAGCCTTTTTATAAAAGCTGTGAAAACTACAAACAAGGAATATTGTGAAACGAAATGACCTGATAAAATGATGATACTTGATGGGCAGCAAAAGCACGTGTCTCTACTCAGGCTTCATGCAAGCATCACTGGCTACATGACCCTCGTGGTATCTCACATGATTCTGAATGAATCATGGCTAGATGATGAAAAATAATTATAGGCCTACAATTCAGGACTGTAAAACTTGACCAGGCATAGTAATGGCATGCATGTTGAGCACTTTGAATAGAGATTTGTTAATGTATTAAAGGGGTACCGGGAGGGGATATATCAGTGGTCGGAGCACTCCCTTTTCCCCCAGCCAAGTTAAGCAGCGTCAAGCATGACTAGCATTTTGAATGGGTGACTGTTTGCAGGCCTTGGTTTCAGTACAGTCCCCCAGTTTATCCAGCTGTAAAGGGGTACCCCCCTTTTTTAGGGTCAGGGGAGGTGAAGCAGCGAGAGAGAGGAGATGGGCACTATCCTCAATGGGCACCCCTACGTAAGTGAGGTCTCTGATGCCTTGCTCCTCAAATGCCCTAATAGGTTATGGGACACCTTTACCTTTTTATATTAAAGGGGTGCATATAATTTTTGTCTGCCATAAAAAAAAAATAACTTGGGGAATTTTTTACCAATTAAAAAGTGAAGCAGGGAAAACAACGGATTCAAAGATTGTTTGCTTACTAGATTCAGAGTTTACATATGAAATAAGGGGACACACACACACAGACCCCCTCCACACACAAAACCACACAGATACACAACAGACACACGCACAAAACACACACATACACACACACACACACATACAAAACAACACACACACACAACACACACACACACACACACACACACACACACACGCGCGCGCGGCCTAAGGGTTCGGAATATCAGAAAACAGATCATTCACACAAAAACGAGACAACCCGTTTCACGTTTGACCTTTAAACAGAAAACCTTGTACACCTTTCCTTCTACAAGATGAGGTTTCGGGGAAAGGGGAGATAATCAGCCCAGGGAAGACATTACAGTTCAGGTTTTTGGGACTTGCTGAAAAGTCATCCAGTTGGCTTTGATCAGCTCTCCTTTCTCAGTTGTATCTGTCAGCTTTTGGGACGCTGCACACATGAGAGTTGCATTTGAATTCAGCGATAGAGCTGACCGACGTTATCATCAGTCCCTATAACAAATTTTGAAATCACACAAACAGACATGCATCTGCACACACCCATATACTCAGGCATATAGATGCATAGACACAGATCACTCGCAAGCGCACACATATGCACACACAATCTGGAAAAAAAATACTTGAATTGACTTGACACACACAAACACACACACACACACATATACTCACTCACATGTGTGCGTGAACACATGGCAACAGGATGCAATAATGCAGATGAGTGATCATTCAGTATCCTCGAAATAAACAAAATCAAAGAACATAAAAAAGCTAAAGAGTCAAACACCTACAGGCCAGCACCCAAGTCCATACACACACCTGAATGCACCTGTGTGTGCCAGCAAAGACACACACACACATGGCCCCACCACACGCAAAAACTTTCAAGATAGCTACTTACAGCTGGAAGAATCGTGCATTATTTGGGGTGAACAATACACAGTTGATGGTACCCGGACACGCTTTGGGAACAGCCATGACATTGACGTGGCAGAGGCCAGCGCGTTGTATCTTCTTCCAGCCACTTTCACAGCTTTCATGATGGGGGACAAGACATAGGCAGCCATTTCCTCTGTATAGTGTTCTGGCCTTCCCAAGACCAGAGAACATGTCCCCACACACCCCAAAATATAGATAAAGCAACACAGATCTAACAGAAGCAGGAAATCCCAACGCATTTAAACAAATATCATCCAATTAGTCATCGAAAGATGCTGCATGGTTTAAACAAATTGGGATGGGGAGAGGGGGGAGGGGGGGTGGGGCAGCTAGCCTTGTGGTTAGAGCAATGCAATTGGCTGTTTGGGGAGCCCATGATTGAGCCACCCCTAGGGCACACATTCAAAAGAAATGTTTACCTTTGGCTTCCCCTGGGAAAATCCTTTGGGTGAGACTACAGACAGAGGTACTTTCCAAACATATGCAGAACATCTTGCACACACGTTAAAACTCACTCTGTCTTTTTTGGAAAAATATTCATTTTGTACCTGGTACGAATGGATAACAATATCAGGAAAAAATCACATGCACTCTGGTGTCCTGTTTAGACATCATCTATGACAGGAGAGTATGGCTACACTTTATGATGAGCAAAAACATTTGCATACTCAAAATATCACTACTAATGAACGCCCAAGTTCTAGCTGAAGAAACGAAAAAAAAACATAAAAAAACAAACCAAACCAAAAACAAAACAAAGTTTTAAACCAAAACCTATAACCAAAAGAATAAGTAATCAAAGAGCTGTTATCAGTAAGAATGTACCTCTTTGCAGCTGTTAGATTATTAACTCACAAACCAGTGGCTGAGGCCTTAACCTCAGTGGGAAACAAGAAAATTTTCGAAGTTTGGGTCTGACAGTTTTCCTTATATAGTACAAGCCGGTGTCCTTAACATTGGTTCGGGCCTTATCGTTAGAAGTGGCATAGAGCGGAAAAAGAGCTCGCACAGATAGGTGAAGAGCAAAGGAAAACCTGTTTTATTCCCACCTCAGTTCTGGTTTCCAACATAAACATGGCAATAACACAGAGAGAGGAGAGGGGGTGGGGGTGGGAGGGGGGAGGGAGGGTGAAAAGGGGGGGGGGAGACCAGAGATTCTGACTACCAACTTCTAGCAAAAGTATTATCAAGAGGCTAGGTCACATAGTACTCACGTAGTGGGGGGGAGTCAGGTAGGAAAACATTAATGGATGAACATTGGAATGATCAAAATAGATGATGTAATCAATGCCCCGAATAAAAGAACAAAACATTTTATTTACTGGTGTCGACCTTATAAAGCCTTTTGATTCGATTTCAAAAAACATATATGTTGAAAGTATTGACATTGTCGGCTTTGGGCAGACTTTAAAAAAAATGGATTTATATATTAAACCATAATAGCTCAAGCAGTATAACTTTTTAGGTTTTTTTTCTGAACCATTTACCATGCCATGCGGCATTAGACAGGGATGTCGTTTTATCTCCCTTGGTACTTATTCTTGCTGTAGAACTGATAGCAATTAAAGTCAGGGGTAGCACAATAGAAGGCATTAAGTTGCCAACAAATAGCTGGAAATCAGGCAGTCAATCTTAAGATCAAAATAAAAGGCTGATAATACAAACGTGATCCTTAAGAAATAGAAAAGAGATAGTTAAATCCATAGAAATAATCAAATTTTTTAGGGCTTTCTAGATCTCAAGCTGAATTTAACAAAACCAAAGTGCTAAAAGTAGGCCACCAGCATGAAACAGAAAAAAACCCAATTAGTGTACAAAATAGCATAAAAATAAAAGGAATTTGCTTGGAAACAGATAAAATGGCTATAAACTTTGAGGAAACTGGTTGCCCTAGAGTAGATCACATGAAAAAATTAAACAGTGGAGTAAACCCAGATCTCAAGTATATAAGGAAAGGGGGTTATTATATAAACATTTTTGATTAGTCAGATTGTGTGTGTAATACAGTCCATCTTTTTCCAGATTCAGTACTAACAAAATAAATTCCTGCTTATTCAAATTCCTTTGGGAGAAAAAATACAGCAACAGGAAAGCTTTTAAAAAAAAGTGAAAAGAACAGTCTTAAAAGCAGAATATGACCAGGGACGTCTCACATGACATAATATGATTACTTTTCAGAAATGTTTAAAACTTACAAGGGGTGGGGAAATGAGATGAAACTACAGACTGCACATTTGGTGTATAATATCCATATGTCATCTTGAAAAACCTGCAAAAACAAAAATACAGTTTTTGATATAATTTGCAAAACAAGTCAACTTAATGGACTAGGTAGAATTGATAACGAAATCTGAAAAAAATTATCAAAACCTTCTTAAAAAAACAAATTAAAAAAAAAAAAAAAAGGGATGTGTAACAAAAACCTGCTTTTCAGAATCGGATGCTGTTTAATAATGCCCTGATAATATACAGAAACAAAACACTATTTTTTTCAAAATGAGCAGAAACAAGAACTTGAACAGTTTTAAAAATATAGTTCATCATCAAGAGAACATCTTCTATTATTACAGGAATTACACAAAGTCATAGGTCAAAAACAAAGCCAAAGCAATACTGAAATACAATATTATTATTAACTCTACCCCCAAGCGTTGGATCCAATGAATTAACAGACAGGACAGAGAAAAGGACAGAGAGGCAAGTGTTGTGGCTCAGTATAACACTAAACCAAATATTCATAGGAACATCCTTCTCTTAAAGCATGAAACTGAGGTCCATGGGTCTTTGTTTCTGGCAGTGACAAAATGGGATACAGTTTAGATAATCAGCATGGACAAGAGCGAAGGAAGCCACAAAAGAACAAAAATTTGGAGCTATATACTGGAAGATTCTGCACAATATATACCCAGCAAACATTCTATGTAAAATGAAAGTAAAAGAAAGCAATAACTGTTCTTAATGTCGGGATACCATCGGGCTATATCAAACTTTTTCTATGAGTGCCAAGCAGTCAAAGATCTTTAGAATTTTCTTGAAGACATGATTCATTTGAAAGTTGACATTCATCTAAAACTATCAGAGAGGGTAAACTATTTTGGGGTGAGGGATGCTAACTTTCTACCGAGAATCTAAATACATCAACAACCTAATTTGATCCCAAAAATGTGCTTTAGTATCTTTAAAACAAACTGAATCTATTTGCCTCTTAGATTATTTTTTTATTGAGAAATTGAAATGGAAAGAGGTAGGTTGTAAAAGAGCCACCTTATTTGTAGTACACTACAGTAACATGCACAGGATGCATGGAAAGGGCAAACAAATTACTGAAAGGGATTCAGCACAATGGAACCCAGATAGGGAAAAAATGGAGATGTAGAGTCGGAAAAAGAAAAAGAAAAACTAGTGCCTCAGAGAACTACGGAAGGGTCATGACAAATTATTGTGATGAGTGTGAAAATGGTATAAGAATGGAAAGCTAACATTAAACCACACATACACTAGAGCAAAATCTTAACCCAGACAGATGTAATTCATTCCTCCACATGTTTAGAACGGGACACAACAGCACACATAAAACAACTATAAACCCCGGCTAAAATTCACTGCAGCTGAAAATAAATAGAGCAAGGCAGCAGTTCACATGGGGCAGTTATTGCTTCAGACAGTAGGTAACATAAGGGAGGAAGGCTGATTTATGTTAAAAAAAATAATATAAAAAGGCATCTTTCCATGAAAGAAAACGACCCCCCCAAAGTTGGGGTTTTATTGTTGTTGTTTGTTTTTTCTGTTTGTTTGATTTTGTTGTTGTTTTTTGTTTTTTCGAAGGTGGCCAGTGAGGAGAGGTATGTAAAGCACTGAGAAAAACCCTCAAAAGATGGTGCTCATGACCTGCATGCAACTGAGGCAACAAAAGAACATAAGTAGTCAAACAAACAGACAGCAACACAGAATTACAGAGGCAAACATAACTAGACAGACAAACAGACAGCCTTAAAGAATTAGAGACAAAACCAACTAGTCAGTCAATTATGACAGAGACAAACATGAAAACAATGTCCAATCAATTGGCAGGAATGAGGGGGGTGGAGCACTAGGTAAGAAGACAGGCTCTTTCGAGTTTGCGCTTTTCTGATTAGATGGAATTAATAGAATTGTCACCACAAAAATGGCACAGGATATCTAGAATGACAAACAAGTGACTCATGGTCGGCCAGAAATGTCGTCCTTTTATGCTTGGGCAATCTGTGGGTTATCCATTAAAAGTGGGATTGCTTCTGTTATATTTGTGTCGTTTTTATTATCCTGTCCTAGAGTAACCTGTATTAACGGAACAAATTCCATTCCACTTCATCATTCTTCTACCTTACGAAATGTCGTTACACGCTAAATTATTGTTAATTGTTTTTTTTAAGTCAGCTCAGGCTTAAAAAAAAAGAAAAATCTACCACTTTTGTGTGTGCATTTATACAACATATTGGTATGTCTGGAGAGAAAGAAGTAGGCCTAATGCAGAAGTAAAAATTGTCAGCATCATGAATGGAAAGCTGCGATGCCTAATGGGAAAACTACTTCAAAAACATAGACGCGAAAATACACAAGATGATGCCCTTGGTTGAGGGAGAAAGGTCATATTTCATCCTCTTATCTTGATTACTCAGTTGACAGGTAGAAATGAGGTGGACTGTCTGTGTAATGTTATGGAGACTGTTAGTCTGTTTCCTTTATTAGGTTTTATAGTCATCATCATCATCATCATCATCATCATCATCAATGCCTTTGTGCCTTATTGGCACGTAGGGCAGCAACAAATGTTCTCCACTCCTGTCTGTCCTGGGCCAGCTTCCGGAGGGTTCCCCAGGTATGTTGGAAGGTCTTCAGCTCTGTTTCGACAGTCCGATGCCAAGTGTTCTTGGGTCGTCCTCGTTTGCGTTTTCCCTCTGGTGTCCAGTGGAGGGCTGTTCGGGTGATGTTTCCCTGTTCCCGACGGTAGATATGCCCTATCCATCCCCATCACTTATGCATGATGATGTTGTCCATGCTTTCTTGGTTGCAACGGGCAAAAAGTTCTTGGTTGGGGATGGTCTCAGGCCAGAAGATGCGCAAGATTCTTCTGAGATTCTTCGTGTGGAATGTGGATAGTTTGTCAAGGTCACTCTTAGTCATCCTCCAGCACTCTGAGCCGTACAAAAGGGTGGAAAGTACACAGCTCTGGTATAGACTTAGTTTGGTTCTGGTGCTGTACTGGGACGATTTCCACACATTGTTTAGATTTCTATAAGCATTTCTTGCTTTGCTAATCCGGTTCTTGATGTCGCTGCCTGCTCCGCCGTCATGCCCAACAGTGCTCCAGAGGTACGTGAACTCTTCAGTTGTTGGTAAATCACTGTGACTGGTGAGGGGTTCTGAACGTTCAGTGTCATCACCTCTGTCTTCTTCTGACTGATTTTCAGGCCTACTTGCTGTGCGAAAGTGCTGAGACGGGATGTCTTCTCTTGAATGTGATGGTGGGTATGTGAGAGCAGTGCCAGATCGTCGGCAAAATCTAGGTCTTCAAGCGTTGAGAAGGGGGTCCATCTGATGCCCCGTGACTGGTCAGCTGCTGTTTGTCTCATCACCCAATCAATTGTTAGGTTGAAGAGTAGTGCTGACATGGGGCAGGCAGCCTTGTCTGACGCCGGTTTGTACACTGAAACTGGTTTTGCTGTTTCCTACTCTGCACGTGAAGTTGTTGTAGAAGCTCTTAATGACTTGGATAATCTTCTGTGGAATTCCATATGCTCGGAGTATGCGCCATACACTTTCTCGATGAATGCTGTCAAAGGCTTTTTTAAAATCTACAAAGTTGATATACAGCTGTCTCTGCCATTCCGTGCACTGTTCGATGATGTTGCACAGGGTAAAGATCTGGTCTATGCATCTTCTTCCTGGTCGAAAACCTGCCTGTTACTTTCTGAGTTGTTGGTCCACTGCCTCTGAGATTCGTCCGATGATGATCTTTGCCAGAATCTTGCTGGGAACAGATAGCAGAGTGATTCCTCTCCAGTTGTTACAATTGTTCAGGGCTCCTTTCTTTGGGATCTTCACGATGACTCCTTCTGTCCAATCTGCTGGTAGCTGTTTCTGCTCCCATATAGCTGCAAAGAGTGGCTGTAGAACTTTAGATGCAAACTCTGTATCTGCCTTGAAAAGTTCTGCATTGAGGTTGTCCTGGCCAGGGGCTTTTCCATTCTTGAGAGAGCTGATTGCTGCTATAATCTCTTCCTTCTTTGGTGGTGTGCTGTTCACATTGAGATCAGCATCAGGATCTTGTACATCTGCCTCTTCAGTTGGTGGTGGTCTGTTGAGAACTTCGCTGAAATGTTCTGCCCATCTTGCATCTTGTTCTGCTTCTGTGGTAAGTATTTGGCCTTATTTATCTAGGATTGGTGTTTCGGTATTGCTCCGGTACTTGCCACTGACTGTCTTAGTAATCTTATACACCTGCCCTTGCTCTCCCTTTGCGGCAGCCTCCTCTGCTTGTCTTGCAATATCATCCATGTAGGTACGCTTGTCTGTTCTTGTCATTCTCTTCACAGTTTGGTTTGTTTCTCTGTACTGTTGTTTGTACCTCTCTCTTATCCGCTCTGACTTTGTCTCTAAGATTTTCTTCTTTCAGTTCTCTCCTGTTCTCAATGGCTTGCCCAGGTGTCTGCTGTAATCCACCTTTTTCTCTTCCTCTGTCTCTGTCCTAAGCACGTTTCACTGGCTTGTGTGTAGGCTTGTTTCCACATTGTGTTTATATTAGTCGTGTCCGGAAGTGTGTAGTTTTCAGTATCCACCAGTGCTTGGAACTTGTTTTTGAGCTGGAGAGTGAAAGCATTCTTTACTTTGGTGTTGTGCAGCTTTTCCACATCAAAATGTTGTTGTCTTGGTTTCCCAGATCCATTTTTTCTCAGCTTCACTTTAAGGGTTGCAGTGACAAGGTGGTTATCACTGCCAACATCGGCTCCTCTCCTTACTTTTACATCTAGGAGCGATCTCCTCCATGTCCCATTAATCATCAGGTGGTCGATCTGGTTTTTGTCTCTTCCATTGGGGGAACACCAGGTAAGCTTGTGGATCTCAGGGTGTGCAAATAATGTCCCTCCAATGGCCAGGTTGTTTGTCCTGCAGAATTCCACCAATCTTTCTCCGTTGTCATTTATGCTGCCACATCCTTCTTTTCCCATGGAGGTTTTTATAGTACACACAGAAAAAAAGAAGAAAAAATCTGTGCTCAGGCCATGCCAGACTATTCAATATCTTGGTGTCATTCTTGAATCAAAGAATATGCTTGTTGTTCTAACAGAAGATTGCAAAGAAAAATTAAAACCAGGTAGCTTACAGCTGCTAAAGAAGGAGCAAGTACCTATTGGGTAGTTTCTAAGGTAGTAGTAATGATTGTAGCTAGCTTTACAACTATAGATATGGACCATTGTGCTACCATCTCCTAGAAAATGACCTTATGACCCTATCTCCAGGCAAACGTTTCCTCGTATGGGGGCGAAAACATTACTTTATGGTATATGTGGAAGAACCCTGAAATTCTGCCCTATTGAGCTTGCCAGTGTCGCTCAACACCTGTTCCAGTCCTCACTGCATACTTGTCAGATTCCAGTTTTTTGGAAAACTCCCAATCCTTCTCGGCCTAACAATTTTAGACCTGTAGTTCTCACATCTCTTAAGATGAAAACGCTAGAAAAGATCATAAAATCTCTCATTCTTTCTGCTACAGAGAAAGATCTTGACCCACGACAATTTGCGTACAGGTCTTGAAGGGGTGTCAAAGATGCGAAAGTATTCATTTTGGACAAGTTGTATAGCCACTTGGAAATACATGACTCTCATGCCAGAATATTGTTCGATGACTTTAGTTCAGCTTTCAATACAATGCAGCCTCACGTTCTGGTGAACAAAATAATTTCAAAATTTGACGTAGACAATCACCTTGTTGTTGGCTGATTGAATTTTTAATCAGTAGACCACAGCATATTTTTGCCAAAAAAATATCTTCTTTGATTAGATTTACCTGCACTGGTTCTCCACAGGGTTGTGTCCTCTCATCACTTCTGTACATTCTAACACAGGTGAATGCAGAAGCAACTATGGAAAATCCTTTCTGGTAAAGTTCGCAGACCACAGTGCTTTGTTATTTCTCTTATCTGGATCAGTCTTAGAACACGGTGCAGCCCTCACCGAGTTTGTACACTGGTATGGTGAGACCTGTCTAGAGCTAAAATGTTTCTAAAACTAAAGATATGCCTATCGACTTCAGAATATCAGGGCATACTCCTAAGAATATTATTACCCATTATCATGAAGTTGAAAACGTTTCGAACTATAAGTATCTGGGAACTGTTTTTTACCACAAATTAAACTGGAACGTTAACACTGACGCTTTTGTCAAAAAGGGACAACAGCGTGTGTATTTTCTGAGGAAACTAAACTCATTTTTTGTAGACAAAAAGATTCTTTCCTTGTTTTACAAGTCTTACATATAGAGTGTTCTAAGTTTGCTTTCATTTTTTGGTACAATAATCTTAGTGTTAAAAAAAAGTATGGCCTGCAGAGAATTGTAAGAATCTGCTCAAAAATAGTTGGAGAAGAACAAAGAGATCTCATGTCATTCTGCAATCAGCAGCTGTGCGCAAATTGACTACGATTTTGGCTGATCCCTCCCATGCTTTCGTTCCAGAATTTCAGTTGTTGCCTTTGGAACACCGTTTTCAGTGCCCCATCAGCAAAACAAACAGAAAAAGAAAGTTTGTGCCAGTAACATTCGATTTCTGAATTCACAATGATGTTGACTGCCTAGTTTTTACATTACTCTGAATTACTTGCCTGATTGTCGTTGTCATGAGTGTGATCAATACATAATTATGTGTGTGTGACATTGTCATGAGTGTAATCAATAGATAATAATGTGTGTGTGAAATAAGTCTGTCTTGTAGTCAATGGTCTTTAAAACATTGAATTCATACATTGGTGTATGTGTGTAGATGTGGGTGTGTTCGCACACGCACGCACGTGCGTGTGTACGTGTTGCGTATATGCGTGCGTAAATAATAAGTTTTTATGTCTTCTAGTCAATGGGTTTTTCATATATAACACTGTGTTCACAATTGGTGTATGTGTGCGTGCCTGTGTATGTATGTGTGTGTGTGCGTGCGCGCGCGCGTGTGTGTATGTGCGCACGCACGTGTGTGTGTTTGTGTGTGTGCTCGTGACATTTTTACTTGAAGTCATTTTGGAATGTTTTAACCAATATAAAATGTAGCGTTTTTGTGTCCTTTGAGATTTTGATGCGTATCAATCTGCCTGTCAGTATGGTAATTGCCCTTCATAGGATGATTAAAGTGTTTTTGACTTGCCTTGAAATGGTGAGCATAGATACCTCAAAATATGGAAGCTACAGTACATAATTATGCTGCCAGTACCAGTGCAGCTACCGTTCATGGTGCATCTCTTGCGTCAATCATGAAGGCGGCAGGCTGGGGTAGTCAGAAAACTTTTTGTAAATATTATAAGAAATCTGTTACTCCAAACTTTGAACAGTTGGTTTTGGACACCTACCTTACAAAACAGTTATGTGTCATAATTATCTGAATTGGCTTTTGTTATACACATTGAGTCTTCACTGACCAATGCTTCAATAGTTCAGTACAGACCTTCTTTTCATTGGATGAGGTTTGTTGGATGTGTTTTGAAAATTGTTGTAATTGTATGCTGACTAGGTTGCTTAAGTCTTGCAAGATTCTGTGTTACGAGAAATAATGGGAAATAATTTTATCATGATAGTTAAACAAGATTTACGCTAGAAGGTGGAGCAAAGAGAAATTACACGCCTTCCTCATTGATTTTTTTTCATTTCATATTTTTTATAGCCCTACTGACCACTAAAGCCATATCAAGGCTGTCATCTCAATCAGTTTCAATCCTCCAGTAACTTTCACTTCAAATTCAAAACCAAAACGTCCTAAAACCTTCAAATATCTAACACTGTCTGACTGAAATAAACAACATTAAATGACATAATACCTAAATCATTTCATTCCTTAAGGCTAATAAACCAGGCTGTGCTGAGGACACCAGCCATCCCACTTAATTTATCATCCCCATATTACAAAATAGTGCAAACAATTATAACAAACATTTTAAAGTGCAAAATATATACATAAAATGTTCCACATGGGCAATTGACATTGCACAATGGACATTATGTGCCCATCCCAGTGTTAAAGTGTCACTGCCTGGCTGCTCGAACAAAAGAACACAGGCAAAATGTCATATAATGAAAACAGAAAATATTTTTGAACAATTTGCTTGACAAAAAGCAGGAGAATGGACCAGGAAGTCAGAAAAAAAGGCAAGAGAGATGATAGAAATGTAAGAGAAAGAAACAGCGAGAGAAACAAAGAAAAGTGGAAATGTTTTTCGCAGAACCCCAATGATTAAGACAATCCTGATGACCTACCCTCACTGTTATAAAATCTAGTGTACACATTATGCTAAATACTGACTCCCCTCCACCCAACCCAAACTCCGCTGCTACATCCTGCTATCTTCTCTCCAATAGATTCAAAATAATCTGAATTAAACGCCACCTTCCTATCCTAAGCCTAGCTTAACTATAAAATTAAGTGGTGTAATATGACATAATCAGGTTAAGTTTTGTTTTACATTTGAATAGCTTGCTGTTGCTGTTGTTTTTGTTGTTGCTGTTGTGGTTGTTTTTTGTTTTACTTGTGCATTCCCCAGCTTAGCACTCTGGGGGTCACCCAGAATGTACCCTCTGGCTCACTCATTCCACCTGGGTTGATGGGTACATGCCTGCCTTCTCTTCCCCTCCACTGCTCCTTGCAGTATGTCTTGGATAGCCCATCTGCTCTTGTCACATGCCTATACCATCTCAGCTTCCTTTTCTTGACAGTGGTCAGCAGGTCTTCATAGTGTTGGGTGTTGGTTTGTTGGACTTCTTTGTTGGTGATGTGGTCCATGTATGAAATACCAAAGAGTCTTCTGAGGCATCTCATCTCCAAAGCCTTGATCCTCCTTTGTAGATCTGCATTCAATGTCTAGGATTCGCATTCATATAGATATATAAAGATGACCAGTGCATGCAGTAACTTGACCTTGGTTGTGAGAGACATTTTCAGTCTTTTCAGATGGTTTTGAGCTTCACCATTGTGCTACTGCTTGTGCAGCTCTTGCAAGGATTTCCGTCTTTGAACTATGATCATTAAAATAGCTCCAAGGTACTTGAAGTGATCTACAACCTCAAGTTCCTTTCCACTGACTGTGATATTGGTAGTAATTGGCTGGGCACTGTTTTTCATGAGTTTTGTCTTCTCAGCATTGATCTCTATGCTGCATCTGGATGGTGTTTTGCTCAGGTGGTACACTACTTGCCTAGTTCCTGTTTATTTCCTGCCAGTTTGTCTAAGTCAACAGCAAACCTGAGGTTGGTGATTGTCTGCCCTCCAATACTGACTGTGCCAGTATGATCTTCTAAGGCATCTTTGTCATTTTGTGCTTAAGGAAGACATTAAACAGTTTTTGCCATAGAAGACAGACTTGACGGACTCCCACTAAGGTATGGATTCATTCCCCAACCATGCCTTGGACAAGCACTGTGCTGGTAGCTTTTTGCCTATAGCTCTTTGATAGTCTGGATGATCGTTTGTCCTATTTTATACTTCATTGTGGTCCACAATGCGTCACGCCATACACAAACACCTTTTTGAAATCTATGAAGACATGGTTGACTTTCTGTTGGTTCTGGCTGTAATTTTTACACAAAACTCTCAGGCTGAACTGATCGATTTTAGCAGCTGAAATGGACTGAGAAGTACTCACAGGGACGTGGATGTTTGATTTGAAGTCATTAGCGGAATAAAAAAAGTGGTCACTTGGAGTGCATTTTTAGGGCCAGACCCTAACGAAGCAGACCTGGCAGACACAGCCAAAATGGGTTCGGTCCCATTGACATGCCACACATGTCATCAGATAGATTTGGATGCGCCGATTCCAAAAATGGCATTGGCGATACTGTGCAAGGCTTGGTTCAGCTGCTACAGCCGTTTAAAGATGTGAGGGACGCCAGCTTTCAGGTCATTTTTTACTTGCTGATAGCTGGCAAACCGCTCGTTTTTAGTGGCTAAAATGGACTGAGCAGTATTCACAGGGATGTGGACGTTTAGTTTGAATTCATTATTTTTATTTTAAAAAAGTGGTCACTCCAGGTGCATTTTTGGGGCCAAACCCTAAGGCTGGACCTGGCAGACACGTGGAAAATGGGTCCGCCTGATTGACATGCCACCCATGTCCAGATAGATTTGGATGCACCAATTTCAAAAATGGCATTACCGATAGTGTGTGAGGACTACTTCAGCCGCTACAGCCATTTAAAGGTGTGACAGATGCCTGCTTTCAGGTCATTTTGTCCAGGCTGATAGCTGACAAACCGCTTGTTTTTAACAGGTAAAATGAACTGAGACATACTAGGATGTGGATGTTTGATTTGTAGTATTTACCTGCGTAAACAAAGCGGTCACTTAGAGTGCATTTTTTGGGCGGAACCCTAAGGACCTGGCAGACATGTCAAAAATCGTCTGGACCCGATCAACATGCCACAAATGTCATCAGATAGATTTGGATGCCCTGATTCTAAAATTGGCATTGCTGATAGCGTGGGAGGCTTTGTTCGGCTGCTACAGCCATATAAACGTGTGATGGACATCAGCTTTCAGGTTGTTGGTTTTTGGGGGTAATAGCTGGCAAACCGCTAGTTTATAGTGGCTGAAATACACTGAGTGCTACTCAGAGGATGTGGACATTTGGTTTGAAGTCATTAGTGGCATAAAACAAGCGGTCATTCAGGGTGCATTTTTGGGGCCAAACCCTAAGGCGGGGACCTGGCAGATACATCGAAAATGGCTCCGGGGCCCAATTGACATGCCACACATGTCATAAGATAGATTTTGATTCACCACTTCCAAAAATGGCATTGCCAATAGTGTGCAAGGCTTGGTTCGGACGCTACAGCCGTTTACAATTGTGACAGAAAACAGCTTTCAGTTCATTTTTTACAGGCTGATAGCTGGCAAACCACTCATTTTTAGCGGCTAAAATGGGCTAAGAACTACTCACAGGGACGTGGATGTTTGATTTGAAGTCATTAGTGGCATAAAAGAAACCGTCACTCAGTGTGCATTTTAGGGGCCGAACCCTAAGGCACGGACCTGGCAGACACCTCGAAAATGGGTCGGGCCGATTGACATGCCACACATGTCATCAGATAGATTTGGACACGCCAATTAAAAAAAATGGCATTGTCATAGCGTGCAAGGCTTGGCTTGGCCGCTACAGCTGTTTAAATGTGTGATGGACACTGGCTTTCAGGTCATTTTTTACAGGCAGATAGCTGGTAAACCGCACGCTTTTAAGTGCTGAAATGGACTGGGAACTACTCACAGAGACATGGACATTAGGTTTGAAGTCATTAGTGGAATTAAAAAAGCGGTCCTTCGGGGTGCATTTTTGGAGCCGAACCCTAAAGCTGGGACCTGGCAGACATGTCAAAAATGGGTCTCCGCCCGATTGACATGACACATGTCATCATATAGATTTGGACGTGCCGATTCCAAAAAAAGAAATACCGATATTGTGGAGGCTTGTGGAGGCTTGGTTCGGGGGCTACAGCCGTTTAAGGATATGACGAATGCTGGTTTTCAGGTCATTTTTAACAGGCAGATATCTGGCAAACCACTCGTTTTTAGGGGCTAAAATAGACTGAGAACTACTCACAGGGACGTGGACGTTTGGTTTAAAGTCATTAGTTGTTTAAAAGAAGCGGTCCATCAGGGTGCATTTTTGGGGCCGAACCCTCAGGCAGACACATCGAAAATGGGTCCGAGCCGATTGACATGCCACACATGTCATCAGATAGATTTGGACACGCTGTTTCAAAAAATGCCCCTGCCGATAGCGTTGGAGGTTGGGTTTGACCACTACAGCCGTTTAAAGGTGTGACGGACGCGGGCTTCAGGTCCTATTTTACAGGCAGATAGCTGGCAAAGCGCTCGTTTTTAGGGGATGAAGTAGAGTGAGAACTACTCACAAGGACATGGACGTTTGGTTTGAAGTCATTAGTGATATAAAAGAAGAGGTCACTGGGGGTGCATTTTTGGGGCCGAACACTAAGGCGCTGACCTGGCAGACACATCGAAAATGGGTCTGGGCGATTGACATGCTACACATGTCATCAGATAGATTCGGATGCGCTGATTCAAAAAATGGCATTGCCGATAGCGTGCAAGGCTTGGATCGGCTGCTACAGCCGTTTAAACGTGTGGCGGACGCCTGCTTTCAAGTCCTTTTTTACAGGCAGATAGCTGGCAAAGTGCTGGTTTATAGGGGATGAAGTAGAGTGAGAACTACTCACAAGGACGTGGACATTTGGTTTGAAGTCATTAGTGATATAAAAGAAGATGTCACTCGGGGTGCATTTTTGGGGCCGAACACTAAGGCGCGGACCTGAAAGACAGTGGAAAATCTGGCCGATTGACATGCCACACATGTCATCAGATAGATTTGGATGCCCTGATTCAAAAAATGGCATTGCCCATAGCGTGCGAGGATTCCTTCGGCCGCTACAGCCGTTTAAATGTGTGATGGACGCGGGCTTTCAAGTCCTTTTTTACAGGCAGATAGCTGGCAAAGTGCTCGTTTTAAGGGGCTGAAATAGAGGGGAAACCACTCACAAGGACGTGGACGTTTGGTTTGAAGTCATTAGTGATATAAAACAAGAGGTCACTCAGGGTGCATTTTTGGGGCCGACCTGGCAAACACAATGAAAATGGGTCCGGCCGATTGACATGCTACACATGTCATCAGATAGATTTGGATGCGCTGATCCGAAAAATGGCATTGCTGGTAGTGTGCAGGCTTGGTTCGGCTGCTACAGCCGTTTAAATGTGTGACAGACGCTGGCTTTCAGGTTCTTTTTTACAGGCAGATAGCTGGCAAAGCGCTCGTTTTAAGGGGCTGATAAAGAGGGAGAACCACTCACAAGGACGTGGACGTTTGGTTTGAAGTCATTAGTGATATAAAACAAGAGGTCACTCAGGGTGCATTTTTGGGGCCGAACCCTAATGCACGGACCTGGCAAACACGTCGAAAATGGGTCGGGCTGATTGACATGCCACACATGTCATCAGATAGATTTAGAGGGCGGATTCCAAATTTACATTGCCGATAGCCTGCTAGGCTTGGTTCGGCCACTACAACCGTTTAAAGGTGTGGGGAGGTCGGCTTTTAGGTCCTTTTTTACAGGCAGATATGCTGGCAAAGCGCTTGTTTTTAGGGGCTGAAATAGAGTGAGAACTACTCACAAGGACGTGGACGTTTGGTTTGAAGTCATTAGTGATATAAAAGAAGAGGTCACTCGGGATGCATTTTTTGGGCGGAACACTAAGGTACAGACACGTGGAAAATGGGTCGGGGCCTAATTGACATGCCACACATGTCATCAGATAGATTTGGATGCTCCGAATCAAAAATGGCTTTGCCGATAGCGTGCAAGGCTTGGTTCCGCCGCTACAGTCGTTTGAAAATGTGACAGACCCCTGCTTTCATGTCCTTTTTTACAGGCAGATAGCTGGCAAAGCGCTCGTTTTTAGGGGGGCTGAAATAGAGTGAGAACTACTCACAAGGACGTGGACGTTTGGTTTGAAGTCATTAGTGATATAAAAGAAGAGGTCACTCGGGTGCATTTTTGGTGCCGAACCCTAAAGTGCCACCTGGCAGACACGTGGAAAATGGGTCCTTCCCGATTGACATGCCACACATGTCATGAGATAGATTTTGACATGCCGATTCGAAGAAACCTTGTCACAGACTTTATCCTATGTGCTATGTTGTCAATGGATTGTATAATTAGTATATATCCACCCTCTTTTTCTTTCTTTTTCTTTTATTCTTTTATATTGAGGATAATACAATAAGCACTAATGTGCTTTTTTTTACATCCAGTCCCCGTGTGTATGCAGTTTTGTAAATTCTCTCATCTGTTCCCACCGGCACACAATGGCCTACTCTTATGAAAAGCAGAACAGGATTTAACGTGTGTGCAAGATGTTTCCCAAAGTCCAACCCCTCGTCCACGTGGTGGGAAACGGAAACAGGTCAAGCTGGCTAACGGGGCTCTGGTGAAGCTGTGACTGGCCTAGCAAGCCGACAGTGGATTTATCAACCGCTAAGAAAACTGAAAAGAGATACAAATGAACGATACTAAGGGAAAACGACCTCGCAATGGAAACGGACATCGAGATAGGAACAGTGACTACATTGGAACATGTAACATCTGCGGCCTAACAAACAAGACACCAGAAATTGTGGAATTCATGACCAAAAAGAAAGATCTCCATCATGGGCATTTCAGACACTAGGAAGAAAGGAGAAGGAACAAAAGAAATCCATTCAAACTTTGTTCTCATCTGGAGTGGAGTCAGGAAAGACCAGAGAGCAACGCATGGTGTGGGATTCATCCTACACCAAGACATAGCAAAGAATCTCATGAGTACAGAACACATATCAGAAAGACTGATTAAAATCGGTGTAAGAAAGTCCAACAAAATCGTCTATTATATCCAAGCATATGCACCGTGTAACGATTTGTACTCAGAAGAGGAGAAAGACTCATTCTATCAAGAGCTCTCCAACCTCATCAACAGCACCCCTGACAAAGAGGACCTGTATGTCATGGGTGATTTCAACAGAGTTGGTGAGAGAAGAAACCTGTGGACAAAACATCTTGAACCCCACAGTGACCACAGAACACCTTGCAATTACAACGGGAACCATGTGCCGGAACTGAATGCAGAGCATGATCTGATCATCACCAACACCTTTTTCCAACATGGAGCCTCCCAAATTTACACCTGGTACAAGTGGAACAACCTCAACATCCTTGTCTCAAATCGACTTTATACTTGCAAGATCTAGAACACGTTACGCCATCAAAAACTCAAAAGCCATCCCCAATGCCAACCTTGACACTAACCACAGGCCTGTCATTCTATCCTCCAGTACTCAGAAGAAGAAAATAACAACTGCTAGGAAGAACCAGCCTGAAAAGATTAACCTCCTCAAACTGGAAGAGAAAGAAGTGCAAGAACAGATTCATAGTGCTATCAAGGTGAAACTTGAATCCATTGATACAACACCTCTCAAGATGGAGCAAGTCTGGGACACCTTCAAGCCAGCTCTCTTGAACACCTTAAGGAAAGTTTGCGGGACAAAGAAATGTGGAGGTAAGAACAGGAAAGCTACAGCTTGGTGGAACCAAGAGGTGAAGGAAGCCATCAAGGAAAAAAGCAGATATATAAAGCTTGGGTCAAGACCAAGACAGAAGAGGACTACGTCAAGTACAAAATCGCAAGAAGACATAGTAAACGTGTTGTGAAAGCCTCCAAAGAAAAATCTTGGGTGACTTATGGAGAGAAGTTAAGTGAAATTTGCAAGAACTCTCCCAAAAGAATTTTTCAAAAGTGTGAAGACGATGAGAGTAAGAGATGAGCCATTCAATCCAACAACAGTAGTGAATTATGCAAATGGAGAGGCGCTGCACAAAGAAGAGGAAATTCTGAAAAGATGGGAAGACTATTTTAAAGATCTTTTAAACCCATCTGGATTACAAGCTTCCAGCTCTCAGTTCTCACCATACTATAAAGACTAGTTAGAGCCCCAAATCCTTGAAGCTGAAACAAGAAAAGCAATTAAGATCAGCCCAAAGGGCAAAGCGGCAGGCAATGACAGCATAACAACTGAAGCCATCCTTTCATGCGGAGAAACGGGAGCTAAGTGGCTCACCATCATCTTCCAGAAAGCATGGGAAGAGAGGAAAGTACCAATGGACTGGCAAAATGCAATAGTGGTGCCAATTTGGAAGAAGAAGGGCAGCAAGAGAGACTGCAGCACCTACAGAGGCATTTCACTTCTCAGCCATGTAGGGAAAATGTATGCAAAGATTCTGGAATAGCGCACAAGAGCCAAAGCAGAACACCTACTGAGCAATGCCCAGTTTGGCTTTTGGAAAGGAAGAGGGTGCACAGATGCCATTTTCGAACTCCGACAGCTGTGTGAAAGAGCCATTGAATACAATCAAGACCTGCATACAGTATTCGTTGATCAAGAAAAAGCTTTCAACCGAGTCAAAAGAGACAAGCTCTGGAAGATCCTGGAGCAGTACGATGTGAAGGGCAGTTGCTTGATAACATCAGAGAAATCTATGCCAACAGTATGAGCGCAGTCCGAACAGCCAGTGGAACATCCGACTGGTTCCCGATTACATCAGGGGTCAGGCAAGGCTGCATACTCTTTCCCCTTCACTTCGTGATCTACATGGACAGATTACAAAGGAAGCCAACCCAGATCTTGAGGCCTGAACGAACTATTATTTGCTGAGGACCAGTCCTTGATGAATCAAACAAAGCAGCTCTTCAAGAACACACAGACCAACTCAACACAAGCTGCGAGAGGTATGACATGAAGATCAGTATCACCAAAACAGAAGGTATGTCTGTCAGCAGAAATCCAGGAAAGCTGGACATCAACATCAACGGCACCCAGCTGAAACAGACCAAAGAATTTAAATACCTTGGCAGCCTCTTCACTGAAGATGGAAAAAATTGGACCGAGAGATAGAAACAAGATGTCAGAAAGCAAACGTAGTCAGTTACCAACTCGCCCCCCTTCTAAAACATTCCAGCATCCCAATGAGCACCAAGGCAAAACTCATCAACGCCATCTTCGTTCCAACACTCACATACTAGTGTCAGACATCGGCCCTAACAAAAGCCTTAGAGAGAAAATTGGTCACATGTGAAATGCGCTGCCTGAGAAAAGCTGTCAACAAGACCAGACGCGACAAGATCAAGAATGAGGTGATGAGAGACATGGTTGGACTAACACCCAATTCTCCACCATATCAAACAACAAAGAATCAGGTGGTTTGGTCACCTCACTAGAATGCTGCCCAACCAACCAGCCCTACGGGCATACACCACCAAATACAATGGCTGGAAAGCCAGAGGTAGACCAAGGAGACGATGGAGCGACTCGGGGGCTGACACCCTGCAGCCCATGACCTGTCACTACATCAAGCCTCCCGCCTTGCTGCAGACAGACGTCTGTGTCTCCCCGCGACCCCGAAAGGCACCAGCGGCAGATGAAAGAAAGAAAGAAAGCAAGATGTTCTGCGTGGGTTGGCACACGGGCCTCGGTTTGTAGTCTCATCCCAAGGACTTTTGGGGAGAGTGGAGTCGGCACTGATGTTAACTCCAGGGGAAAATATCCCCTTGAAAGGGAATCCCCCACCCCTGTCCCTTTCCAATGGGCCTAAAGCTTTACTCAATGTAATTCTGTTGTTGTTGTATGCAGGGTATGATTGATTCTGTTATCAATTATATGTGTATTTTGTGCTCTGTCCCCATCCCACTGTCCCTTGTGAATGGGCATATTTGATTAAGGCAATAAACCCTCTCTCTCTCTCTCTCTCTCTCCTCTCTCTCTCTCTCTCTCTCTCTCTCTTCTCTCTCTCTCTCTTGGGGAACGGTGGCTTCCCTTGCTTGGCTACCAGCAGGAAGGATTTTTGAAAAGCAGTGAGTAATCTTGGTGTTATTTTGTATAAAAGACGTTCAGTATGCCAGTGACAGGACTGCCTTCGCGCTTAGAGTGTGTTCTAAACACCTTTTTGCAGGAAATGTACTTAACGTCATTCAAGATAGACAGTAGGGACAATCAAACTGTTATTGTATTGCAACTGACACCAACTGGCCAACCCGTTGCACACACTCCAACTGACAGTGCAGTGTATAGGAAGGGTCCAGCGCAAGTTGCCAGGGACAAAAGGAGGGCTGAGGTGCACAAGACATCGAGGACAGAGGAAGGAATGCAGGCAAGTTTATCTTCACCTCCCTCAGGCCTCTTTCTCCCTACGCCACCCAGCCTGTACTATACAACACAGATTGCCACTGCACATGACACTTTCTATGCCACTGTGTTGTATGTGTCATACAACACGGCTCCATGTGTGGCGGAATGTGCACGTGCAGCACAGCAGGCCAGCCAGTCCCGTGATACAGTGTATGAGGCGAGAATTCCTTGCTAGTGAAAACACAGCACATGGATGTGCGTGTAAATGATGGTGATGATGGAGAGAAGGGTGATGACTGGAGTGAACAAACAGAAGATTTCGCTGATAAGACACTGGCAATGTCACAAACACCGACAGAACACACAGCAGATGAAGCTATGGCAGAAGAAAACGAGACAGTGACAGGGAGAGGTTGTGATGTGGAAGATACGTCGTCAGTCAGCAAGTCTAAGCAAACCAACCAACTGTCTAGTGACTATTGCAGACAAGCCATTGAGTGTATTGAAAAGATGCAAAGGGACATGCGTAGAATGAACACCAGCTTTAGTTCAAGAGAAGACAGACTCAGTCCGGCAAATGGCAAACATGAAAACCTGTCTACAGCACCCGGAAAACAGCAGACATCGTGGCCACACCGATAGAGACACAACTTTGACCACCTTCACCTTCCTCTTCAGGCAGTGATGACAGTGACAGTCGATATTATTGTTGTAATGTGACTATGAACATTACCGCGATCGGACTTCCATTCGCGAGATCCTGTGAATGTAAATTGTTCGTTGTGTATCTAATTATCGGAGCTTTCGATCCCCCTTCCCCCATGTGAATGGGCCCAAAGCCTAACACATTAAATTATTTGTCATTGTCATTGTCATTGTCTCTTGGGGAACGGGATAGCTCGGTGGTTAGAGTGATGTGCTCATTATCTGCTATCCCGGGATGGAATCTCGTTCAAGAGGATTTTTCCTCTATGAAATAACATCAGTGCTCCATTCCAGCAGGCCACTCTATATCAATGCCTCAGGCCATGAATAGAGAGAGGACCTTGCTGTAGCTTGTAAAGGGACTGTAAGACAAAGGCTGAACCATAAGCTCTGGGGCCATACATGTTATACACTTAGCTACACCATGGCACTGAGTCACCAACTCTCTAAGGCCACAATGATAAGTTAAGCACCCAAGAAAAGAACAGGGGTGACAATACACAGACCTCAATTGATTGCCATTTCTGCATCCCACGGAGAAATGGTGGACACATAAGATAAGAAAAAGGGTGTCAACACAGACCAAAATGGTTTCAATAGAGCTGTCAGCTTCAAGTGGATTCAAAAGAAATCCCGAACCACAACTACGGGCATACAAACAGATAACTTTGTTTGTTTAAACAGCACACTGTAACGCTCTCTGCAAGATTTTGAATAGAGTGTTCACATGTTGTTTCAAAACTGTAATGAAGAGATTCACAAAGAAAAGTTTCCTTGTCTCTTTTAGACCCATTACCTTGGCAAACCATGATATCTAACCAACTTCATTTCATTCTTTCTAGAAAGAGGTGGGAAGGTGGCTGTAATTCAAACGTTATAGTGGGAAAAAATTTAAGGCACACTATGACACATCAATAAATGAGAGCAAAAGCTTTTGGCCTGTAGCAGGTTTCAAGTGGTTGGATTACAGTGCACTGTGTTCAACTATACCAGAAATGCACACACACACACACACACACACACACACACACACTACTTCTGCTGAAACAGCTCTTTATTGCACTTGATGTATCATTCACATTACACTGTACAGCAGCAGAACATGTGAGACAGAAACGTATGCATTCATGTATGTATGTATGTATGTATGTATGTATGAGGAAGCTTCAGATTAGAAGCGAAATGTTGCTGATGTAACAAATAGAATCGGAATAGCTGAGTGGTCGGAGCACTCGTTTTCCCCCACCCAAGAAAAGCAGCGTGGAGCGTGGTTGCCACTTGGATGGGTGACCGTTTGTTCGCCTTGGCTTCAGTACCGTTCCCCCCAGTTCAGCCATCTGTAAACGGGTACCTGACCTCTTTAGGGTTAGGGAAGGTAGAGCAGCGAGGGAGAGGAGATGGGCGCCACCTCAATATGCTGGCCCCTAGAGAAGTGAGGTCTCTGACGCCTCGCTTCCCTACATCCTTATAGTTTATGGGACACGTTTACCTTTACCTTGAACAAAATTAGATGAAGTTGAATATAGTGTTTTTATCGCTACTACTTCTACTACTACTACTATACTACTACTAACTACTACTACTACTACTACCACCACACACACACACATATAAATATAAATAAATATATATATATATATATATGTATATATATATATATATATAAATATATTATATATATATATATATATATATATTATATATTATATATATATATATATATATATAATTATATATATATATATATATATATATGAGTCTCTGTGTGTGTGTAACAGTTGTCCGTCTCTCTGTCTACTCATCATTCTGTCTATTCCTATCTGTCTACTTACCTAATTACCTACCTACCTACTCCGGCTTGCTAGTCTACCAGTCTGGGTTTTCATACTCGAATTGCTCATCAGGATTTTGTGTGTATATTAGTCCATATTTTTTTAACTTTTTGAATATTATTTTTTGGTACAAAAGTTTTTTTTTCCCTATTTGTCACAAATTGACCGCAGTAAATGCCAATTCGAAGAAAATCAAACCAAACAGATGAAAATCATTTTTTTATCACCCCAGCCACAGTTTTTCTTTTTTTTGGGGTTTGGGGTTGGGGGTTTATTGAATAAAAATATAATACTATCTTGTTAAAACTGAATGCAAATCACAAACAAACCACAATGTTGGTATAACCCCTCAAAACCTGCGGGGAATCAAAATTCAATCTTCTTTTCTCCTTTTGCAAATACACTCAAATGCTTGACCATTATTTGTTCTCTGTAAGCTTAAACAAATGAACAAAAATTCTTAATTCGTGATAAAACACTGCCATATAAGCTAGAGCTTGGGGTTCCCAATGGTTTGTTTTGTTTATGCCACCTTTTTTTGATCCACTTTAAAGGGACCCCCCTTCCAACCTTCAGGTAGTTTCAAATTAACTTTTTTGTTCTTCTTTGATTTTTACTTCAAAGGAAATACCCCCCCCCCCCCCCCAAAAAAAAAAAGGTTTGAAAAGCCCTTGTCATTTTGACGTAAGCTAGGTCCCAAAGGGTCTACTTTAAAATTTAGTACCCTTAAATGTTTTTTTAAACTCCCTTCGCTTTGAAAAATTGGCGTAAAACCTTTTTCCCCCTTTTTGCAGAATCATTTCCCTTTAAAAATTCGTGGAAAGGCTGGTTTTCCCTGTAAAAATAAGGTACTTGAAAAGAGGCATGCATAAAACCCCTCTCATCCGGTGTGTTCTTACGAGTCTTCCCATGTTTCCAAAATTTTTGAAATTTATTTATACTTTTTTTCGAGGAAATGGAATATGCACCATGTGTTTTTTAATCTAGTCCCGTGTGTTTGCGCTTTGTAAAATTGTACGATCCACCGGGACACGGGCCCCTACCTTCCGAAAAGGGGAAGGGGGTTTTGACGGTGCGCAAATGTTTTGCTGGTTCGCACGCTGCATTTTATGTCTTATCAAAAACTTTTGGGGGGGAAGTCGGCACGAGTTTCCCCCAAGGAAAGCCCACTTGAGGGAAATAAAAACCTGGGTCAAATCACGAGCCTCACGCTAACCACGAGGCAACCCGGTCTCCTCTCAAAAGTAATGGGCGAGTCACCTGTATATTCTATGACTTTAGGTTTAAGGGGGGAAGTCAGCAAGAAAGTTAAAAAACCCCCACAGTCATTTACTGTCTCTTTAGATGAACTTGTCGGGGTCTTTGTTGATTAGATTCCCTTTAACTTTTGATCCTTTTCAGCCTTTGAGATTGTTTGAACTGGTAAGAAACAGCATTGACTAAAAATCACTTTTTAAAATAGAAGTTCATAATGAGATAATTGTTCAGGTCCCCTCATTTTTTATGTTTGTTTGTTTAGTTGTTTTCACATTGGTTTGCTTTTTGTCTGTAGGAACGAATTCCCTTGGGTTTCTACTTTGGGAAACTTTTTTTTTACTCATTTTAAAAAAATATTTTTAAAATAATACTTTCGAAATTATTTTTAGTTTTGTATCTCGAAAATTAAAGGGTACATTTTTCAAAAAGACAATTTTTCCCTTTGAATAAATAGGAAAAAGGGTAAAAGTTTTTAAAAAAAAGGGCTTTTGTTTTTTTTTAAAAAAAAACCCAAAAAAACCCTCGTCTATTATACAATAGGGTTTTAAAATGATTAAATTTCCTTACAAAAATTTTTTGTTCCTTTTAAATTCGGGAAGTTTTTTCCCAAAAAAGGGGGAAAGTTTTTAAAGTTTTGTTTTTTTTTTTGCCACTTTTACTTAATGAAAACTCAAAACCTGTTGGTCTTTTTCCCAAAAAAATTCTGAAATTTTTTTGTTAAATGTGAAAAAAAATTTTCCACCCAGCTCTTGCGAATGCCAAACATTGTTTTTTGGGGTTGTTCAAAAATTTTCTTTCTGTTTTGCCCTTTTTAAAATCCTTTTTCCCCAAATTTTGGGCAGGGAGTAACAAAAAAAATGCCAAGCACAGAATTTCCCCAAATCTTAGATGGGGATGCTTTATACTGCCCAGAAACCCCACCAAAATCTTAGAACCAGGGGCACAGGGGCCCCTACTCAAATGCTGAAATAAATATATTTTGAGAATTTTCAGTAAAATTTTGAAAAATGCCTTTTCCTCTTTAAATGTCCCCCCAGAGAAATTTCCCAAATTACAAAGGGCCCTATACCAATCACTAAAAAAAAAATTTTTTTTATACTTCGAAACCCCTGTGTTGATTTTTGGCATCATCAATGACAAGCTCAAAGATAAAAAAGCGTACTCCTCCCCAAATAAGAAAAAAATCATTGAAGTGGGAGTTTGGCTGTCTACATGGTGATAAAATTTAAAAAACCTGATGATGATCAGGGAAACCTATTAAAATCCCCCTTTGAGGGTTTTAAAAAATGGAGAACGCCCAAAAAAAATCATGTAACAGGTCAAAAAGGGCACATTACCTATATTTCAAACCAAAAAACCAAAAATCAAGATAAAAAAATTTGGGCTAAATGAAAGGGGAAGGGGAATCATTTTTGATGCAGTGTGGGTTATGTGTGTTGTGTTGTGTGTGTGCTGTGTCTCGGGTGTGTAAGTGTCTTGTGTATGGGGTGTATGTGTATTTGAAATGGCTGTGCTGTGTGTGTTAAGACGGGAGAGCCAAGAGACACAGACAGAGAGACACAGAAAAGGGGAGAGATTTTTTAAAAACGTAACTGGGGAAAGCTACTACTCCCAAATTTTTGGGATCTCCATGATTTTTCATACCCACAAATAAAAGCAAAATAAGAAAAAAACGATTTTTATTCTTCATGTTTTAAACCGTTTTAAAAACATTTAACGGAACCCCTTTCCAACATTTTTTTGTTGAAAATTTTCAGTGATGCAAAACCCCCCGTTTCAAGTCGAGGATTTTAGCGCCTTTTGAATAGCTCCGTTTCCATGCCCCCCCACATAGCTGCCCAATAGTCCTTGACCCGAAGCGTGTCCTTAAAACCCCCCGGGCAAAAAACCCAGCCTGTTTTTCCCTCCACCCCAAGAGAAGGGAACTCCCAACCCAAACCGGGGCAGAAAAAAGGGGGATAAGAAAAGTGTTGGGACACCTTTTTTAAAAAATGTTTTAACCAAAAATACTCATGCAACACCTTATAGATTTGCTATAAAAAAAAAAAATGAAAACAAACCGGGAAAAACCAACAATAAATTAAAACCAAATGTCTAAGAACCATACTAGCGAGCAACTGATAAACCTAGCAACCTGATCAATCGTTTAAATTTTAACCCAAAGCAAGTTTATCTCCAAACCGGGTTAAATAACAATAAATGGGGGGGTTTGGGAGAACAAAGAAAGTGCCCAAGAATTTTTCAAAAAAATATCCGGTTTTTTGATCTCCAAAAAATGTTTTATCTTTTAAAACAGTCGATTTCTTTACAAGTTCCCCCAAAAGTTCTACATTTAAATTTTCTAATATCATGAAAAAATTAGACATTTATCTGTTTTTCTTATAACCTAAGCCCTTTGGGTGCTGTACATTTTAATCTACAAAACCAACAGTTTTTTTAAACTTTGGGGAAGTTTGAAAAATTTTATGATAAAAGGGGAAGAAAGCAGTGTTTTACTATGCCCAAATTTAGCTTTAAAAGGTCATGGGGGAGTGAGACACAGAGACCCACTTCTCTAGGGGCCATAAATTGAGGGGGTGCCAAACTCCTCCCCCCTTGTACATCACCTTCCCTGACCCCAAAGAGGCGGGTGCCCATTTACAGCGGGGGAACGGGGGGGGGAGGAAAGGGCCCCAAACCACTCACCCAACTGGAAACCCCCCCCGGGGGGCCCGTTTTATCTTGGCTGGGGGAACGCGTGGGGCTTTTACGACTGAGCACTCCCGGGACAAATCTATGTTCCCGGGAAATTTTCCAAATTTTCTTTTCCCAAAAGTTTTTTGCAATACCCAATCAATTACTTTTTTCCCAATTAACAAATGTATATTATTTTTAATGTGTATTTTTAAAGGAGTAAAAAAAATCTACTTTTTTTTTGTAAAAAAATGTAATGGAACCAAACTTATTTTATAGTAATTTTAAATTATTTTTTAATCCAAAATAAATTTATTTTTATTGTCGTCCACTTGAAAAAATTGACGTTTTTTTCATTCATTTTAAAAGATGTTAACATCATTAAATTATTTGGTTTATTTTGGGAAAAACCCTGATTTTTGGTAAGGGTTTTTTCTTTTTTTCCGGGGGGGGGGGATATTTTCTTTTCTGGGAAAAAGCATCGGTTTCTTTTTTACTTTAAATTTTTTATAACTAACTTCTCAATTGACTTTTATATAGTTTTAAACAAATTTCTTTATTCAAAATACCCTGTTTTTATGGTAATTTCCATTACCTGGAAAAATTGAACATTTTTTTTTTAATTTCTTTTTAAAATGACAGTTACAAAACTGTTTTAAAAAATTTATAGGATGTTTTGGGATAGTTATGTTAATTACAACTACCCGCATGAATATTTTTTGTGAATAGGTTTTTTCATAAATTCATTTTTTTGTTTTGTGTGGGTTTTTTTAAACGTTTCTTTCAATTTCCCCAAAAAAAAGACCCCTTTTAACAATACTTTTAAACAAGTTTAAACGATTATCAATTTTTTTAGCTGAATGTTTTGTACCTGAAAGTCAATAACAAGGGGGGGTTTTTAAACACTAAATCAGGATCTGGGATACCCTGAAGTAAACATTTTGGGTTTTTGCAAAATTTCCCCTCTCAGTAGAAAATGGTTATTAAACCAGTTTCTTATGTTAAAAAAATCAAAAGCAAATTTTTACACTTGGGGAAATTTTAACACCAAAGGGCCAAATATTAACCCAAATTAAAAACATAAATTTGACTTTTTAATGGCTGTTTTGGGGAAGGCAGCTTTAAAAACGTCAAAGAAGAAGATTACAGATTCCCCATGCAAAACTTGTTTCCCTTGCAGACTTTACAAGGGTTTTTACAAGTAGTTTTTAAAAAAACCTTTAAAAACCACCCTTATTCCAATAAGCCTCTACCTCCTTCTCATCAACAAACGGGGGCCCAAACCCCAGCACTGAAACCCTTCCTATTCACACATTGAACTCTTCTGCTTAGTACATGTTTTTGAAAAAAAATTTTTTAAAACAAAAGGGAAAAAAAATACCCCTTCATATTTTATTTCAATGTTGAAGAAAAACTTACAGTTTTTTTAATCAATCGAAATCAGGATACAAAAACCTGACACCCAAACCCGCCCACAATCACTCCTAGGAGAAACTTGGGGGCAAAATTTCAATGCAACTCATATGGCGTAAAGCGTCAACCCACCAAATTGTGGGGTATCAATAACACGTAAATTTAAAAAAGGGGAACACAGTGTTCAAAAGTCAAACCCCTTTCTTTTTTCCATTGTTCTAATTTTGAAGAAAGGGGTTTACAAAAACACATACATTTAAAAGGTTCAAAAATATCAGCAGACAGATCGGTTTAAATTAAAGCAAAATAAAGCAAAACTTACCGTTTTCACCTTTTTACTTTTACACAAAAATTTGTACAAACCAAAATTTCCTTCCCCAAAAAGAAGAAAGGGGAGGGGGAAGGGGGAAAAATCCAGGGCCCTTATATATGTTACAAATTTGGCTTTCACTTGCTGAAATCCCAGTGGGGGCTGTGGTCAACTCTCCTTTCCAGTTGTAACTCTCAGCTTTGGGGTCGCTGCACACAGCGAAGTTGACATGGAATTCAAACAAAATTTATTTAGTGATAGAGTTTACAGTAATCACCTTCAGGGCCCCATCAAATGTTAATAAAAAAATTCCCCCAAAGGGATGTTTTGGGGGTTTCAAACACAAAATATAGTTTTTTTTTTCCGGGTTTGGGTGTTATTTGTTTTGCTGTGAAAACAAAAAAAGAAACGTTGAATAAACTTTGTTAGCTAAAAAGACTCTCTGGCTTTTGGTAGAATTTTGAAGAAAGAATGGGTAAAAAAACAAAAATGTTTATAAAAGCCTTGTGGATGTTTTAAATTACACAAGTGAACACCACCGAAGTGACCCCGCACAGTGGGAAAAACCTTTGGCCCCTATGGGGCCCTGACTTTTATGGGCCCCCTCTGGTTTTGGGCTCCAGGGTGTGCCTTATCCTCTTTTGACCCTTTTTTGTCCTGTTTTTCACACGTTTTTTTCATTTCAAACACCCCCCCTTAAACCTTTCCTAGATTTTTTTTATGATAATCCCCAGACCCAGAAATCACGGTAATATATCAATGGCAGTTTTGCCATTGAGACACTAAGCCAAAAAACCCTGTACCTTGCAGGGGCCTTTTTTGGCTCTCGGGAGTGCCTGTTCTGAGGACCAAAACACGCGAAAATACCTAAAATTAAACCCTTTCGACTATATAACACCAGCCCCAGAGCAAGACTTAGTGAGAAAGCCCCCACAAGGGGGGTACCCCCCACAAAGCCCCTTCGAAGGCCCTTTTCCCTTCGAAACCCCCAACCCCACGGGTTTTTTTTATAAACCACCAAAGGTCAAAAGGTATGAGGAAATTTAAAATTGAGGTCAACATGAAACCAGAGCAACCAGAAACGATTCGAGAAACTTTTTTTTTTTATTGGGTGATGATTTAATGAAAAAAAAAGGGCCCCTGTAATTTTTCCTCTTTGAGACTGCTTAAAAGAAAAAAAATCTAGGGTACCCCATAAGTTCAAAAAAAACAAAAATATCTTTGTGGGGTTTCCCCCTTTTTTGCTGTCTGCTTTCCTATTTTTTTTTTATTTTTTCTGTTTCCCGTCTGCTCTCTCCTCCCCTCTTCTCTCTCCCCCCTTTCCCTCTCTCTCTTTTCTCTCTCTCCTCATTTTTCTCCCCTCTCTCTCCCCTCTCTCTCTTTTCCTCTCCCCTCTCTCTCTCTCTCTTCTCTCTCTCTCTCTCTCCCCCTCTCTCTGTGTCTCGCCTCTCTCTCTCTCGCTCTCCCCTCCCTCTTTCTTTTGCCCCTCTCCATCTGCCTGTATGTATAGATAGATAGATATCTCTGTGTGTGTTTGCTCGTGCGTGCGTGCGTGCGCGCGCGTGTGCTTGCGTGTGCGTGTGCGTATGTCATATTAAAAATAAAGTAGGTCTGTGAAAATTTATCCTATTCTGGGATACCAAAGGAAAACTTTCAAGTAGACACATCTGCTCTGACCATAATTTTTTATTGACTAGAATAATGATAATAATGAAATAGCATACACAAAAACAGCCAAACACGCAATCGCACACACAAGTACACATATACACAAAAATACACACGAACACACACAACAACACACACACACACACACACACACCACACCACTCAAACATACTCTCTCTCTCTCAATTGCACACACACACACATACACATCTCACACACACAAACACGCACACACACACACCACACACACACACCACACACACACACACACACACACACACACACACACACACACACACACACGCATACACACACACGCGCCTGTTTCAATCTTTTCAAAAACTACAGGATACTAGCTGTATATAATGTGATGACAGAGACGTGTTTTATGACATATTTACGCAAATATTCTTAAAAGCTGCAGATTGTTCTATTCCCAGATGTTCACCTTTGAAGTCTGACACACATACAGGAGACATTTGGTGGGAAAAAAACTCATAAAATGCTGTTAAAAAGGAAAAGAAGAAAGTAGCATTCAAAACTTAGGTACAAAATAAATCCGCAAGCTGACATGGTTTGTAAAAACTAGTTAATAAAACATGTGATAAAATCATTAAACAAATTGAATGTGAATTCTGGTCCAACTTTTGTAAACAGGAGGCTTGTACTCATAAGGATCTGCAAAAAATGTATGGGAAAATGTGTAAGAAAATGAAGCATGGTAATCAGCAGCCATCTTGTCGAATTGTAACTAAAGATAATGAGTTCCACTCTAATTCTGACAAAGCTGAAGTTTTCGTTAATATGTTTGCTCATACCTTGAGCAATACGTGTCTTTAGACAATCAGAATTTGCTTTTAGAAATAAATAAGCACAAAAAGATATGTATAAAGATCCTTTTTCTAATAATGCATTATTTATAGACACACCAATTACATTGCCAGATTGTGAGGACGCTATTCGATCTCTTAGTAATAAGAACACTCCAGTAGGAGTAGATGCTTTTTTCAATTAAATGTTGAAATATTTACCAGAAAACTGGGTTATTTTACTACACAACCTATTCCAACGGTGCTGGATATAATCTAAACTATATCAAGTCTGGATGCAGTCTATTTAGTTTCCCATACTAAACCTACGTAAATTAAAAAGGGATACAAAACGTTATATAGACCTGTGGCACTGACAGCACATGGTGGTAAACTTATGGCTAAAACTTATATTGTACAGACTGATGTATTGCTATGATAAAAATAAAATCTTCCCAGTAAATCAAGCAGGATTTTGAAAAGGGAGATCAATTATGGGCTACTTAGAAAAGCTACCAACCCAAATAAAACATTGATTTGCACATTGAAAAAAACATAGCTGCCACTTACTTTGATATAAACAAAGCTTATGACATGCCAGAATATTATACAAACTAAAATGTATTTGATTGTCAAGTTCTATCTACCCTGCCTTAAAAGATTTCTTACAGGAAAAAGCATTCAGACAAGTCTGAAATACTTATTCCTCATGTACATTTCTACATATGGGTGCACCACAAGTTTCTGTGATTGCGCCCCTAACTATTTAATATTTTACTGTATAACCACTATATCAAATGTCATCATCACAAGATCATGATCACTCCCTATGTCTGCTCCTGGAAAACTTCGTGTCTGGGCGATGTTAACGCTAGACTGAAACCGTCTTTTCACCATGATGTAATCTATTTGGTCGTGGTGTTCTCCATTTGGGCTATGCAATGTCCATTTTCTGGATTTCTTGTGTGGGCCAAGTGTATTCACTAGCTGGAGGTGGTTGTTACTGGCAACCTCCAGGAGTCTCAAGCCTCTTTCATTTGATTGGTTATTACAATGTGGCCCACAAACGCCCTCCCAATCTTTCCATGCATCTTCTCCTACCTTGGCGTTCCAGTCACCTTGCACAACGAGGATGTCTTTCTTAGGAGTTTGATTCAGAACCTCTTGTAGCTGTCATAAAATTCTTCTATGGCTTCATCTGTGCAGTCTGATGTAGGGGCGTATGCCTGTACTACGTTATGTTAAAGGGGGTTGCTCTCAGCGGATGGTAATAAGTCTGCGGACACAGGCTGGCAGCTCATGACGGTGTTCACGGTGTCTTTGTGAACGAGAAACCCCACGCCGTGTTCATGTTTATCCTGTTTTCCACTGTAGTATAATTTGTGGTCTTCCTGCGTCGTTGTTTCTCCCATGTTTTTCCACCTTACCTCGCAGAGCCCAAGGATGTGCCATTGATATCTGGACATCTCATGTGTCAGTTCTTCCACTTTGCCTGCAGCTCTTAGTGTCCGTACATTCCATGTGCCAATGATGGTGTTGTTTTTGGCACGGATTTTACTGTGTTTTACATCAGTAGCATACTTTCGACCTCTGTCCTGATGAGCAACAAAGGCGCGGTCCTTGGTAACCCGGGCGACGACCGATCCGGTATGGAAATTCTGGCTGTCTTTGTCATGGGTGTATCTTGGGCAAATCAAACCTGGCGGAGCCCATCCCTCTCCAGGTCGGAGTTTTTGATTGGGTTTACTCCCCACATGTGGCAGGTGGTACTGGGTTACATGGTTACCAGTAGCAGAGGGAGTCTCTGACCTGACCTCGAGAAGCTGAAGGACCCAGAGGTATTAGAAATTTTTCAAGCAAGGATAGGTGGAAGGTTTGCAGCACTCACTGTGATAGACTCAGACATAGATACACTGACGAATAGTTTCAATACAGCAGTGACTGAAACAGCAAGCGAGCTTCTTGGCAAACACCGACCAGTCAAAACACCATGGGTCACACCTAACATCCTACAACTATGCGACAAGCGTAAAGAGTTGAAGAAAAAGAAAAATGAAACAAAAGAAAGAGCAGAACAATATAGGGCAGTCAACAAAAGAATCAGGAAGTCCATGACGGAGGCAAAAGAGAAATGAATTGGTGAACAGTGCCAAGACCTTGAAGAGAACATCAAGAAAAACAATAGCAAGAAAGCACATCAGCTGGTGACAGACCTGACTAGCACAAAACAGGGAAAAGGTTTAACAATCCAAGACAAAAATGAGAAGTGTCTCACTGACGACCAGGATATTCTGAACAGATGGACAGAATACTGCTCCGACCTGTATAACTATAGAACCGCAGGAGATCCAGAAGTCCTTAATGTACCCACAAGCAAAGACACAGACAGTCACCCTATCCTCCGAGAGGAAGTGGAAACAGCAGTCAGATCGCTGAAAAAGGGGAAGTCAGCAGGGCTAACAACATTCCAGCTGAGTTTGTTCAAGCTGGAGGGGAAGCCATGATCAGCGCCCAACTAAGAATCTGCAACAAGATCTGGCAGACAGGAAAATGGCCAACACCATGGACACAGTCACTCATCATCACCCTCCCCAAGAAAGGAAATCTACAACAATGCTATAATTACCACACAATCAGCCTCATATGCCACCCAAGCAAGGTCATGCTGTAGATAATATTGAATAGACTGAAGCCACAAGCAGAGACCATCATTGCTGAGGAACAAGCAGGTTTCAGAGCAGGGCGCAGCACAACAGAACAGATATTCAACCTCAGAATACTATGTGAGCGGTACCTTCAACATCAACAAGACCTTTACCACGTATTATCGATTTTAAGAAGGCATTTGACAGGGTGTGGCATGCAGCTTTGTGGGCAACCATGAATTTGTACAGCATCAATGTAAACCTGATCAAGTCATCAAACAGCTGTACAGCGAGGCCACCAGTGCAGTGTACTACAACAAAAACCCATTGGAGAATGGTTTCGAACAACAGTTGGAGTAAGGCAGGTTTGTCTACTCTCACCCACTCTTTTCAACATCTTCCTTGAGAGAATCATGGCTGATGCACTGGAACATCATGAAGGATCAGTCAGCATTGGGGGCAGAACGATCACAAACCTCCGCTTCGCAGATGACATTGATGGAATAGCAGATCAGAAAAGAGCTTGCCAGCCTAACAGAACACTTGAATAAGGCCTCCAAAACATACGGCATGGAAATCAGTGCAGAGAAGACCAAACTGATGACTAATAACACCAACCGCATTAGCACTGATATCAGGTTAATGACCAGAAGCTGGAAACAGTTCAAAGCTTCAAGTACCTGGGGGCCATTGTATCAGACCAGAATCCAAGCCAGAAGTAGTATGCAGGACTGCACAGACAATAACAGCTTTGTCAAAACTAAACACCATCTGGAGAGATAAAAATATCTCCCCTTATCTCCAAGATCAGACTAATGCGCTCCCTTGTCATATCCATATTTCTGTATGCCTGTGAATCATGGACCCTGACTGCAGATTTGGAGAGAAGAGTACAGGCGGTGAATGAGATGCTTTCGGAGACTCCTTGGCATCTCCTACAAAGACCACATAAGCAACGAAAGCGTGCATAACAGAATCCAGCAAACCATTGGACCCTATGAGAACCTTCTAACGATTGTGAAAAAGCGTAAACTTAAATGGTATGGACATGTCACAAGATCCAAAAGGACTTGCAAAGACAGTTTTACAAGGCACTGTCCAAAGAGGAAGAAGAAGAGGCAGACCAAGGAAGAGCTGGGAGGATAACATCAGCGAATGGATAGGCCTAGAACTCAACAAAACCCTGAGAAAGGCAGAACAGAGAGAGGAATGGAGGGAACTGGTTGTTGAGTCTTTGAGGGTGCCCCCACGGTCGTCAGACTACGGGACAGATAGATAGCTAGATAGAACCACTATAATCTGCATCTGACAATGTTGTTCTGGTCCAATATGCTGATGGCCTTTGTATGTGGAAAAGTGGAAAAATGAAAATGATAACACCAAAAGACATTTAAACTATATTAGAAAATTATGTCAGCTTGAGCTGGATAGGATTGATAAGTACATTGAAGAAAGTGGATTCAGTCTGTCTATAGAGAAGACACAGATTTTGCTTTTTAACAGTGGTGTTGATCCTTTTAACTTCCTTTTTGAAAGATTGGTGAACAGTCTGGATTACAAGCCTATGCATATATGGTAAAGTTTCTAGGTATCATATTTACCTCAAAATTAACACAATATTGTCATATCGAATATATATATATATATATATATATATATAGATATATATAATATATATATATATATATATATACACCTTGTACAAAGCCAGAAGAAGTTTGCATACTTTAAAGGCAATCAGTAAACATATATGGGCACGGAATTCATTAGTACTAAACATTTTATCATTATTTCTGGTTTGTGCCAAACTAAGATATGTTCGAGAATTATTCTTCAGTGCCCCCAAGTATCTACTATACAAAATTCAAAGTTTGGGTTGTAAAACCTTCCATATTGCTTTGAATGTTCCATTTTATGTATCTTCTTTAGGAACATACAGAGAAATAGAAGTACTACCTTTAGATGATTATCATAATCCAGCGGTTTCCAAGTAGATTTTGAGAAGTTCAACTACTGAAAACAACATTGCATCGGAAATTTCAATTAGACCTGACTCAGATTTCCCCAAAAGAGCTGAAAATATATCTTCTCTTGTTACAATTTTCACTTATACTGCTGATCTTCTCAGAGGGTAAAAACGAATCTTAGAGAACGGCAAAGATGTACACGCCTTGTATCGCCTTGTCCAAAATGGGAACATCATAGAGCAAATGTAAATATCAATCATGTATCTTTAAGATAGAAGACAATGAGCTTATTCGTGGTTCTTATGTAAAGGTGCACATAGAAAACACAATCCCTTCTCATTTTAAAATATACACTGATGGATCCCTTCTTGGAAATAAGGATGCAGGGGCTGTGTTTATCATTCCTACATGAAATGTTGAAAAGACCTATTATATTGGCAAACATTATTCCATTTTTACTGCTGAAATTACTGCTATTCTGATGACTTTGTACTTCCTGCTGAATTTTCCTAATATAGATTTTGTTCTGCGTTTACTCTAAATCTGTATTAAAGTATCTTAGTATATCAGAATGTAATGCTACACAGAAGCTTGTAACTGAAGTAAGTCATTTGATAAACTGCCTAATTCTGAAAGGTTCAAATGTTACTTTCTGCTGGGTTCCATCTCATTGTGGTATCTATTTTAATGAGAAGGTTTATGAAGCAGCAGAAACAGCAGAAAACATTCTTGCTGTTCAACTGTCTTACAGGTTCCTTTTTCTCTTCATGAAGGCTATGTATTGCTTTAAAATGTTTACTGGCAACATGTGAAAAAGAAACAGGAAGCGGCTGGCTATCCTTAGTATAAATTGTTCATTTCTATATTTTGAGAACATTCTTTCTACTCATTACGGCTATCGAACATGTTGTACTAGAAAGATTGTTTCTCTAACCTTTGGAATAAAATTTGCAAAAAAGATGTACAATGTGATGTGGTGACAAACTTTCAAATTTTCCTATTTTGTGTCAATGTCAAGGTTTGAAAAACTTCCTACCAGCACTTCATAGTCTCTGCACGAGGTTCCAACCAATCCAAGGTTATTGTGCAAGGTAGTATTGTCTTTGATGCATCCCCAGTAACTTCTGTTTTGTAAAATATGACTGTGCATGTGTGACAGCATTGATATCAGAATGATTTGCAATTGTTCAGGTTCTACTTTAATTATAGTTTTCAGTTGTTCTGGGGTTTGTTCTTTTTGTTATTCTTTTCCTTGTTCTTGCTACATATTGTGTGCATTGTTTGAAATCAGCATTTTGATACATTTTTAATAATAACACGCATCTCTTTACTCTTAAGCACTCATCTCATCATACACTCCCTGCTCTAGTATCACACTAAGTGAACAGACATAAAATCGAAGTCACACACACACACACACACACACACACACACATGCGCCCACCTACATACACACACGCACGTGCACACACAATCACACACAAATACACACATTCTAATGCACATGTTCACCTTTTGTAAGGCATTAGAGTTTAGTTTACAGCATAAAAAGTAATACAGATAAAAGTGTCTCATAGCTTTTGTGGTCGTATGGGAGCAAGGCATTAGAAACCTTAGCTTCTCTAAGGGCGAGCATACTGAGGGCGGCGCTCATCTCTCCCACGCTGTTTTAACTTCCCTGACCCTACATAGGGCAGGTACCCAATTTACAGCTAGGTGAACTGAAGGACTGTACTGAAGCCAAGGCTGCAAATGGTCACCCATCCACTTGGTAATGGCACTGCGTAACATTGGCTTGGAGAAAGCTAGTGCTCTGACTACTGAGCTATCCAGTCCCTGGTTACTGCATATACTTGCTAAAACCATATTCCTAAGGACAAAAATTCAGGATTATGCCTTTTAAAAAGAAAGAAAGAAAAAGAATACATACAAAATCCCCCCTCCCCAAGAATCATTGACAGACAGACATACAAAATCAAACACACACACATATTTACACACAAAGGCGCATGTGCACACATACTCACAAACTCGCACAAACCCACAAGCTCGCACACAGAAAAAGACATACAGACATACACACATATACACACACTGACAGATAATTATACACACAGAAAACACACAGACACTGAAACACGCACACATGCACACACGCATATACCCACACGCCAAGACACACACATGCACACACTTAAACACAAAAACACACATCGTAATCAGTGGACATGCACTCATTTCTCTCACTTTATCTCTCTTTATTTTTCTCTCTCTCTCTCTCTCTCTCTCTTCTCTCTCTCCCCTCCTCTCTCTCTCTCTCTCTCCCTCTCTCTCTCTCTTACATGTACACACATGCATCCCTTCATGCACACACACATTCATATGGCTATTGCATGTAGAAAGTAAATGTATGCTTATTCTTTATCTTGAAATAAAAGCAAACTGATTTGAAAATAAATCAAAGCACATTCATACACACACACAAAACACACACACACACAAACACCACACACACACACACACACACACACAGGGAGAGAGAGAGAGAGAGAGAGAAAAGAAGAGAGAGAGAGAGAGAGAGAGAGAGAGAGAGAGGGGAGAGAGAGAGAGAGAGAGAGAGAGAAGACAGTTACTTACAGCTGGATGAATCATGCAGTAAACGGAGTGAACAATACACAGTTGATGGTACCAGGACACGCTTTGGGAACAGCCATGACTTGGACGTGGCAGAGGCCAGCGTGTTGCATCTCCTGCCAGCCACTTTCACAGCTTTCATGATGGAGGGGAAGACATAGCCAGCCATTTTCCTCTGTATGTAGGTAGTGTTCTGGCCTTCCAAAGATGCACGAACGTGTCACTAACTACATATAAACAAATATAAATGAAATAGCGCAGGTTTTGCAGAAGCAGGAAATCACAACGCATTTAAACATATAATAATAATAATAATAATAATAATAATAATATATGGAATTTATAGAGCGCTGAATTTTTTGTAAAAAGACAAACAAATCGAAGCGCTTTTCACTCAATCATTTACAGGGATGCAACTCCCTAAACATAATGAACAACAGATTTCAAAACCATGCGCGCGCACGTATGCACGCATGCAAAGCACACACACGCGCACACACACACACACAACACAAAACACACTCGGAACAACACTTAGAAGGTGAAAAATGCTGTTGAAAATTAGGGACAGATATTTGGGAGAGAAAGTCTCAGGTAGGAAATAAGTGTGTTTTGAGACTGGATTTGAAGGTATCAAGTGAAAGCTTTTGTCGAAGTACAAGAGGGAGGTCATTCCAGGTGGATGGACCAGAAACAGAGAAGGAGCGACGGCCAACAGTGGTTTGTTTGAATCTGGGTGTTCGAAAGCACAAAGTATCTGCGGCTGAACGAAGGGAACGGGATATCATCCGGATTAGTCATTGAAGGATACTGCATGGTTTAAACAGATTGCATGGGAAGGGATGAGTCGAGCAGGCTAGATGGTGGTTAGAACATTGCCATTGCTGTCTGAGGGCCCAGGATTGAGCCACCACTAGGGCACCAATTCAAAGGAAATGTTTACCCCTGACTACCCATGAAAGTGCTTTGGATGAGACTACAGACTGAGGTACCATATCCAAACATATGCAGAACATCTTGCACGCACCTTAAAATCTACTCTGCATTTCGGAAGTGCATGCCAAAGTTTAAAAAACGCATGCACTCTAGTGTTTGTGTTTAGAACTCTTCCGTGATGTCAGAATATGGCTACCTTTATGATGAGCAAAAACATTTGAATACTCAAAATCTCAATACCCATGAATCCCAAAGATCTAGCTGAGGAGTGAAAAAACCCACACAAAACAAAAAAAATTAAAAACAAATTAAAAACAAAACCTATAACCCCAAACGTCCGTGTTCAAATAGTATGTTATCAATATGAAGTGTGCCTCTTTGCAGCTGTTGGATTCTGCACCTCACAACCAGTGGCTGAGCCCTCAACCTCTGTGGTCAACAATTATATAAGTTTGGGTCAGGCAATAATCCTTCTACAGTACAACGGGTGTCCTTAACATTGTGTTCTGGCTTTAATGATAGAAGTGGCGTAGAGCGGAAAGAAGCTCGCTCAGATAGGGGAAGAGCAGATTTAATTCATTTCAAGTCAATTCAAATAATTTATCATTTCACAAAAAGAGAAATTCCTGCAGGTCACAAGCTATACATACAGACACTAAACTGGAAACAGTTATCACAAAAATTCCTCAAAACAGTATCGGAACACCAGTACGCACATACCACAAAATAAAAAGTACTCTAAACCTCAGCAATAGGCCTGCCTAAGCCCGTCATAAACTCAGTTACCAGTGCAAAATTGCTTGTATTCAAGAGCAAGTCAGAATCCGCTCGCATTGCGCACTCACACTTGTCCCGGACACACACACACACACACCACACACAACACACACATGCACGCGCGCACACACCACACACACACACACACACACACACACACACACACACAGTGGACACAATCGCACACATCTACATAACATTTTAATGACATAAACCAAATTGTAGTACGTTGCTATACCCATCAGCTTAATACTCTATTATTTTCAAAAACTAAACACAGTTTAAAATGATAAAAAGCTGTTGTTCCTGAGCTTCAAATGTCCCATCCTTTTTCCATCTGAACTCTGTATCTCCCTAAGCCCATCACAATGCCAATACTAACACATAATACTTTGTAGTAGGCATAGGTCAGTCTTGACTATGGAGTTGCGCTCTAGGTGTTTATACTCCAGAGGGCAAAGCCTGGGTAAGAAGAAGAAGAAGAAGAAGAAAGAAGAGAGAAGAAGAAGAAGAAGAAGAAGAAAGAAGAAGAAGAAGAAGAAGAAGAAGAATACAAGAAGAAGAATACATAGAATTTATATAGGGATATATCTTGCAGAAAAAAATCAAAGCGCTTTCACTCATCCTACTCATTCACATGCAGCCAGTTACAAAGAATAGGTTTTTCTTTCTTTTTTGTACAAATTCAAATGTATACGCACATGCTCGCAAGCACGCACGCACACACAGGCATACTCATAACACACAAAGGTTGTACACTCTGGCAGGGTGATGGGGTTTGGGCTGTTGAGAGCAGGGACAAAAATGAAATGGAACAAGAGGGGAGAATCTTAGAATTGAGACAAATGTCTTGAGGTCGGATTTAAAAGCGTCCTAAGAAGGTTTTTGGCGAAGGGAGAGAGGGAGGTCATTCCATAGTGATGGACTAGAAACAGAGAAAGAGCAACGGCCAACAGTGGACTGGTTGAATCTAGGTATTCGTAAGCACAAGGTATCTGCACCAGAGCGGAGGGAACGAGGAGTGTACAGGTGAAGACATTCACAAAGGTAGGCGGTGCCGTTTTATGGAGGCATTTGTAACAGAGGCTACTAATCTTATATTCTACTCTCTGTGGCACAGGTGCTCAGATTTTTTCTTTCTGAGGACAAGTCGAGCTGCAAAGTTTTGTATACGTTGAAGGGAGTGGGTAGATGAAGCTGGCAGACCAGCCAGAAGATAATTGCAATAGTCCAGATGTGAGAGAATGAGAGACGTCACTAGTTTGGATGTTGTATCAGTGGACAGGTACTTTCGAACTACACTGATGCACTACAATTGATGGTAGCACGACTGGCAGGTTAAGTTGATAAATTTTTGCATGGAGAGTGTGTTGTCTATAACAACCCTTAGATATTTCACAGCAGTGGTTACAGGGACAGAGGTATTGCAGAATTCTATTGAAGCTGTTGTGATGGTAGAGATTTTGTGTTTGGTCCCTACAAGCATGGCTTCGGTTTTATCTTCATTAGCTGTAACTTGTTCTGCATCATCCAATTTTGGATATCTTGAAGGCAGTAGGACATATTAATCAAGAGAGTATGCAGAATTTCAGGAGTATCACTGCTAAGAATTTGAGAATCATCTGCATAAAAATGATGGTTGTTATTATGACGATTTACTTACTATATGTGAAAGTGGAGCAGTGTAGAGAGTGAAAAGAGCAGGGCCGAGAACTGATCCCTGTGGGACTCCACATTCCAGTTTGATAGGTGTTGATTGAGTCGTGTTTACTGCAACTGTATGGAATCGGTCTGTAAGGTATAAACTGAACTAGATGAGGGCTGTGCCTTTAATACCAAAAGTTTTTTTTGAGACGGGAGGGAAGAATTGAGTGGTCTATAGTGTCGAAGGCTGCATATAAATCGAAAAGAGTAAGAAGGGAGATTTTTCCTGAGTCAGAGGCATTTAGAAGCGTGTTTAAGGTGTGGACTAGGGTGGTTTCGGTGCTGTGGTTGGCGCGATAGGCAGATTGAAAATGGGGAAGGAGACTGTTTGAATGAAGATGGCTGTTGAGTTGTACCAGAACAACTTTTTCAAGGCCTTTAGAGATGAATGGTCCATTGGAAAGACAATCGCCGATACAAATGATTACAAAGCCGTCGCAGGACTTAACAGAACGATGCTGTATACGGCTCTTAAGGTTATAGGCCCTGGGTGTCCCTTTTTTTTTTGTTCCTCCACAAGAGCCCCTAGGCTCACCAATATTGAGACCCATGCATATGCATCCTTTTTTGTTTTTCCCCACCATCTAGGTGGCTATATTCTGACCTACGAGATGGTGTCTAAACACCACATCTGTGTGCGTGCTGAGGGTTTTTGCTTTGTCATCTGCTCCTACCGACACACAATGGCCTACTCTTCCGAAAGGCGGAACGGTTTTAACGTGTGTGCAAGATGTTATGCATGGTTTCGCACATGGGGCCTCGGTTTGTGGTCTCATCCAAAGGATGATACTTTTTTTCTTTTTTTTTAAACAGAGAATCCATGTGGCCTACAAGCAATACGCAAAGAACAATAAACAGAAATTACTTCTCACAGAAAGTAATACAAATTGAATATTGAAAACTTCACACACAAAAAACACATTTGTATTCAATATTAAAAACTCCACACACACACAAAACATACAAACTCCCCACCTTCACCTCACACACACAACACACAACACACACACACACACACACCACACACACACACACATAAAATGCACACACAGAGAACATATACACACACGCACGTATGCACACACCTTACCAATGCACAAATGATTATGATATGACCTTCATTAAGAGCAATTCAATAAAAGTTATTATTGTCATGTACTATATCACACTAAAGACATTACACTCAGTAAAAGAACTGCACCCATATTTTTCTGCATGCTCCCGCAGACACATTCTCCCTCGATCTCTCTCTCTCTCTCTCTATCTCTCTCTCTCTCTCTCTCACTCTCTCTCTCTCTCTCTCTCTCTCTCTCTCTCACTCCTCTCTCTCTCACTCTCTCTCTCTCTCTCTCTCTCGTTTGATTAATGCAGATTCGTTCCTGTTGAGTAACAGAACTGGGATGGGAATTAATCTGTTTTTGCTTCGTAGTGTTCTGAGTCTTGGTACTCTGTACCACTTTTGAGAAGGAATGGGTTCAAGCTAGCCAGCCCGCACAGCTATGTGTACTATCACTCCCAATTTCTCTTGCTCTCTTTTACACAGAATCGCTCTCTCTTACACAAAATCGCATACACACGGGGACTAGGTGTAAAAAGCACATAAATGCTTATTCCATTATCCTCGATATAAAGGAATAAAATAAAATAGAAATAAAATAAATGAATAAACTATTCATGCAAATCATTCAGTTTCATTTAGGTACAGCCCATAATTTTACTACAGCGTGGTAAAATTGTTCCTCAATACACTTTTGTGTTTTACATTCAGGCTTTTATATCAGCATAGCAAAGAAAATGAAATGCCAGGCTAATGAAAGCATCGCTAGAAATTCTGTAAAAGCTTAACATTTATCTTTATATTATAGCTTTATCTATAATATAAAGATAAATGTTAAGCTTTTACAAAATTTTCTAGCGATGCTTTCAATGAGCCTGGCATTTCATTTTCTTTGCTATGTTGAATACATAATATATAATATATATATATATATATATATATATATATATATATATATATATATATTTTAATATATATATATATATTATAGCTTTAATCTCGGGGTGGCGGGGTGAAATTATTTCACCAACAGGAGAAGTAAGGTGCCTCCTTCCCTCCGCTAGCCTGTGGGAGATCCTTGGGCAAGGTCGGGTACCCACTTAGCCTCCCGATCAGGGTTACGTGAAGTCATGGAAGGCAGGTGACGGATGAGCAGCCAAATAGTTTTTGGGAACTGGTCAGCACTTCAATGTGTTAGGCAGATGATACTATATGAGTACAATGGCTAAGACAATCCGCTCAGTACGAGCACTGCTCCTGTAGAAAGTAATTGCAGCCTACTATAGGTATACTTCTGCAAAGAATGTCATGGTTATCAGAAAGAAACAGAATACAGATAACAGCGTGAAGGGGGCTTCCAGTTTATCTGGAAGTTCCTCGCTCGGTAGGGTGGATTATGTGCGACAGGTAACCCTCGATCGTCATCCAGCGACTGTCCGCATCAGAAAACCTCTCAAATGGGTACATGGAACGTACGGACTATGCTAAAAAAAAGGAAAATTGGAAAATCTCAAACAGGAAATGGAAAGAATGAACCTCAATATACTAGGACTTTCAGAAGTGAGATGGAAAGGAGCAGGCTGCATAACATCCGACACTACACTATTTTTTACTCAGGAGGAGATCAACACCAGAAAGGAGTTGGCATGATTCTAGATCAAGAAACCTCAAAGACCATCAAAGGTTTCTGGACTGTAAATGACAGAGTCCTGATAGTACAATTTAAAAGGGCACACCTTTCGACATTGGAATAGTACAAGTATAATGCACCAACAGCTGATAAAGATGACGCAGAAATTGAGGAGTTTTATGAAAATATCGAAAAGGCAATGAAGCAACTGAAGTCTCAAGATATCAGAATAATAATGGGTGACCTCAATTCAAAGGGTAGGAAAAGGGAAAGATGAAACCACAGTTGGCCCATTTGGAATAGGAGTGAGAAATGAAAGAGGAGAGCGCTCACGGAATGGTGCAAGGAACAAAAGCTGGCTGTCATGAACACATGGTTTGAAAACTATCCAAGAAGATGCTGGACGTGGAAAAGCCCTGGCGACAGAACCAGGAATCAAATAGATTACATCCTGATTCAAGAACGCTTCCGTAACTCTATAACATCTTGTAAGTCCATGCCAGGTGCAGACTGTGGAAGTGATCATGTCCCAGCTATCGGGACAATGCGACTAAAATTGAAAAAGTTGTCAAAAGCAAAAAGAACACCAAAACTGCAAATGAACATGCTACAAACTGACGAAGAAATCAAAGAAAAATACAAGATCAAAGTTGGAAACAAATTCGATGGCCTAGATCAACTCACCACTACAGAGGAAAAATGGCAGATGAGAAAGATAGCATCAGCGAGGCAGCAAAAGAATATATACCAGTCCATAAATAGAAAGGAACATAAGAAGTGGATAGCTCCGAGATTTTAAACCTAATGGAAAACAGGAGAAAGGCAAAAGTAGATGAAAAGAAGTATAAAGAACTCGACAAACTGGTTAAGAAAAAATGTAATGAAGCCAAGGAAGAATGGATCAATATGCAGTGCAAGGAAATTGAAATGAATGCAAATTTTGATAGCAAACTTATGCATGAAAAAATAAAAGATGTGACAGGGAAGAAATCATCGGCAAAAACAGGTTGTATAAAGTCAAGAGATGGAGATATACTCATGGAAAAAGAAGATATTCTTAACAGGTGGTCAGAATACATCGAAGAGTTATACCACGACGACAGAGGTCCACCTCCTCATATTAGCAACGAAGATGGCACATAATCATGGAAGACGAAGTGAGACATGCACTCAGCAAGATGAAAAGTGGTAAGGCGCCAGGACCTGATGATATCCCATCTGAATTGATAACAGCCCTGGATGAAGTGGGAATTAAGGCAGTCACAAAACTACTAAACAATATATATGATACAGGAGAGATTCCGACAGATATGAAGAAGTCCATCTACATTGCGATCCCTAAGAAACTGGGTACAGCTGAATGTGACCAACATCATACAATCAGCCTCATGAGTCACCTCACCAAAGTTCTTTTACGAATACTCATGAAGAGAATGAGAAATAAAATACTCCCAGAAATATCAGAAACGCAATTTGATTCATGGCAGACAAAGGCACCAGAAATGCAATCTTCGCATTGAAAACTCTCATGGAAAGATCCATCGAGGTCCAGAAAGACCTGTACCTCTGCTTCATTGACTACTCAAAAGCGTTCGACAAAGTACGACACTCCCCACTTGTTTGATATTCTGGCAGGGCTATACATCGACGGGAAAGATCTTCGAGTCCTCAGAAACATATATTGGGAACAGGAGGCAGCCATTAGAGTCGACAATGACATCAGTCAATATAGACCAATCTGCAGGGTGTGAGGCAGGGCTGCGTGTCCTCGACTGATTTATTTAATGTATATAGTGAAATAATTCTAAAGAAATATTGAGAATCATGAGGGAATTAGTGTAGGTGGCCACAACATCAACAACCTGAGATATGCAGATGACACAGTCCTTACGCCGACTCTGAAGAAAAACTGCAAAAGATTTTAACAACAGTAACAGACGAAAGCGAAAAGAAGGATTACACTCAATGCAAAGAAGACAGAATGCATGGTGATCTCGAAAAAAGCTGTTATACCACAATGCAACATAGCCTGTAAAGGAGAGAGAATCAGACAAGTAAACACCTTTAGATACCTGGTTGTACTATACACCCCGGACGGCAAGTGTGATACAGAAATCAAGAAGAGAATTGGTCAATCTAAGGCAACTTTTAACAACATGAAATGCATTTTTACCAACAGTAAGATAAGCCTCAAGACAAAGATCCATGTTTTGAGAGCCTACGTATGGTCCATTCTTCTGTACGGATGTGAGTGCTGGACCCTGGCCAAGGACACAGAACAGCGACTAGAAGCAGTGGAAATGTGGTTCATCGGAGAATCATGAAAGTCTCAGGGAAACAAAAAGGAAAACAAATGCAGAAGTAATGGAAATGGCTGGGTACTAGAGATCCCTTCTCAACACCATCAGAGAAAGACAGCTCAAATTTTCGGCATATAATCAGGGCTGACGGACTAGAGAAACTGTTATGGAGTGGCAAAATCTGTGGAAACAAGAGCAGAGGAAGACAACGCACAAAATTCACAGACAGCTTAAACAAATTCGCAACGAATAAAGAGGGCACCAACAATGAGCTCATGAGAGTAACCAGAACAGGGAAGAATGGAGAGCCATGATCGTGGATGTCTGCAGGACCAGACCGGACACTTGAAGAAGAAGAAGCTTTAATCTGGGTTGTTTTTTTAAATTCAAACCAAAGACTTTCCATCCAAATAGGCAGAATAACAGAAATAACCATAGAATATAGAGTAGGTGAACGTCTTAACTAAACTGTCAACCGTCTTCTTGAAGTATGATGAGTGATTGGCCTTTGCACTGGATGGCAGCAGGGTGTGTCTCTCTGTGTTTGAGTGTTGTTTTTGTGCTTTTTTCTCCGTTTAGCAAGACAAATTTTATATCTACGTTTTTGTGATTTCACTGTGCATTGACTGGTCAGATTGGTTTTTCTTAATATCATTTACATTTCTAATTACTTTAATTTATAATTTTCATTTTCCGATAATTTTTTGAAGATTCAACTGACTGTATGATTTGTGTTCAGCTGACATTGCTGGTCCTTGTGACCCATTTTACTGTAACCCTGCTGCCGTCTGAAAAATCCCACGTGAAACACGAACTCAGATCTCCCCCACCACAACTACCCAGTGCTCCTCCTTCCACCAATATGGCACTAACTGCCGAAGACACGAGAGCTTTGCTCTCAAATGGGTTTTACTACATACCATACGAACTTAAACAACACATTTCTACCTTAGGAATCAACCGCCACAAAACTAGACGAGGAACCCGTGCCGGCAGACGTCATCACCTGCGGCCCCCTACATCCGTCTCCAGCCTCATTTCTGACGTCACTACCGCTACCACCGTAACCAAGGACAACACTGCTTTGCTTCCCTCTGATCCACCTGCTTCTTCCTGTCTTTATGACTTTGATAAAACGTGTTCTGATAATATGTATCATGGTGTGTATGAAACTGTAACCCCCCAAACTTCCCCAGTTCTTTCACCACCTTCTACACCTGACTCTCAATCCAAACTTTTGTCTGCTCTTCCACTCTCCACATCTTTACCATCGCCTTCATCCTCTTCCACTGACAGTTATCCTAATTCACCACAGTTATCATCAACCTCTCTGCCTCCTTCTAACATCCTTCACATGTGCTTGTTTAACGTGCAATCTGTCTGCCCAGAAGGTAAAGCTGATCTCATTTCTGATTTCATCTCTGAAAAGAACATTGATCTAACATTTCTTACAGAAACCTGGTTAAAACCACACAGTCATGAACCGAAAATAAAACAACTGACACCACCTGGTTATAAAACTCTTTCTCTTCCCACGACCCTCCCGTGGAGGTGGCATTGCCATCGTTTATAAAGATACACTCGAACCTGCTCTTTCTTTCTGTCACTCCCTTCCTTTCTCACATGAATCTTTCGAAGTCTGTGCACTCAACCTCAACACACCTGGCCACTCTATTACTTTCTGCTATCTTTACCGTCCACCTCCAAGCCGTAAGAATAATCTGACATCTTCCATTTTCCATCAAGAGTTTCAGTCACTCCTGGATCACTACAGCCTCTCTCCCAGAAAGCTCATCATTCTCGGTGACTTTAACTTCCATTTTGATAACCAGTCTTCTTCTGATGTCAAACGTCTGTCTCTTTCTTTGTCGAACCACTCTCGCTCTCAGCTGGTAAACGAAACAACACACAAAATCAGGGCATATTTTAGATGGCTAATTACTGATGTTT